>CM057237.1:1074146-1454146 GCA_029931835.1 Etheostoma nigrum | reverse complement strand
TTCTATATGTTAAATGTAAGACATGACCTGAAGGTTGGGTTGGTGTCAAGCAGTGGAACGCTAATTGAGCCTAGATCAGTATTGAATCAGTCTGGCTGCAGAGTATACATAAAACAGAAATAAATTGTTTACAGAACTTTATTTTTTACTTTCAACAATAATAACACAAGGAACAAGCTTATCTATTCTGAGATAGGGGAAAATAACACTGGCTTGTTTGTATTTCATTTCACAACCGTCATGGGTGGGTGGCACTAAGCCCCGGATGCAGAAACGGTGTCCTTGCAAAATAGATGGCAGAAGAGGAGGAACATCCGCTGTGTGAGGGACGAGGCAGATGTCAAACTCAATCCAAGCTTTGTACATCTGTTAAGTAGACTAGAGGTACTTTACTGTGTCCTAATGGGTGGGAAACTACTTTGAAATCAGATCGCGGTTGCTTGTTTCTTGATGGAAAAAGTAAGATTTGTTTATGTCTTTTATTTACACAAAATGAGTTAGTTCTGCTGCACTCTGAATAGACGCAACAGCTGTTATTCTGTATTTCTGACAAATGATCTGCTGAAAGAGGGTTTGCAGTAGTATTGCACATGCAGCTCGGTAACAGAAAGGTATCGCCACATCAACCAGAACTGATATGTTAAGGATTATTTTAGAATAATTTGATTTTTGAGCCATCAATGAATAGGCTTCTTCTTCTTCTTTAAACAGAAATTATAAAGTTTTAAAAAAGAAGTTAAAAGCAGTTGATAAATTCAGGATGGAGATCCTGTCGTCCCTCGAGATTTATGTTTGTTGGAGGACAATGTGGCCAAAAATGTGTGGAAAAATCTCAAATAATGTGTTGACGGTGTCCACCAATCAGAGACATGCAACTAATGACAGAGAAGACTTGAGGATCGCTGATGTCAACAGGCATGTGACCTCACCACCGGGGTCAGCGAGGTCATGCTGGGTGTAAGGGGTGACGTGGGAGGAGATGAGGTCAATGGCTGATTAGAGCTCTAAAACAGTGAGCGGGTCAAAGGTTCAGATGACATCAGTGTATTGTAAAGAGAAGACTATTAAAGTAAACTCCCCCTGACCTTTGACCCGTGACAGAACAAGTGATTAGTTAGTGTAGATCATGAACGTCTCGGTTTATAATGCTGTTGTTGTTTTTTAATCTCCATTTGTGCTGCAGAGCCTTGCTAAAAACATTATTATTGTCCACTAACGTTGAATGTTTTTATTCCTCATCAGATTTGCCTCAAAATTTGTAGAAATGTATTATTTATCCACTTTTTTCTCTATAACTTTCTTCTATGAGATTATTTTATTTGAAGAACTTTACAATTATATTGAAATCTTTTTTTTTTCTCAATTAAAAGTCAGATACATGTCTTTTTTATTATAAAGCATATCGAGACACTGCTGTATATAAATACTGGGAAAGTATGAAACGCTCAATCAGAGGAGAAATGACATAATCAGGAACTGTGCCTTTAACAAGCCATTAGGACTTCTGTAAGGTTGTGATGTCACAACAGTACTATATATATATATATATATATATATATATATATATATATATACACTGTAGAATTCACCAGGGGCAATGACATTGTAGATGCCAAGAGCGCAAATGCAAAATAATTGGCTTTTCCGGGAAGGGGACTTAAAGAGACAGGCGCTAAAATGGAGCATTTCAGAGACAGAGGGTGAATACTGTACGTTCAGACAGACAGTATGAGAAAAATAATGTGCTTTTTGAACATTGAAGCATTTAAACATGTTCTAGTAGAAAACCAAAATATAAATATAAACCTAAAAATGAGCATGATATGGCACCTTTAAAATACTTTCTTGTGTGTGGCAATTTTGAATTGAATTTTATTAATAAACTCATTTACCTTGAAGTTTTCCAAGGTTTTCCTTACAATCAGTTACAATACTGTTGTAGTTGATATAGAGTTGTTTAAAGAAGCTTTGAGCATTCACTGTTGCAGAAGTAAAAGTTCATTTTCTTAAAGACAAAGTTAGGGAACTTATAGGTGGAGACTCAAAAGATTTAAATGGGCATAGCAATCTTCTGGTTGCATCATCATTACGGCTAATTTAGAAAATATCTGTACAAAGGTACCAGCTTGTCTAAAAAAATAAAAATAAAGAAGATCAACTATGATTTCTAAAAGTTGGTAAGAAACATCTAATCAACTCCTGTTGTGTGTCGCAGTTATGTGCGTATAGTAAAATGGCCTTTGACAACTGTGTTGATTGAAATTGAAGCGTATCTATCCGTCAGATGCCTGTGAGACCGATAAAATGGGACTGAAACTCCTGTGCAGACGAGCCCTGACTGGCTTCTTCTCCATGGCAACAGCGGCTGAGGCTCATGGGTATTATACTATTTAGAGCAATCCTTCATACCAGACTGACATGATGTCTCAGAAACAAAGAAATTATTCAAACATATTAAACCAATATCCCAGTTTATATAAAAAAGAATGGTTATCATACCTTGTAGGCTACAATTGCTTATCTACAGTATTCATTTTTTGGGGTCTCAGCATGAGAGAGCTGGGATCCCGCACATGCAAGGTAACGTGACTCCCTATTGAGACCACTCAGGTTTTTATTATCGGGTTTGGCCCTACAGATGCATTCAAAAATCCTTTATCTACTAGGAGTGGGAATCTCTAAACCAATTATCAATGCAATCATTTTTTATATACATTTCCATGTGTGATTTTAAAAATACACATATAAATCTGAGTTTGTTACTTAGAGTTGTCTAACTCTTCCTAGATGAAGCTTAGATTTTGACATACCGTACATTTGTATATTTCACACACAAGTTTTAATGAATTGTTTTGTCTACTGAGGCTTTTATTGTGTAGTAATTCCATACTTCAGCCTTAAACTCGCTTGTGAAGGTCACCTTCTCTCACAGTGATCTTCCAGTCATGTTAAAAGCTGGAGAATTGGCTTCTTAGAACATGAAAATGAGGCTGTCAGACGTAATGGGATATATTAGATGAACAGCCTAATTATTTTATGTATATATTATTAGATCATGTGCATACATACACACACACACACACACAGGTCTTTCTCTCTTGTGACTCTCTGTCACTTCTGATTGAGGAGCAGCAGCGAGTCTACGGGCGTGTCATGGACATTAGTATAGGCTAGTGCCTTGTGGATAAGAGGAAAACTGTAAAGCACTTTGTCCAGTAAGGTAGCAAGGCGATGCATAAATGCAATGTATTTACCTCTTACCATTGGAGCAATACTGGGAACCAAGTGATGTATAGATGCATTTTGTGTCACATGATGCTTGTGAGAATTTTTCACAATTTGGGGTGGTGGCAGTAGCTCAGTCTGTAGGAAGTTGGGTTGGAAACCAGATGGTTGCTGGTTCAACTCCATAAAAACCAGAGTATGGTGGTAGACTGGAGGCCTCCAAGGTACTCTGCCAACTGCAGAGTACCCTTCACCCTGACATCTCTGTTAGTATTATGCGTACATGTGTGTGTATTTCAGGCCTGTGTGTAATGTGTATTCTAACAGAGAGAAAACATTGTAGTTTCCCTTTTTACAAGTACAATGTTAACTGCGTGTCAAAACTAAATTGTTTCTAGTTTTGAATTATTCAAAATTATTCAGAACAAAAGTCACATATTTGTTTTAGAAACATGTAAATGTGTTAGTTGATGAATGTTTTTACATTGATTTTTATTTCTGTCCTTTCTGTGGTCATTTCGGCAGGTTCTCTCCACCCCTCTCTCCCTCTCTCCCTCCCTCTCTCCCTCTCTCCCTCTCTATTAAACAGCCTCTCACCTCTTTTACAAGTCCAGTCCGCCCTCAGCCGGGGTTCATGTGTTCCCAATCTGACTACAAATAGAATAACACTCTTCACACTCCTTTTAACTCGTCTCTCCTGCTCCAAATATGTCTCAGTTTCCTCCAGTCTGTACCAGAGCACAGAAAGATGTGTTCAGTAAATTTAGTAAATTACAGGTCATGTATTTTAAAAACAAAATCAACCTGCACAAGGAATTAATGTAACCTTGCATAATTTTCTGCTTTATTTTTTGATGTAAAATCTAGAGTTTAGGACAAAGAGATAACACATTTATCACCTTATGATAATATCAGCAGACAATATGAAGACGTAGAGGCTTCATGACAAGCTCAAGTCTCGTGAAAAGAAACAATTTGGTGTTTAGTCTGATCCAAAAGTTTAATAATTTGTACTCTACCTCATCAACTTTGGCTTTAGGTAGAGATTCCCAGATTTTGTTTTCTTAAGATGGACAAAAGTCCCAAAAAAGCTTCTTCTAGTATTTTTTCTACCAAGTGACACCTCACTCAAAACCCACCTGTCTTACAGAGGAAGTGCATTCTAAAAACTGGAAAAAGTCTCAATTTTGTTTTTACCCATGAGACTCTGAGGTTTTGGTGCCTGTGCTGGCATCTCTCGGCTGTGAAGTGAAAATGTCACAAGGCTGTCACACTATCAAAGAAAATAAATGGTCCACTGTAATCCTACTTGCAGTGATAAAATGTCAATGTACTGCCGAGCGCTGTGCCTGGGTGCAGCTGCTGGGCTCCTGACAGCTCTGTCAGCAGAGGTGGAGATCACACCGGCCAGCAGCAGAGGAACAGTCACTCCATCATTTCCATCTGTGCTTTGGGATATCAACAGCTGAACTTGTGAGACATCTGCAGCAGAGGCATTGGGGTTCAGGTTAGACCATGGCCTTTTTTCACAGCAAACAATTTGACTTGTCGTATAGCAGGAAAAGCACAACCTGATCTCACAGAAATAGAAACAATGGCATATGTAGTCCTCCCTATTAAAATTATGCAATGAAGCCCTTAGTTTATTTGGCTGTGCTGTAAACCAATTCACAAGTTGTCCTTTATCTGCATCTCTGTGTCATTTCTAACAGAAGTCTGGAACCTGTATTATTATTATTACACACTTTCTGTTACTGCCAATAATGGAGTAGCGGTGGCACTATCAAATCCCTTGGACAGCAAGATAAAACTGGTGCTCAGGCGTCCCTTATTGCCCACACTCAGGTGCTCTTTTTGCTTTATGTATAGTACAGAAGGAACTATGACAAGTAAATGACTTGTATGTGGACGATATTCACATTCACAAATATGAAGCGTCTGTTGTGATGGTAGAAACCACAAGGATTCTCTGTTAACAGGGGATTTCATCTCCAAGGACCCCCCCCCCCCCCACACACACACACACACAAAAAGCACTGCAGTAATTTGTATTGCAGTTACTGTAATGGTATTTGAGCAGTGGGGCTGTTTGACATCGCCGCTATGTAGGCTCTGGCCTTCGTACAATAGCCTCGCCCCCCTGGGGAAACTGGATCCCATCTTTATTTTGGAGCTCATTAAGCCGATTATTCCCTTAATCTCTCTGATGGCAGGCAGAATAAAGAAACACACACTAATAATTGCCTGCTTACATTGTGGTCTGTTTGGCTGTATTGACTGTTTAAATGACAGACTGAAATATATATACTGTTTTCTGTCCTAGTGTGTGTGTGTGTGTGTGTGTGTGTGTGTGTGTGTGTGTGATTACCTATTATACCCTGGAAAGATAAGGGTGGTATAAGGATGAGGGGCTGAAGACAAAGCATATTTGGTGTTGTAAAATATACAAAAAAGCAACACAAGCTTTGTATGTTTTTTCACCTTACTGGTTTCATTTGTAGCTCTTTATCAATAAGTGTATCTCTCTATACCACCTCCCCTCAAAACACACACACACACACACACACACACACACACACACACACACACTCTCCTTTGTCTCCTGTCAGAAGGTTGACTGACAGCTCGGACACCACCAATCAGCTGCAGCTCAGCAAGGTCACCCACTGATGCTTGGCTCTGATTGGCTGCTGTGCTTCTACCTGTCGTCCCTGTCTGCTTTGATCACTGTATGTTAGTGGGAATCTGTGTGTGTGTGTGTGTGTGTGTGTGTGTGTGTGTGTGTGTTTTGTATGATCCTATCACTACAGTTGGGAAGGTAGGGAGTATAAATTCAAAAAGAGACAGTTTGTTACAGAAGGTCATTTAATAACAACAAAATCAATTAAACGTGTGTGTGTGTATGAGAGAGAGAGAGAGAGAGAGAGAGAGAGAGAGAGAAAGAGAGAAAGAGACTTCTTCTGTATTACTGGTAAATTGACTGCATTTGTACAGCACTTTTCTAGTCATTTACATAGTACAGGAACTATTTACCACACACACACACACACACACACACACACACACACACACACACGCATTCATACACTGGTGGTCGAGGCTGCCATCTGCTCATCAGATAGACATGGCCCATATATAATATAGAATACATTCAAATACTGTGACATACAATAAAATACATTAACACAAAGTTAGTGGTTTACTATGTGACTGCTTTTTTCAATATGGTGAATTTCTACTGAAGGTAATGATAATATTCCTTCCTTCCTTTTTTAACCTTTATCCAGAAAAGTCCATTTAGAACAATTTTGCATTAGCAACGACGACCTGTCACATTCACACAATTACACATTCATACTCGGAAGCTTCCCAATACAACCCCAGTGTGATCAGCTGGCCACTGAGCAGCTCCACTGGGGTCGGGGTTAAGGGCCTTGCTCAAGGGCACCTTAGTGGTGATGATGAGGGATTTTAAAGTCAATTAATGTACTGATTCCATGCTGAAAGTAATTTAACAACTGTAAAAGTCAGTGAAAAACATGTTATAATATCATTATATTATAATTATGACATAATTGACCATTTATTCCATTCTTCATTTGACCATTGTTGTTTGTATTAAATCATCAGTTACCTTACTTCTTATGAAGTCATAATTAACATTACACAGCTAACTATTACACATGTGTAATACATTTCATTCATCTGTTTTCTGAACGAGGGACACGTTGCACATGCACAGAGAAAAGTGACCTGTGCTGTATGACAGTATACCAGAAGAGATAAAAAAAAATGTGCCTTTGCTTTCATAATAATTCCTCTCGACTTTCTTAGTTTCATTTTCTCAATACATACTGTACAGCCACTACCTGCCTTGAATTACCCATCAGGCCTTGCAGGGCTGGCCACAGCCAGTGATCAACTCCCCGATGGCTGACACAATCACGTCTAGTTAGTAAGCGGCAGGATCTGCTGCACCCTGCTACTGCCTTGGCCTTAGTGACCCGGCTGGCTGCCCTTTGACCCCTCGCCACATAAGTGTCTGTGACCTCTGACCTGTTTGGATAATTAAAGAGGCGTAACCTCGGGGAGATTGCATTGGAAATCTGTCGTTGATGATTAGTGAGGTTAGTGAGATTACTATGAGGTAAGAGAGCGTGGATAAAGGCATTGCCTATTTTTAGGAATGTTGAAGCGGTACACAGTGGGAATGTTTTAGCATTACGGCGTTCCTCCTTCATTTTAGTCAGCCTGAATCACAGTGGATGATGCGTGTGAGTCTAAATAGCCTTTTGTTACTTTATTTGTTGTCTCAAATTACTTTCTCCTCAGTTTCAAAAGTGAGAGATAATATAAATATTGCTACTACTTCCATAAATGTGTCATATACTGTAGTTTAATTCTTACTGATTGTATGGGCTGGACAGGTGTCTTTATGCCGCTAAGGACCTCAAACAGGTGCATCTAATTTAGGATAATAAATGGAGTGGAGGTGGACATTTTGAAGGCAGACTAACAGGTCTTTGAGGGTCAGAATTCTAGCTGATAGACAGGTGTTCAAATACTTATTTGCAGCTGTATCATACACATAAATAGTTAAAAAATCATACATTGTGATTTCTGGATATTTTTTTTAGATTATGTCTCTCACAGTGGACATGCACCTACGATGACAATTTCAGACCCCTCCATGATTTCTGGTGTTCAAATACTTATAATAAGTATTTGAACCCCCTGCTATTTTGCAAGTTCTCCCACTTAGAAATCATGGAGGGGTCTGAAATTGTCATCGTAGGTGCATGTCCACTGTGAGAGACATAATCTAAAAAAAACATCCAGAAATCACAATATATATATATATATATATATACGTATATATATATATATATATATATATATATATATATATATATATATATGGGTCCTGTTTGGTTTGCCAACTGGACAAGGAACCATTGATTTATTAGTGGTGTGAAACTAGATTCTTTTTTTAGACCGAGAACATGCTGTAGATGTTGAACCTTGGGATCCCCCAGCGGAAGCTGGAGATGTTGCTGGGGGAGGGACCTCTGGACTGGACCTGGACCTGGACTACCTAAACGTGACTTATCCCTGGATGAGCAGCAGAAGAAGATGGATGGAAAGCATTTTCATTTTCAAGATTCTCTGTGTATTTTGATGCACATTAAGATGCAGATTACAAATTAAAGCCCAACTATTGGGTTGAATTTTAAAGTCTGATGACGATATTTATATATAATATAATTTTAAAAAAAAATCCATACTCAAACATTTTGATAGCATTCCCCTAAATTAGCTAAGATTCAGAGTCAGGACATTTTGCAGTTGAAAAATAAACTAGTCAGTGCTCTCTGGTGGGCCAATGTGTAATTGCGACGCAGTTTCTAAATGATCATATCTTGGGTTCTTCACAGCAATTTTTCATCAGTTTTTGGCAATCACATGATACTAAAAATTAAAAAAATGGCTGACTGCAACGGCCGTGTGGAGGTATCATTTGAATTAAAAACATTTTCTTTGATTAAAATAAATTCAGAAGATTGTTTGGAGAGTTCCTTCCGTGTTTATCGAACAACTGGGAGAATGTCACGTAAACAAATATAAATCAGACTGTTACCTCTAAGACAGCACTGACACTCACATGGCAGTGCACATGTGAACGTGGCCGATGTAATAACAGAACAAAGGAGGCTGCAAACAGAGAGCAAAGGGCTGATCTGAACAGACGAACAGCAGCAAGTCTCTTCTGCAGAATGAATCGGCATTCCACACTTCTCCACTCGGTTACTGTTGCTAAGGCTGGAAAACTTTATCCGGATGCCTGTGTCTATTTGAGATTTCCCTCACAGCTCCAGTAGATTTGGACTGTGTGGCTGACTGTGAGGATGAGAGGCCAAACCTACAACAAAGGTCTTCAGTCAACATGCTGTAGTCGGACTGTTTTTGTAGCACTTGAATTAAAAGAGGCAAAAATAATAATACTAGGTGTTCCCCTTGTCAGATCATTGTAGTGTTTTTGTGTGTCAGGTCTCATTCATAGTCTACAGGACATCTTTAGTTGTATGAATTTTTGTTATTATTTGATTAAATTCTCAAACTTCACATTCCCGTTTGGGTCCACAATTCCCTGCACCATACTTAACAGAGTTGGGCTTTTAAATCCAAGCCTTTGTATACTGAGCCGTTACAATGTGCTTCCATTTCCTGAGGGAATATTAATATATGCTGCAAGATTATTATGAAACCTTTGCCCTAAAGACAACAAAAATAAACAGCCTTCCACAGCTGCTTTTTACTTACACTACCGGTCAAAAGTTTGGGGTCACTTCTACATGTCCATACCACTCCATTATAGACAGAATACCTGCTAATTTGGGTGGGGGGGCTGATCTTTAATGCAATATCTACATTGCCCATTACCAGCAACCATTCATCCAATGTTCCAAAGGCTCATTCTGTGTACTAATCTATCATTTAAAAATAAAAAACTAGAAAAACATTGGAGAACCATTTTACTATTATGTAAGCACATAATGTAATCTGATTACTGCCCTGGTTAAAAAAACAATGCAACTGATCTCAGCTGGCATTCTGTCTACAATGGAGTGCAATGGGAATTTCTATGTGACCCCAAACTTTGGACCGGTAGTGTATGTGAAGGAACCGAGTACTACTGATTACAGCCCAACGCATTCTCATGAACGGGTTTGCATCATATCGTAAGACAACTATGCACAATTCATATGTTATCCCTTGGGCGCTAATATGACGGTGTCAGACAAAAGGTACCGGCAATGCCAGTTACATTTAGACACCAGGACGTTAAAACACCAGAACAGTGGCAGACAATGTGGAGCATACAGTAAAAAAATGTGAAATTTTTGTGGATTTACAGTTTATAACTTTTCGTAGCTATGTGTACAAAAGGCTCATGAGAACAATCTGAACTTCTTCTGTCTTATTACAGTCTGGAGTTTGATTTCCATCCTTTGTTAAGTTGAGTTGGACGAGACAGAGATGGAGGGGGGGATGTTGTTGGGTAGGGATGGGTCTAAATGGGTGAGCTGTAAATCACCTGACATTTTCAAATGCGCTTAATTGCCATTCATTCTATAATAGAGCACATTGTGCTCATAATGGCAGGAAATGTCAAGTCAGCTTTTAAAGGGGAGGATCCCTTCAAATTGCTTTCCTTTTAGATGAAAACACACCCCTCTGTCCACAGACGAGGCCCAGGGCAGTGTGATGGCACTGTTGACATGTGTGATTTTCTACCTGATTCATCGTAGCAGAGGTTGTGCTACTGTAGCTTTATTCATGGCATTTAACTTGAACCCCCGTCGGCTCAAAACACATAATTTACCACACACTCTTATTTAAAGGTGAGAGCTGCTGACACACCCAGTTAGATCAACAGTTTTATTTTTATTCATGATGGATTTTCATGTTATTTTGTGTTCTGTGCTCCTGCTGCACTTTATGTCACCTTTGGAGTATTTTCCAAACTTTTTGACACTTTGATTAACATGAGCGATGATGCTGAAGAAGGGAAAAGACAAAGAAATTATGATAATAAACATTTGAGCTCAAGTACTGCATAAGAAATAATTAAAGACCGGCACTTTGTGTTTCGAGTGACTCACATCCGTCACTAAGGTTCAATATGTTTAATGTGGTTTTTTTCACCATTTGTAAAGAACAGACGCCCGTTCAATTTTCAAAGCACACAGTCTAAGTGTAAATGCTTTTCTTATATCTTTGGATCTTGCAGCCAATGCCTTATTTCTACTCTTTTCTATCTGTCTTCACAAGTATGAAGAATACAATATGCCTGTGAGTAAACAGACCATTTACGGCTGTTGATGCAATCTCTTATATTCATCAAAATCCTTCATAAAAAAAGCCGGAAAGTGTTAAAAGCCATTTTAAGATAACATAAGAGAAGTGTGAGACACAAAAGGCATCATGAGAAAGGTGAGAGGGGGAACGGGGAAAAGGGGAAGAATGGGAGAAGGAGGAGAGAGAATAAATGACATTCGACTCCTAAGGCCCACCTTGGCCACCTGATTGTTCCAAAATGAGAGCAATGCCCGGCCCAAGAACGAAAAGAAAAAGAGAGGGAAAAATCAATACAGCACAATTAAACACAAAGCATGGCTCTGTGGAGCTGAGGGGAATTTGTTATTTATTAAATTCACTCCTCCACCTTCATCGCCCCCAAACCCCATAACTCCTGAGTCTTTAATGCATGAGCTGCCCCTTTCTCTCCTGTCCTCTCTTCAGGTAATCTGACCTTTGTGGTTCGAACCGGACTGAAACGATTGTGAGAGAAGACTGAGGGGAAGTCAGGAGTGTTCTCGCTTATTGATCCAAGCCCCGCCAGCTTTGCAGCAGAAGACGAGTTGCTTTGGTTTGGTAGAAGCAGTGAGTCGGTGTGGACTATATTTCACACTGCTGTGGCCACCCTGCAGGGCACCAAGGGCAATTCTGATCTGTTTTCTCAGATCGGATGTGCGTTCTGAAACACTGACGTAACAAAGGTTCAGTTGCCGTAATGGATCAGTTCCAACAAGTCCTCCAAATGTATAAAACAACAAAATACATCGCTTGTACCACATTGGTGGAACGACACGTGTGTTTTCTGATCCGACTGCCTTCCAAAACCATTTCAAATCATTGTTTCAAAAAATAAAAACACTTTCTGGTTGTCCTCAGCTTGGTTTGGTTAGGTTTATTCACACAAAATACTTAGCCAAGAGTTAGGGAAAGATCATTGTGGAGGTGGGCGTGGTCTGCACTCAGCTGCAGTGGAGAGAGGGGGGTGGGGTTAGCTCATGAATCAAGTGCCAGGTGAGTTAAATGTTTCAGCTGATTGTTGTACTAATGTAACGCTCCCTTTACATGCAGCAGCTTGCTGGATCTTCAGATGACTGCCACACACACCACAGAGACAGGACACTGGCCTGTGAGATATTGTTTTGTTGGTTCTTTGTTACAACGTTGTGAGCAAATGGTCAACGCAAGGTGCTTTGCGTTGACCATTTATGGTTAAAACTGGGCGTGTACAGTGCGGGATAAGAGGCTGATTCACGTTTGCAGACTTGTGGGTAATCTGTGATTTATAAAGGGAACATTGCTTACAGGTGTGCATGTGCAGGGTGTTATAAATCAGAATTCTTTCTGGCGTGTGCCGTTTTTGGCTTTTGGGCGTAGGTACACTTTTAGTATGGATCCTACGCACAGTTTTATAAATGCATTTTATTTTGAAATTACCTATCTGGCTTGACACATTTACTCTTGAAAGCTCTTGAAAGAAATAGAGGAGACACTAAAACAATCACTGTCATAGATGCGTTTTATACGAAATACGACCCACAGGAGCTTTTTTCATTTTAAACGAGAACGTAACGGTAGCTGTTTTAAAAATGTCATTGACGATGTAACTACTTAAGTTTAGAAGCACATCGTGGTTTGGGTTAAAATCATCTGTTCTGATACTTACCTTTTGGTTATTCATGTGACGCAGAAAGTGACGTAGTTCGTAATTAGCGTCCATAATTACAAACTCATTTAAGTGTTGTTTGAATCCACAAACGTATTTAAAATCTTACTCTAGAGTCCAAAAATGATGTCATTTACAATATTTCTATTTCATTGTAACTTTGAAGCCTTTACTCTTTCTCATTACACAGAGTTGGTTGACCCTTTGTTAATGTAAGGATTTTAATCATTGGAGGAAATGCAAAGAAAAACCTCAACTTCAAGCACAAAGTCTCCACATAATTTTTGAAGACGGCTCCAGTGTGTTCGAGGTGGTTTTGGCCTTAAAAGCAGGTTAATCTGACAGAATAAACTGCTGATCCCACAATGAGCCCGGCTGTTCGAGGAGTCTCAAACAGACGCTGTGGTTCAGTGAGTCGAAACTGAACGTCTGAAGAGACGCCGGAGTGGACTCGCCATCCAGACATGCCGGAGGGGAAGAAGAAATCAACATACAATACATCTGTTCTCTAGGTTCTCAAGGTTGAAAACACGTTTGTAGCCTTTAAGAGGGTCTTCTAACCTTTTAGTCTACATTGAATAAAATTAGAAAGAAAATTAATTGCCCTTCAAGCACAAGGACAAACGTAATTTTTTAGTCTTTTGTTTTCTGTATTCTTTTCAATGAGGATTGTGTGTGATTGACGACCTTGTGTGAGCATCACTATACATTAACACACACACTTGACCTCCATAAGCACCATCTCCAGAGCCCGTGCTTCCCTCCCTCCTCCTACCAAAACCCAGAGGAAATTAGTGGCCTTGTGTCGTTTTCAATGGACCTTGTTTCTTTTCTTTTCTCCTTCGTTCCTTCTCTCTCTTTCTCTCTCTCCCTCTCTCTCCATGCGTCCGCCTCTGTTGGCGAATTTGATCCAGGCCCAGGATGGGGAAGCAGGGTTAGTAAATGAAATATTGATCCGCTCCTCCGTGGCCTTGCCTTCACCTTGTCCTGCGTGCTGAGTTACCGACTCTTCCGTTCTGCTTGTAATAGGAATTATTACAGGAGGCCGGGGCGAGTAATTACTTGGCATGGCGGAGAGGGTGCAGGGGAGGGGCTGCTCTATATTTTCTCTAAAGAAGTTATTTACCGCACTTGCTACCTTCAACCCAGCACTGCCCCCTCCCTCCCCTCTGACCCACCCTCCTGCCGCAGCCATGTCCTTCTTAACCTTAATTCAATTCTGTTAACCATCATTAATCACACGAGGCATCAGGGGAAGTTTATCAAACGTTGGCTGAACCGAGAGGCTGCGAGGCTAACTGAGCGAACACAAGGACTGGGTTTGCAGAAATGTGTCAGGGATCCAGTCCTGTTTGTGGCTCTGTGTATGTGTGTGTGTGTACCTGTCTACAAGGAGCTGTGTTGCATATCAGTTGCTCAACACACACACACACACACACACATGGTTAGAGTAACACATGACACAAAGTTGTTTTTTTGAGTGTTGATGGACACACTTTTTGGTCCTCCAACTCAACTGTACTTCTAGATTGAAAATAAAGTAAGGAAACAGCTCGTGGTAGTGTAATAGCTCGGAAAAAGAACTGTTGGCATTTCAATTTACTTTATTTTTACCCTAATTTATAATTGAGATTTTACATTTTTATCCCTCAAATAATGCAGTTCATTTAATGTTTGTCACAGTAACTTCCATAACAATATATTCATTATTTGAATACCAAATGGAAATTGCATTAATTCAGACAGATGCTTCAATCATGCTTCACTCACTGCTTGGCTGCCAGCTAGTATCCAATATGTTCATCCAGATGTATGTGTGTATGTATGTATGTATGTACAGTATGTATGTATGTATGTATGTATGTATGTGTAAATAGACCAAAAGAAGTGCATTTGCCATAATGACTTATAACGTGATAATATGTCAGTGTTCTGCTAGTTTCGCTGTAGGTGAGGAAGTGTCATAGATGCTCTGATATCATGCATACTCACTAAGGGTGTGACGAGATCTCGTGATTTTAACGAGATTAAAACGTGACGAGACTTCTCGTCGAGGTGAAAAGTTGTCTCGTGAGGCGATGTGATGTCTCAACTGCTGCCAGAAACAGTCGACATGCTTATATTCTTGAAAAAGAACATGACCATATCTTAGGCTGTTCTGTGTAGTTTCTCTCTTTTTCATGCTTGAAGAAAAAAATTGTTTCTGTTTGCACTTGTAGTTTTGAGAGAGCAGTACTTTGGTTATTGATACACTTACTGTTTGCATTTAAAGTGTTATTTTTCTGTTATTTACACATTTATTTTATTTATACTGTTTATTTTTTTATGTTCGGTTTGTGGAAAGGAGTTAGATTTCTCGTGTGAAATTGTACAGAAGCCAGTTGGTAGAGTTTATACAAAACATTTTGCAGTGTTTGCACGTCCTTTACTGCATATAATTCATTAAAATAGTAAAAAAAAAGTTAAATAACATTCATCATTAATAGTTGATTTCTAAATGCACCTAAATTGTTTTGCATTTTTTAAGATTTTTCAGTTGAATAAAAAAACTATTTTCCATTCATATATTTCATCAAGGATTTCTTTAAATTTTTAAAAAAAATCTTGTCTCGTCTCGTTCTCGTGAACCCAATCTCGTGATGTGTCTCGTCTCGTGGAGTAAGCGTCTCGTCACACCCCTAATACTCACATGTTAAATCTAGAGCTGAGCCAGGGTCAGCACCTAGCAGCAACGCTCAAACTGCAGCTCACGCTTGCGTTACATTAAGAATTTTAGGTGACACACTCCTAAACGAAACAACGTGTGAAATCCAAGCATCTGCGTTTGCGTACTTGCATGGATCATAAATGCCCTCAATGGACTTCATTTATACATATATATATATATATATATATATATATATATACAGTTGTGCTCATAAGTTTACATACCCATAATAAAATTGGCTAAAAAGAGGAATAAAAAAATCATCTTTTGGAAATTGATCTTAATGCTTTAATTAAACAATTATGTAATATCCAACCTTTAAGGACACCAGTTTTCTTTGTGGATAAATAATGTATTGTGAATAAATAAATATTCTTCCTTAAAATACAGGGGGCATAAGTATACATACCCCTATGTTAAATTCCCATAGAGGCAGGCAGATTTTTATTATTAAAGGCCAGTCATTTCATGGAACAGGATACTATGCATCCTGATAAAATTCCCTTGGCCTTTGGAATTGAAATAGCCCCATATCATCATATACACTTCACCATACCTAGAGATTGGCATGGGATACTTTCCATAAAATCATCTCTCAATGCAAATCAAACCGACTATTAGTCTAACTGAAATAGAACCATGCCAATCTCTAGGTATGGTGAAGTGTATATGATGATATGGGGCTATTTTAATTCCAAAGGCCAAGGGAATTTTATCAGGATGCATAGTATCCTGTTCCATGAAATGACTGGCCTTTAATAATAAAAATCTGCCTGCCTCTATGGGAATTTAACATAGGGGTATGTATACTTATGCCCCCTGTATTTTAAGGAAGAATATTTATTTATTCACAATACATTATTTATCCACAAAGAAAACTGGTGTCCTTAAAGGTTGGATATTACATAATTGTTTAATTAAAGCATTAAGATCAATTTCCAAAAGATGATTTTTTTATTCCTCTTTTTAGCCAATTTTATTATGGGTATGTAAACTTATGAGCACAACTGTATATATATATATATATATATATATATATGTATACACTCACCGGCCACTTTATTAGGTACACCTGTCCAACTGCTCGTTAACACTTAATTTCTAAGCAGCCAATCACATGGCGGCAACTCAGTGCATTTAGGCATGTAGACATGGTCAAGACAATCTCCTGCAGTTCAAACCGAGCATCAGTATGGAGAAGAAAGGTGATTTGAGTGACTTTGAACGTGGCATGATTGTTGGTGCCAGAAGGGCTGGTCTGAGTATTTCAGAAACTGCTAATCTACTGGGATTTTCACGCACAACCATCTCTAGGGTTTACAGAGAATGGTCCGAAAAAGAAAAAACATCCAGTGAGCGGCAGTTCTGTGGGCGGAAATGCCTTGTTGATGCCAGAGGTCAGAGGAGAATGGCCAGACTGGTTCGAGCTGATAGAAGGGCAACAGTGACTCAAATTACCACCCGTTACAACCAAGGTGGGCAGAAGAGCATCTCTGAACGCACAGTACGTCGAACTTTGAGGCAGATGGGCTACAGCAGCAGAAGACCACACCGGGTGCCACTCCTTTCAGCTAAGAACAGGAAAGTGAGGCTACAATTTGCACAAGCTCATCGAAATTGGACAATAGAAGATTGGAAAAACGTTGCCTGGTCTGATGAGTCTCGATTTCTGCTGCGACGTTCGGATGGTAGGGTCAGAATTTGGCGTCTACAACATGAAAGCATGGATCCATCCTGCCTTGTATCAACGGTTCAGGCTGGTGGTGGTGGTGTCATGGTGTGGGGAATATTTTCTTGGCACTCTTTGGGCCCCTTGGTACCAATTGACCATCGTTGCAACGCCACAACCTACCTGAGTATTGTTGTTGACCATGTCCATCCCTTTATGACCACAATGTACCCAAAGCCCTTCAAAATGTTACATCCGACTGTCATCATTTCTCTGCTTCTTTAGGAGTTGACAGCATGGGCACCAAAACACTTATAGAATTGAAAATTAAAGATCGTGTGTGTCCTGTAGCTTTAACCAATGCATTGTCAAACTTTTTGTCAGCATTGGAAAGGGGGGATATTGAAGAAAGTAAAGTTTTATTGTCTAAAGTTTAAGTTTAGGAACATCTCTAGGTTTAAAACAAACTCCCAGTTGCAAACTTGGGTCATAAATTGGTGATTTATTTTTTTAAGAATATTTTTTGGGCTTTAATTGACAGGACAGCTTGAAGACAGGAAAGGGCAGCGGGTCGGATTTGAACCCGGGCTGCTCCCAAACACTAATAGTGTGTTCCAAATCGCGCACTTTTGTTAGTGCACTTAACGGAAGTGCACTTTGTACACTACGTACTTACTTGCATAGTGCGTAAAATTTGACGGGAGAGTGTTGTCTCAAATCGCGCACTTCATTGATGTACTTACCGGAAATGACGATCACAACAGCTCATTCCTCCTCCTTCTTCTTCTGTGAAATTGTGAATTGCACCCAGACAGAAACATTCATACCGAAAACATACCGGTATGTTGATGTTCATACTTTTGCTCTTAAATAATTTTTTAAAAAACACCAAAAACTAGCCATTATGAGTTATTTCAGCAAAAGTGGAGTACTTAAAATTAGTAAGAATAAATGTTTTATTACTATTATTATAATAACTAATTCAATATTTTCGACTTGTTATACTGATGTATTTGCTTTGAGCTGCTGTAGTACAGATATTTCCCCTGTGTGGATTTCACATTTTAGAAGCTGGAACTAGTGACTTGATAAATGACTTAATTATTAATCTATTAATTACAGTGACAATACAAGAGTAAAAGCAGATAACATTAAACACATTCAGTCCAGTTTTATTTTAAAAGACGGTCCTGCGTTAATTCTACAGACTCCAGACCCCGGGCAGTACTGCCGGGTTAACAATACGGTGCAATTGCTGGCACTGTATTTTGACGGGGAAAGCAACATGAGGGTGGACTCTCTAGAGGATCCTTCCCCGGTCTGATGGGGATGGGTCCATCGATCCGCACTCAACTTTCGGGGGGTTTTGAGTACACCATCCGGGTATTTAAGTGTACTGCGTTTGACCGCACTTCGACAATGTGAGCGCACTATGTACTCAAAAAGTTAGTATTTAGTACAGAAGTGCGCGATTTGGAACACACTATAAGACTACATGGAGGACACACTCTACTGGGTGAGCTAGAGGTCGCCTAGAGGTCGCCTCATACGTTGGTGATTGAACTGCCGCATCACTTTCTTTTACTTTTTGTTGTTTAGTCATATATCCTTTGCCTTATCCTTTCAGAGTAATAAAACTCATCTTACAAATGATGCCATTTATACTAATTCCACAAAATGTTAGATTGCCAGGCTTTTGCTCCTGCGTGAGGAGAGAGTCGGTGGGCAGGACACCTGCAGCAGAGACCTGCTGTTGGGTTGGAGTTTGATGTATTCCTGCGTCGCTCCACGAGGAAGTGGCCGTTTGTTTGGGTGATAGATCCACAGCGGTTGCGTCCTTGCCTTAGCGGTGGCCCGTCTGGTGCTGCCAAGCTGGGTGATGTCCCACTGCATCAGAGTCCCGCTGAAGGTCACCACTGATGGGACAGAGGAACTAGCAGCGATCCATCCTGGGATGGGACACTGGTTTAACAAGGCTACAGGGCTGGGGCGGAGGGAAAAAGGACAATAAGTAACCCAAAGCTTTCTTTTATGGATGTTTGAACAAGATAGTCCGAACAAGTTGATTTAATGAAGAAAAAAACAGACTTGAAAACATTTTTTAAATATGTCAGGAATTCTTTTCAGGCACAAGAAATTATTTTTTGATAAATATTACTACAAATGCTGTCCAATTTTCTTATTGTTCAGTCACTGTAATGGATTTCTGTTGCTTTCACTTTATTTGACAGAGGAATGTACTGTAGAAAATAAAAAAACTGTCAAAATGTAATGAATGTTCTGTAAGATGCTTTGTAAGTAAATCTATTTCATATCCAAAGAAATAAAGTAATTGAATTGATACAATAATTGGGTCCAAATTTTGTAAATGTGGAATATTTGGTGTGAAAAGTTGAAGTGAGCGAATAAAGCTCAGGTAAAGCTCAAGTATACAGTCCATAAAGATCAAGAGTATCTCATTATTTTACCTTGTCGTTCCCATTAAAGGAAATTCGGTCAGAAGACAATTTCTAAAAAATAAGATGTAACAAAGAACAAAGGAAGAGAAGGAGTAGCCAAATTCAGATGTTATGGTATAAAGAAGTTCATGAATAAATGTGCCTTTAGCAAAGCAAAAAGAGCTAAAGTAAAAAGTTATAAAGAGAGAGTAATAAAGAGCTAAAAGGTGGATTCAGAGGCAGAGGATCAACGTTGACATAGAGTATGCCTACCATACACCAGAAGATGTTGAAAAGACTACAGTCTGACACCATATCGCATCTAAAGACAAACATTTCACATCTAACGTTTAACCCTCATGTTGTCCTCGGGTCAAATTTGACCCATTTTCAGTTTTTTCATCCCAAAAAATGGGCCTTCAAAATAAGCTAAAAATGTCAACATTAGAAATATCAAATAACTTTGGAAAATAACATTAATAAAAGCACCCACAACATTGAAAAAGTGAAGAAAATGTCAGAAAAAGTGATAATAGTGTTGACAAAAAAAAACCTTTTTCATGGTTGATGGGAAGACAACACAAGGGTTAAGACTGTTATAATATGTAAAAACTGGGGATCTTGCAGGGTCACGCATTGCAAAACAACTAGATTTGTTTTAAAAAATGTAACCAAGCTTGCTAGCTGCTTAGTTACTTAAGGGAAAGTTTGCAGGTTTTCTGTCCTGCTGTACATGTAGATGAATGGCGGCAGTACCCGGGGTGTTCGCACATATCTGGCACATGTGGCTAGAAGGTCGAGAACAAGTAGAGAGGAGACTGTTGAGGGGGAATGAGGGACAGGTGTGCAAGCCAACATGTTGCACGGTTGCAGTTTGGTTAGGTTTAGGCACCAAAATTACTTAGTTAAGTTTAGGAAAAGTTCATGGTTTAGGTTGAAATCAGTCATTTACAATAACATTGAGTCAGAAACAAAGACACAATTGTCATCCTAAAAAAACTTTCTGAATCGAAGAGATTATTTAATAAGTACATTCTGATAATTAGGATGTACATGTTATGTAAAGCAATTACAAGTAGAGGTTTGGAGGTTTAATATCAGATTTCTAAAATGTCCAAAAGGGACGTGAGTTGATTTTAAGGAGGTGCTATATTTTGTTCCAGGAGACAGGTGCACTACTATGAAGAGTTTCACACTGAGCTTGTGGAACATGAAATTTAAAGCCCAAATCAACACCACTGGCTTCATTTGAGGAACTTTTTCAGTGTTTGAAGTAGGATATCTTCAATAGCTGACAAAGTTAAAACATGTCAAACTTCCTGAACCTGTTTGGACCTAGTCTCTCAAATGATGGGATGGGAGAAAAACATGCTCTGGCTTATTGGCATGTCTTTAACCCAATCAAAATTGTCATGGGTGGTGCTAAGCATCAGACAGAGCGACGATACCTCCGCAAAATAGCCTCATAAAATAGACATTGAACGTTGTGGTTATAGAGTAGTTCGGACCAAACTGAAATAAATGTTTTGCATCTTTGAATTTAGCCCCTAAAACAAAAATCCTGCTGTACAGTTTTGATCATTTGTATACAATTAAAGGGAACATTTTGAAGCCTAAAATAGTTTTTACTATACATCTTGGCGACTCAGTCCTGGTTTCAGGATCTCGATGGAGCCTTTCCGGGCCGGCCCTCTCTAACTAGATCAGACCCAACCCTCATAGATTTTATTAGCCAACCACTCTATTACATTACATCTCCATTTACAAACCTTAAGCAGCTCGGAGCACGGCTGGGGCTTCGACCTTGTCAAAGAGGAGAAACTCTGACCGAATTGAGTAAGAGAGTGAAAGAGAGAGAGAGAGAGAGAGAGAGAGAGAGAGAGAGAAGATGGAATGAAAAAACAAAAACAGGGACCGGGCTGAAGTGTAGCAAGTGTGTTTGAGAAGATGAGAGAGCTGGAGGACAGGGGGGAGGAGGGGGAGAAAAGGGAAAATAGAAAATCAATAAAGCGGTGGGAGCAGGAGGATGAAGATTGAAGGATGATGTGAATGGGATTTGGGGGCTGGGGAGACGGAGGCGTTTGAGAGATTGCGGAGTAGCTTAGGGCACCGGAGCTGATGGCCATCGCTGAAAACGTATCGATAAAGGCGACGTGAGACAAGGGGGGGACAGGACGGCGGGTCTCAGAGGCGACCAGCTCGTCTTCTGAGACATTAGGGGGGGCGACGGCTTTTTTCAACTTTACCAAAGAGACAGAATGAGTTTTCTTCTGGTATTAAGACTTGTTCATTTCCTCCCTCCACTGATCTCAAAACATGTCTTAGGAACTCGTGAATGTGCCACTCCATCCACCTCACTGTCCACGTGAAAGAGACGGATGATCACTTTGTCAATGATTGATCTTTTCAAGCTGCTACAAAAGAAAACAAGTTGATGTGTCCGTCCTCACTCCGAGTACAGTGTCATGGTAAAGCCACTTTCTCAACAGACCAGAAGAAAAAGCCATTTGTTCATCGGTGATTGATTCATTTTATTTACCTGCTTGTTCCTAATGGAGTTAATACAACTGTAGTCTTGCATTGCCACACCTATCTCCACAGTGCTGCGGAGGAAGGTCTGGTCTCTCCACACAATATCCTGGATAGGATAAAAACGTGCTCTGGTTTATTGGTATTTCTTTAAACCAATCCCAATCGTATTTGGCGGTGCTAAGTTCCAGACGCAGCGGCAAACTCCGCAAAATAGTCTCAGGATGGAACTAATATTGGTCAAATATTTGCACCTCGCAAAAGAAAATGCCACATACAATATTAAATGAAGTTAACTGTTACTACAATACAGGAATGTGAGCTACATAAATGAGCTGGATACATAGTTAAACTCAATTTTCTCTTACCAGTGAATCGCCGTGTGGATTTTGTCCATAGCAAATCCCCGCCAAGAGGTCCCAAAATGTCCCAGTAAGTAAGAGTAAAAGCTGTAGACATATTCTTTGTAAATATTTACAATAGATAGATAGATATATAGATTGAGTTTATTGTCATTACACATGTACAGGTACAATGCAACGAAATACCGGTTAGAGTATGCCTCCGAGCCGCTGCTATTTAAAGCGCCGCCACACGCATTCTCTGAAAAGAAAGGATTTATGCAGACAGCAACATGGTATACAGTACACAACATAACACTTGATACACAAGACAACACACAGTTCATGTGGACACATGAAGGAATTTTTTGAGGTGGCCCGGGAGGAAGTGAGAAACCTTGAAAATCGAGGCAGTCAGACGGATACGGGGTGGGATGGGGGAGGGAGTGTATGGTGTGTGTGAGTGTGTGGAGTTGTGTGCGTGAATATACGCGTCAAACTGTCTATGTTGTTAAAAAAAAATGCTTCCCTGAACAAACCGAGTAGGCCGGCTTTGTTGCACAATCCAAATTTTTAGCCTGTAATGTTGCTCAGAGGTTCTGGTTAACGTTGCTCGATCTGACCGCAGAGTTTAAAGTTAACTCAAAGAAAGCAGAACTTCTACTATCTCGTAAACGAACTGAGGTTCAGGGACAAGACAACACCTATCTCCCACTAGTTCAAATCCATGGTGTCTCTCTAATTGACCCACCTGTGACTCACTAATAAAAATCACCAGTCCAGACCTGTATATGTGTGTCCAACCTTCTCTTTCTCTTGTATATCTCAGTTCTCACATCCCCCCCCCCCCCACACCTGTGAAGTCCTCTGAACCACATAACAAAATAAGCTGTTTATTCCTAACCTCTAATATGACCTGCAGCAGAGTTTTCCGTCCTCGTATCTAAACCAGAGAGTGTAACTGTCGCCAAATAATCCGCTTACACGCCATCTTTTTCAATTCAAAATATGTCACATTGACCCCTTCAGATGAAGAACAGTGGGGAGACTTGTAAATGACTTTCCATTTGTCAGAATGAGCGATTGTAAATCGGAGGCATCCCTCTGTGATGGTGATGCATTTCCCCTGCCTCGGTCCGCACAGTGATTATAACTCTCATTTGGTTCTTATATTACATCAATGGAAAGCTTGCTAGTGCTCACGGCGTGCATTACTTACAAACTAATGTACCCACCCAGCCCAGATACACTATCACCGTGCTCTATTGTTGCCTGCTGCTCCATAATAGGCCCATTATTTGCTAGCATACTGATTTTCTCGCATCATGTTTGGAAACTGAGGAATGTGCAGGCAGATAGTCACAATATACATATTCACATATACACACAAAATATATTTCTTCTCCTCCTGCCTGTCTTTTTGTCTGCCCATCTCCCTCCTCTCCTCTCTATTTCAGAGGAAGAACCTAATGAATATTTCCCTTTGAGCGGGACAGTGTAAAACAAACACAAGCCTGGATCTCCTCTCCCTTTTTGGTAGTTCCTTGGAGGGAAAATGTAAGATGCATGAAAATGCTGTGAGGCTGTAGATCACATGCAGTATTAGGGCATCTGCACTGCTTCCTCTCCTCTCCTCTCCAGTCCTCTCATCATCTCCAACAACCTGGCAAACACTTATGACAGAGTGCAGGGATGAGGCTGATGAGAGACAGTGAGATGCTGCTGCAAAAGGGATCTCTGCAACCCAAACTGAGCTGCTGATATTTCTGCAGATGACTTATAATATTGATGCATGATGTTGGAAAAGTGAGAATACAATCTCATATCAGAGTAAGAATGGGAAGAAGACACAGCTAGAAACTAGAAATTGTTTTATGATGAAATGAGTGGAAAGATTAAATGGGATTGTATCAAATCTTAATTGTTTTTGAGATATGCCGGTTACACTCATATACTGTATAAAAATTGTACAAAAGTAAGGTTAGGTATACGTGCGCTGCCGTCTTTTAGTTTTGGAGTCAGAGTCTGCGCAGTAGTGATCGGGCTATGGAGCCACAATATCAAAGTAACCATAAACCCGCCCAACCAAATCAATCACAGCTGTCAATCAAACTCATTATTGTACTATCAAATAACCAGAATTATAACGCTCCACTGCTGTCATCTAGAAATAAGAAGCCTGCTTTTGGTTACTCCTGTGTGAAATTAAAGACACATTGTTTTAAAGATGACTGCAAATTTCAAGTGATAAATCTACCAAATTATCTACAGTACGGTACTTTATATCTCTTTCTTTACATCAAATGCCCCTACTGTGACCCTCGTAGCTACAAAATGGTGCCAGAAAACAGCAAATGTGTGCTGGGTGAAAGACTAAAAGACAAACTCCCAGTTTATGACAGCTTGTTCTCAAGCTGGGACATTATGTGAGCAACGTTGTGCAAGAAAAGTGGAAATATTATAGAAATAAAAAGTGACTGCAAGAAGCTCTTGCATGATAAGGTTTTCATGCAGTGAGTTATATAGAATCAGAACGGGCAGTTTCACATGGTATTCTGATTGCAAGTTAAATAATAACTGCATGTAAACTCAGCTTGTGTTACTCTCTGCAACCTCAAAACTGCTCGCTGGTTCTACTGGGTGGCTGCTCGGTGCAGCAGGCCTCCCCGTGGCCACGCCTGGTCTATTGACTCTGATCAAAGGGGCTCCTGCGGGAAGACTACCCAGAGAGGGAGCATTCCAGCCTGGGTTTCTGCCGGGCACAGATGGCACGCAGCAAGCCTGAAGGCCCGGGGCAGGAGCTGGTGATGAAAATCAGAGGGATGCGGGCATGGTGTTGGGCCGTCTGGGGAGAAGAGCCCCCTGGCTGCTGACAGTCCATCCAAATGGAGGCAATCTTAGAGCCCCTCAAGGGAATGGCTTGCAAATGTACCTTCCTACTAGCGTGCCTCTATCTTGTCCATCTGATGTATGAATGATGCCAAACAGGAGGGGGAGGCAGGCAATCTCTGTGTGTCCTTTGAAGCTTGTCTTATGGCTTTTCACTGTGAGGTCGCTCTCCAGGGACACTAAGGGAATCTGGCTCTGGAAGGCATCTCTACTCTTAAAATCCGAGGCTGAGTCCATGCATCCAGAGTCTGGAAAGTCTCTGCATAAAGTGAGCACCTCCCAACGTAACCTGTGACATTCAGACTTCCTCTAGTACAGTGACTTGTGAACAAGGTATGTTAACATACACATACTGTAATAAATGCAGTATGTGGTTAAAGTAAAAATCTTATTTTTGTATTTTTTCCATGGCAGGAATGAGCACAGTGTGCAACCCCAGCTGGGTGCAGCTGCAGGAGCAATGGAAAAGGCGACGTATTTTGCACAAATAAAAGTGTTGATGCAACATTTTGACCAACAAGGGCTTCACAAGGCTTTTGTTCATAAAATGATAACATTTTGGAGGCCCGAAATTCACCAAACACAGCTTTACGCCAGCAGCCATGAGAGCAATCAACACAACTTTACTCTGTTCTTTCAATTTAATTGTTACTTCTCCACTGCACCGGCCAGGCCCAAGTCCTCCAATTTAAACAATGATCTTTTGTAGCTGCCTTCCAGAACAACACATACAAGTTTTTTTCTGATCTTACATATTGACAAAACAACATCATTTGTCAGTAGCTTCATAAACGGTTATAAATCACTGTGGCACTACCATGGTTAAGGTTTCACCACAATATTGACTTTAGGGTTAGGGTTAAGGAATGACTGGCGTTATGTCACGACCACATGCGCTAACATGCAAGGGGTTATAACACAGAGAAGGAGCGTGACTCCATTGGATGCCATTACTCCACTCTATTTTTACATAACAAATATTTATATATTTGCTGCTATATTAATGTTGTGACTGCTGAGTACAGAACTGTTGGTTGCACAAAACAAGCAATGTCAAGACACCACATCGGGATTAATTGATAATGGGAATAATTACTTGTTGCTGCCCAACTTTATCTATCAGCCAAATATGTAGTTTAGATAATTGCAGTTAAATTGGACTTTTTTAAAGAGTTATTTGTTGCCGGCCCTACAAAGAGATAAAGAGTAGATTCCGCAAATGTAAAATCTTTGCAATCTTGAGTGACATGTTATCAGGAATGTTGGCCACAACTAAAATAAGACCTGGGGTTTAAAATCCTGGGTTTTCCCTCTAAGTAGATGTTTTGTGCCTGAGCCCCAGTCTTTCTGAAGAGTTCTCCGGTCAAAAGCCTATCTTTAGCCTGCTGTGTGATTGTGGCAGAGCTCTGTAGGCCTTGTTTAGTCCCCTAGTGCAGAACTAATGTGCTTCAGATCAATAGTGGCTCAGAGGCAAGGGCTAAGATGAAGTCTGTACAACAGCAACAGAAACACGGCATCTGTGCTCTCACCATGCTATCCCTTTTTTAACTTCAGACTTCCCCCGTTTAATCTGAGTTTAAAAATATCTGCAAAGCTTCAAATTAAAGTACACAGTGGCTGCAGAGTGAAAAAAACACACACTGGGACTAGGTGCACTTTTTACTTGCTCTGATGGTCTCCAGCGTGACATATTTTCTCTCAAATGTCCACATTGATTGTCTTTTCTTCTTTTTCTTCTTTCAATTTCTGTGAGGCAATTCATGTATAGTATTCTTCAAGCTTGGTCAGAACTAAATAGCCTTATCTGTGGCCGCCTGCCGCCTTGTGTACGCTGTGTCAGAGACGATTGTTTTCGGAGGACATCACAGGCAGATGGACAGATACTGCCGTATGCCGACTCCTTGTCAATTCTCTCTGTGTTATCAGGCGGGAGATTGATTTCTCTGTCCATCTCGTTCGCCCTTCCCTTTGTGTTTCAAAGCTCAATTTAGAGAGGCCTATGATGTATTGACGTGTGCGCCGTGAATTACCCTGCTAAAAGATGCAAGCGCACAAAACATCTCCCAGAAACGGATAGGTTCTGTCCTTCCATTTGTGACGGCAGGTTGTTGCCGTTCTGGGCACGTCCTCGTTGTAAGGCGACGTGTGATGCCTTGCAGAGGTGAGGCTAATGTTTGGCAGCCGAATGTCTGACTGCAGCAGCACTAACTAGATCATGTCGCACTAAAATAGGATGTCAATGGTGACTAATAAGAAAGTATTTGCCTCGTGGTGAAGCTTTTTTTGGTGTGGCTCTATTCACCTTGCAAGCACATTCATCACTGAGCAACACAATAGGCGAACAAACACCATCACTCTCTACAGCAGGAACCCACCATGCCCACCCCCCACACACACACACACACACACACTCTCTCTCTTTATCCACTCTCCCTCCATAAACCTGGGCCTTTATTTCATTACCTCGACAGGTCGTTTGTAGGCCTGAATGCTGCACATCTAATTAAGAAACTTGCTTAATTAAAAAAGAGGCAATAAGCCCTTTAATGGTGACGAAAAATAATGACTGTCGGTGAGGGAGCCAATAATGACCAAATGAAAAACTTATGCTTGTAGTTAGACTGCCGTCTGCCTCAGCTGCAGCCTGGACCTGCAGAACACTCAGCCAGCCGCCATTGTTGTTTGGTCATGAGGACAAATGGGATAGTTAGTGGCTGTTATAGATGTGGCAGTAAAAGCTACCCTGGCCGTATTAGCTCTGCTGCCTCACCCATCAAGAGCTCAGCGGACTATCAGCCGCTAAAGGCCTTGAGGAGAGGAGGCATGTCTCCAGAATACAGAGGAGCATGCAGCTAAATGCCAGCGGGCTACAGTCATTTATCTCTCCATAATGTTTCACGGCTATTATTATGCTCATTCTGGCCCTCTGATGTACAGATTTGGGAGTTCATTGGTGTCAGATGGCTGTAATATTGTCATCATTTGAGTTTTTGATGCTAATTGTGAAACGTTTGACCTTGTTCCCCTTCACGCCATGAACACACTGGAAGATATTTAAAACCTTGTGAAAAAGCCTTGCAGGCTTAACGACTGAGTTTTGGAGATCACAGTAGTCTACATTCAGATTTCGGTCTCCAATAGTCTGAAATCTAAAAATCTAAAATAACAATAAAAATAAAAAGGTCCAAGATATAATTTTGAAAATAAAGAAAGCTGTGGCTGAGGGGCAGGTGTGTATACTGGGTAGCTGATTGGGCAATTAGGAGCAGGTGTGCAGGTGCGTGTGGAGATCTTGATGTGAAACATGGGAATATTTTGACATTTTACAGTATGAAAAGCACTGGTGTGAATATTAAAATCGACGATGGCTGGAATCCATTTAGTTGCTTCAGTTTCAGAGTCCTGGTTTTGTTCATGCTGGCTCACTGTCACGGTTTACTGGAATCCATGTATTATTCGTTCATTTTGTTTTTCAAAATAAAGGCATGAAGCAAAAAAGCAAAAGTGACTTGTTTTCTCAAAACTCGTTTTCAAAACCAAAATGAAAAAACGAAAGAAGACTTGTTTTCCAATTTCCAATTTTGTGCTCAAATGAAAAAATGGAAAACAAACTAGGTTTTCAACCAATTTTGATATTTTATTTAACTGCTGCAAATAGTGGGACCCAGAATTGATCTCTTTAGGACGCTGCATCCATGTGTCAGAGGGTCCGCTAGTAGAAGTAACATTAATGAAAATAAATCAGGAAACACTGTGATTTACTGGGACTCTAATCAAACAGAGCCCTCATTAATGTCGTTAGTAACTCCTGTGCTTTTCCTACTAACCAGTTAAAAATGGCCGCAACATTTCACACGTGACACGACACATGACAATTACTCGTCACGAGTCGTTGCATGTTTGCTGTTTAGAGGCTTCATAGCTACATAGCCTCTCTAGAAATGATTTACATTATTTAGATGTGGGAACTGGATGTTACATCAATACCACCAATACAAAGCCATGAAAATACTCTATTACAGGTAAAACACCTGGATTCTAACTTGAGCAATAGTGCAGACGTATTATCAGCTTTAAGCATCAAAGTAAAAGTACTTGTTTGGTACCTGTGACTCATTTATTATTAGTCTGCTGATATTCATGCATCTGAAGGCAGAGCTAGTATTAACTTACAGTTTGCTAGTTTATTTTCCCCTGAAATGAAGTGGAGCAGAAACATAAAGTAGCAGAAATTGGAAATACTCAAGAAAACTACAAGTGTCACAACGGCCAGTTTTGCACAAAAAGAAGAGAATTAAATGCACAAAGTTCATCGCCCGTCTTTTTCACATTGTGAGAGAGTTATTTGGTAAATTGTGCCTTTCAGGAGAGCCATCATAACTTGGGAGAGCGCCATAACTTTTGCTGTGTGCTATGAGCTGTTATAAATACCAGCAGCGAGGCTGGTGAATGCATGTAAATACCTTCATGAATGCTAATAGCGCATTTACAATACAAAGCAGCGCGTTCAAGAAGCTGAAGGAGCTCGAACATAATGTGTTTGTTACATAACAGATGGTTGCGTCGGGCTGTAAATTTCCTCCCACAAGGCCAGCTACTCTGCCATGATGTGACCCGGGCGGCGAACAGAATGGGGAGAGGGAAGGTGGAGGACGAAGTCAAGGATGAGTGTGCTCTTTGCTCTTTTTAGGCCGAGCTTTGATTGCTGGGCTCTCGTTCAACAGCGTTGTTTGTTGCTGCAGTGAAGCGATAATCAATGCCTGTCTATCAGCATGAGGGCGAGAATTTCTGAGGCTCAGTGGGGGAAGAAAGAAATTTGTAAAGAGCAGCAGTCAAGGATAGCGTTGACTGTGAAATGGCAGCAAAGGTCACAAGCTTTTCAGGCATGGGAGACAAGTCACAGTTCCTTTTTTAACCCAGACCTTGGTGATGAGAGGGAGCACAGTTTCTTACATCATGATTGAAGAAAAGAATTCACCTTGTGATTCGCTGTGAACAGAACACAACGTGGTGTTTCTTATTTCATCCAAAGCCGTCTCTGCAGCACAGCTACTTTATTTATTATGTTGATTCAATGAACTTAAATTAGATGAGACATATTCATTGCTGCAGGACAGGACAAAAGCTCTCCAGAGTAGAAACACTGACTGGAGCTTCAACTGAAGAAAAAAGGAAAAAGAAAATCCTCACGCTTCAAGGTTGCTTTTCCCTTCTCACGTAAAATGGCTCGTCATTATTAAATCAGATCAGATTGTGTTTGTATCTGAAGTTATAGCAGGGTTATATTCATGGTTTGAAGTAAAGTTTCATCTCATTTAACACATTTGCTGCCAGTGTTACTTGTTGGTCTCATATCTAATCAAGCACCTGAGTCACTTTTATGTGAAAATATTGAAAATCTAAAAAATACAAGTAGGTCAGACTTGGTTAAATGTCACTTTCAGATTCATGTAAAAGCTGCATCAACACAAGAGAGATTACATTAAAGGGGAACTATGCGATGTTTTTAAGCTTAATTTACCTTAAGTGAACAGACTCGGAGTCATTGGAATGGTTATATGACTTTCTTTTGGGTTGAATATCAGGTGGTGTGACAAATTGCTTCATGGCACTGCACACACAGGCCTACACACCCCCATTTAGGATCCGACTAGCTACAAGAACCAGGTAGCGATGGAGTTCTTCACACTATCGTCATGGCTGACACAAGTCAGACACAAGTAAACAAAAGCAAAGAAATGGCCAAAACAGCAAAGGGCCCCTTTGAATGTAACATTGCTTATGCACAAAGAAAACAAGTTTAACCAAACATCAAAGCCCTGAGAATGAGCCAAAGGTGTTTGGGATATTGCCAAATCAGTCTTTAATAAGATTTATGTCACTCTTAAGACAAAAAGAACAAACAAGACTAAGAGCGTACTGTCATGCGTGGCTCTGTGAGAGTGAATTTATGTTGTTATGTTGGATGATCGCACTGGATGAAAAGTTTTGAGTTTTATTACAATTAATCCTGAGTGAGCAAGAATGTCTGCATTAAATCTTATTGCAATCCAATCAGAAGTTGTCGAGCTGTTTCACTCAAAATCCACAAATGTTAGCATTAGTCTGGGTTTATTGTCTGGGAGCCATAAATGTCCTCACAACATTTTAGGACAAACAATCCAATAGTTTCTGAGATATATCTAGTCTGGACCAACAGAACAGCATACTGCCAATGTGCCAACTGCATAGATGAAATTATGAATATCTAACAAATTACTTTGCAGACAGTGTGCTGTCTCACCATTCTTGGCTTGTCCTCCGCTGGAGGCACATTTTAACCATCAGGGATGAAATTTATGAGAACTTGTCAGGGGAATTGGTTGCAATAGTAATAATTTATCAGCAAAATAGGTTTTAAAATCCTTCAGTGATACTGTTTTCCAGCGGGACACCGACTCACAAGGCATCCTTTAGCGTCTGTATGGAACCCACCGGGCAGAGAAGCTGCATCATGTAGTATGAAGAGCGACAATGGCAGTAATTAAGACCAAAAGTCATGAGGGGTGGTTAGCTCAACTTGGCTTGGGAACCACAGTGTTGGCGGTTCAATTGTTCAGACCAAGTATGAAGTGCGGACTGAAGCTGGAGCGGTGCCAGTTCAGCTCGGGTGCTTTTAATGGGCAGCAACACAATGTAAAGCTGTAATTTTCCATCCATCCATCCATCTTCATCCTCTTATCCGGTATCGGATCTCGGGGGCAGCAGCTCCAGTAGGGGACCCCAAACTTCCCTTTCCCGAGCCACATCAACCAGCTCCGACTGGGGGATCCCGAGGCGTTCCCAGGCCAGGTTGGAGATATAATCTCTCCACCTAGTCCTGGGTCTCCCCCGAGGCCTCCTCCCAGCTGGACGTCCCTCCACCTAGTCCTGGGTCTTCCCCGAGGCCTCCTCCCAGCTGGACGTCCCTCCACCTAGTCCTGGGTCTTCCCCGAGGCCTCCTCCCAGCTGGACGTCCCTCCACCTAGTCCTGGGTCTTCCCCGAGGCCTCCTCCCAGCTGGACGTCCCTCCACCTAGTCCTGGGTCTTCCCCGAGGCCTCCTCCCAGCTGGACGTCCCTCCACCTAGTCCTGGGTCTTCCCCGAGGCCTCCTCCCAGCTGGACGTGCCTCCTAAAGCTGTATTTTCCCTTTGTAAAGTATGTCTTCTTCTTTTGTGTTAGGAGGGAGGACTTTCACACCGGAGACGGGGGCTTGTGTCCCCTTCATGTCTCGTGTGTTACTTAAACATTAAACATCTTTTAACCCCACACACAATATTTCCCTAACTCCAACTAAGTGGTTTCACCCTACACGTTGAAAAGTGAAGGGGTCAAGCATATGTTGGCAAGGTATTGGCTACTAAATATCACGCATGCATTAGCTCTTTATGTTCCATGTCTGATTAACAGACTCCTACTGTATATGTATGGCTGATTGACATAAAGCTATTACTTAAATATGTGAAGTTTGCAACGTTATGTATTCAAGGAGCTTTTGGTCTCATTTCTATTCCAACAGCGCACCACTATGTGACCTGCCTCCTCTGTCTTCCTTTCTTTGTGATAAACGGAGAGTTTCACACGGTGCTCTCGGTGTTTGAGCGTCTGATGAACGCACGGACGATGTAGCGCTAATGGGTTTGTGAGTGCTGTTTTAATTTCCCATGTGGAGGCCGGGGGAGCCCGTCCTCCTGACCCTGGCGTGTGTCGGATAGCCCTTCCAGAGCCCAGCAGAGAAAAACGGCCTTATTAGCCCAGTTCATTAAAATCATTAATAGTCATGAAATGAGAGGCACCAGAGTCCAAAAGGCTTAATGCTCTATCCATATTAATTAGACGCCCACAAATCTAAAGTGAGGGAAAGCGGGGTTGCTGCTGCAGAACGCACACACATGCGCACACACATACACACATTTTAGCAACCTGCCTACTGTGGCGTAACCTCCTCACACCCCTCACGCTTCCCTCGGCTGTCACCGCCGCTACCCTCCTGTTTCTACTCCCGATTAAATTCCGTTTTAATTAAAACTGATCACATTAAGAAACTGATGTGGTTAATTAACTGGACTCTGGTGGAAGTGGCTTCCTCCACATGTGACGACTGCATTGTAAAACACTTTCTGTCGAGGGGAGCAGGGCAGCATGTCATACCACCATCGGCACCCCCACTGTCTTCCACCCTCACTCCCCTTCCCCCTCGTCACACCATCATATTTCTCTTTAAATTCACTGCAATACTCCCCTGTCTTCACAAGTCATTAAAATCATTTTCAGGCCCCAAGACACTTCATTCACGGGAAAATCTCCCAACCTGGTGACTGCATCTGCTGCAATTTCTTTTTTTAAAGTATTTCATGAAATGTCTGTAGCTTGTCTACTCTTCAATACTCAATATGGCTCTGCAGTCAATCTAGTACCGTCTAGTTTCAGCTGTAGAAAACCACAATTTTAAAATGCAACATTTTGACACAAAAAGCAGCATTTTACAGGTAACCGAACATACATGACCCCCATTAAATGGTATGTACTGTATGGATGTAGGACTGTGTATGTATACGCAAAACAACATCACCCCCCCCCTCCCCAGGACCCCGTGGCTTGGCAACTGTAACAAGTCGGCCTTTTGATGTATCTGCCACATATCCACATTTACCTGCCTAGCACCTTTGATGAGGGCTGTTGAAAGTCGCATATAAACTATGTCAAGAAAAAACATTTTTTTTGCAGCTGTGAGCCCAGCAAGGACTATCCTTTTCTGACATTTAGAAATCTGAGGGGACTGTGGCCAACATCTAAGGCGAAGATTGGCGTATAATCCGTCAAAAAAAGCCTGTTTTATTAGCCGGACCACCCGGAGAATGCAAAAAGATCGTAGGCAGAGGTCCATATTAAACCAGCGATTCGTGGAGGTCAACAGCCTGGCGGGACATATAACGAAGGGTGTTGTAAATAAGAGTACGGGGTTGAACAGCCACTGTAAATTTGTGGAGCCCGCATGATTTCCAGCTGTTCGGTCTGGAGGGACGTGTTAGAAACTGCACAGCGTTCAATCCCTCTGTCCTGTCCTGTCTCTGTCCTGTGTGTAAGTTGCAATGCCGGCTCCTGTCTTCCATGTCCACCATTTTAAGTTCAAGCCTTCCCATAGTCCCCTTCTGCCTTTGAATTGTCTTTAAGAGCAACTTTTAAGCTCAACATTTCAGCTTTGCTAGTTCACTTTGGATGACATCCAGCTTACTGTCTGTGCCCTTGGCCAACTCCTTCAGCTGCGTTTCTCCATCAGTGTCTGTAATGGAGCCAAGCTCGCCACCGTGTTGCACTTTATTTGTCTTCAAATGGGCTTCACTTGTATTGTTTCTCCTCACAGAGTTGGCCATACCTTCTCCTAAAAGCTGAACACAGTCAAACTTAATGGGATAAATTAGTCAAGAAGGGATGGTCAGGCAAGAGCCAATATCCAAAGCTTGTGCAGTCGGCCACGTGACTCGCCTTTTCACCAAATTTGCTAATAAACTTACTACCTGTTACTGACTTTAAAGATAAAATAGGTTGTTTATCTGCCTAACAAATACAATCTTAATTGCGCATCAGTGTTGAAGTGTTCGGGAAGGTTTTGGGGAATTTAAAACAGTTCATAACACATTGTGGCTAGTTGGGGGAGCCTGGAAATTACAGTACGAGCTTTCAAAGCAAATACACAGAGGGTAGTGTTCAGTTCCTGAAAACGAGGAGTTTTACCAGCAAATACACAGAGTAAGTGTGTAGTGATGCACAGAGCCAGTGTGTAGTTTACAGGACTGGGAAAGGTGGAGTTTTCCCAGCAAATACCCAGAGTACGTCTCGTGTTACGCATGTTTGAATTCTTGCATACAATAAAGTCATACTAAAGTGTCTGGTGCTGAGCTACAGCATTTGATTAAACCTTGATGATATATATAATAGTAAATATTAATGATTGTACCTTTTAAATGAGACACAACAAGGCTAATCCCTGCACGATTTAAAGAAAACGAGTCGATGTCAGATTCTTTGTGGGACTCAATAATTGTCTAAATAGCTGGCTAAGATGATTTCTTCACTTCTCTTCCCCTTCTTGGTCTTCAATGGATACTTTTTATAGTTCATGCTCCATCCTTTTTACCTTCAACACCCCTCTTCTTCTTCCTTTCCTCTCCCCTTTCCCTTTTTCTTCTTTTCTTGCCTGTCCCTTTGTTCGTCTTCCCCCCTCTCGTCAGCGCCGGCCTCCGACTACACAGCGCTCTTGCTCGCAGTTAGAAGTTATGGTTTGTGGCTGGTGAGCTGACAGCACTACAGCAGAGGGCGAGATAAGGCTGTGACCTCTCTGGCCGGAGAGGATGAGATGAATACATTTACTCCCTGTGTGATGGGAGGCTGGGGCGGGAGGAGTGGAGGCAGAGGATGGGGGGAGTCGATGTGTGTCGTCCCTCGGTACCTCGTCCCACCAACTAAATCTGCTGTATCTGTAACAAGGGCTTCAGACAGCGAAATGGGGAGGAGGAAAGGGGGATGGGAGGGGCAGGAGGATGGAAGAGGAAATGGAGGGGTTATAAGGTTGGGGTGTGTGTGTGTGTGTGTGTGTGTGTGTGTGTGTGTGTGTGTGTGTGTGTGTGTGTACAGTATGAGTGTGTATCGTCTCGTCTTTTCCCCCAAGGCCTGATATTGGATGATGTCCCAAAATCAAGGCCTCGCGCCATGAGACCACAATTCATCACCCTGAAGTGTGTGTGTGTGTGTGTGTGTGTGTGTGTGTGTGTGTGTGTGTGTGTACAGTACTATATGTGCATTGCATGCCCATATCTTTTACAATCTGTCCACATCTCGTTTGCCTTTTTCGATTTTTCTGCGCAGTATTTACTTCTACTTTATTTTTAAGACCTTTACTTGAAATGAACTCATTTAACACAAATAAATATATATATAAAAATATAGGACAAAGATGTGATAATAACTTTTGCAAGGTGTCCTGCTTTTTAGATTATTTCATCAAGGAGAAAAGGAGAGGTGAAGTGATTGACAGGAAGCAGAGTATTATAACGCTACACAGTCAAGATGAAGTTTTTGAAGACAATTGTTTTGCTCAGTTGACGCGTTTTTGATACTGAACAAGAAGTGAAAACAGCAGATGTCATCTTCTGAAGAAGGAAAAACGAGCTGACTTAAAAACACTTTTGCATTATCTTTGCCCATTAGTTGCAAACTGCCTATACTTTACATCTGATCACCTTCAGAAGCATACCAGATGCTAAACACTGATCAGTTCATTTTAGCACACAATGAAAGTCTTTCCAGAGACTTGAAACTTGAAAGTTGGTGAACCATTACGTTCACAGTGAGCATTTCTCCTTAAAGATGCATTCAAGGACACTCCGTTAACAGCATTGTACTGATGATCCATTTATAGAATAACCAAACCAAGAAGACAAACATGGTGAAAAATATTAGGATAATATAAATGTGTGCGCACACCTGCATTATAAAAGTTTTTTTTTTTCTGAAATAAGCTAAATAATCAGTAAAGAAGGACTTTCCACAGTCTGAGTTAACACACATTCCTCCACAGCTGCAAGCTTTCATCCAGTCGGAGCTGCTTCATACAGTAAGTCAACAAAGAGCAACAAAGTCTCAAAATACAGCAAGTGATCCTTTTTATTGGACTTAGATGAAACAGAAATGTGTTTTTGCAAAGTGGAAATACTGATTCTGCAACTCATCCATCCAACACGGCTGCATGCATCCTCAAAAACAATAATCTCAGTTGAAACATTCTTGAGTCTACTGACTGTTACTGCTCACAGCTTTATGTCTATGCAATGACCAGCTCACTGAAATAAAATGAAATCTATAATCTCTGCCTGCTTTGAAACTGTTTATTAAAATATGAAAAACTGCCATAATAGGCAGCCCCATAGAGGAGGTGGGGGGAGAGGAGGATGTCAGCCAGGCGGGCATCAATCATGGGCAACGCCTCTCTCTCACCCCCTACACGAGACTGAGCCCTGAGCAACTCCTCCAGCAGCAGACTGCTGCACCCTCAGTGCAAGTAGCAGCGCTACCGCAGCTCCTTTATTCCAGCAGCAGTCCGACTCTTTAATGCAACATCATAACGAAGCTGTTTCTGCAATATGAGCCATCACTGGACAATATTCTGCACAATGCATATTTATTTCTTCATCGCTCTTTGTTACCTCCAACTACGCAATATTTCATTTCTATTCATCGGTATATCTGTGTTGATATACTGTCTGTTTAAGTGTTTAATGTGTACATTTGTTTTATTATTATTATTATTATAGCTAATTCTATATTTTCTATTTCTTATACTTTATGTATATTTTCTCCTGTCTACTTAATGTGTGTTTGTGTTATTCTGATGTGCATGTAAAACATCTTATCTTATGTTTCTTTAGATGTTGACATGAAAAATACACAAACTCTACAAATCATGTTTTTGTTGACCAATTTTGAATTTAAGCTATAAAGTTTGAGATTTTTGAGGTGTATTTTTTCTACCGTTACAGGCAGCCAATGGTTTCCATTAATTTGTAAACCTTTATTTATCTTTATGATGGACCCACTAAAAAGATGCATCATCTGCACATTTAGCATATGCCAATGTGTTATGAGTAGTTCTACCAAATCTTTTCATTCTTCATTTATTTTCCATTTTAATGACCTTTAGAGGTCTGAAGAGGTAAAAGTATCACATTTATTCACAGGAAAAAAAGCAAAAATCAGACAAACATCAGAAAAGATCAATTTTTTTCATTTCATCAAGTATCTTTTGTCTTTTTTCTTCTTCTTCGAATCATCTTAAGACCTCTCAGGTTTATCTTGCGACCCCTTAGTTGTCTGTTAGTCCGGCATTGAATGACCATGAGATAGGAGAATAATGTGCTCTGGTTTATTGGCATTTCTTTAAACCAAATAAAGAAATAATTTATTAAATAAATCTTAAATAGCATGCGACTCGTTTCCACCCCTCAAAGAAATGGATTGGAGAATTGAAAAAGTATATCCAACCCAATTCATTTCTGTGGTAATGTTGTTTTACGGAAGATTGTTTTTTAATAGTCTGCGCCACATTGACTTGCAACATAATTCTGCCAAGAGATTTTTCATAGCATATAGATATGAATTATGAAGTATTTTCTTAAATACAGCACAATTCTGCAGGAAAAGTTTAGTTGTAAATGTGATTTGCAGTAAACTGAAACATGCACAACCGCAGGTACAGGATTCTCCTTTTGTCTTTGTACGAGTGTGTTGTATTGTGTGTGTCTACCAAGGGCATCATTTATCCAGCAGACCAGAGGCAAAAACAACCTGCTGCCAGTATTGATGGTCCTGCAGCACCTGTGTGGATTGGGTTCAGAGGTCGCCAGTCTCAGGCAATCAGGAGTAAATGGAGCCTGTGTAACACTAGACAAACGGCTAAGAGCATCAGATCAAAGCCAAGGCCGGCATGCTGTGTGTGTTGCTGTATATGTGTGTGTGTATATTACTGCAATACACAGCCTCCCTTATTTCACTCAGCCTTTAACAAGATTAATTCTTGTTTATTTCCAAGCGTCTGACCTTCCTGATGATCCATTTATCCTTACTTCTCCAAATGACTGCAAACCTCACCACAAAAACACAGCTTATTTATTTTTAAAACTAAATTAAACGACTGCTGGGTGAGCCACTCAGCAGCCAAAACGCATTTTAAATCCTTTCATCCCATTAGTAAGGTTTAACACTCTCAGCTCCTACAGTCAGCCTCGTCCCCTGCTCATTTGCAGACTAATCCAACACAGTTTTATTGTCTTATTGACTCTCTGAGCCTGAACACCAAAAATCATAACAGCTTGTGGGAAGCGCCACGAAGGCAAGCTGATGAATTTGACATCTCGGAGCGGGACTAGTTGAGGAGGTGTCTCCTCGACTCAGGAAGGAAGACAGATATCAAAGAGGTATTAAACGCACCGATCCGTCTTGCCTTAATTCACTCTTACATCATCATAAAACATCATCCAATTTACCAGCACTGTCAGAGAGGAACCATAACACCTTTGCATAACGCAGCGTCTTCACTATGTTAATTCTCCCTCAACTCAGCCATATACAAGGACCCTTTTTTGTGTTTAGGCTTATTCCACCTCTCTATTGTGTGTGCATGAGTACATGAAACCATGCTAACACGTCGATGACTGTGAAAGATTATGGAGGTAAATGAGGCTCTCCAAAGCCCTCCAAGCGCTCCACACAGCGCTGCAGCCATACCGCAGGGTATCACTGGAAGAGCAATAGAAACACATTACTGCCGAAATCACATTGCAACTGAGGGGTGTAAGTTATCGGGGAAAGGGATGGAGCACACAGGGGGAGAGGCGGGATTGGTGGAGGTGAGCCTCTACAATTAGCTTTGACACTTGTGATCTCCTTTTAATTGTGTGGCTGTGTGAAATATGGAGGATGACTTGATTAAATTCTGCATCGGTTGGATTCTGATGCAAAGCAGAGCGCACTGTGAAACCACGCCTGGTGCATTTGTAAGTTCAAGTGTGTTAAAGGGAGAAAATGCTCCTGACACAGTTTTATATGATAAATCTGTGAATTTCTGTGATGAGCAGGACACTTTTTAACCTGACACGTCAGGGAGTTTCATCTGAGCCATCATTGGAAACTGTTCTGAAAAGGGCAGGCTTAAAAAAATACCTGGCAGGGATAGATTCTATCAAACTTTTGCAGAAGCCAGTCAGGACAACAGCGAAAACTGCTTTTTCACCAAGAAAAGCCTTCAATGCCCTTCTATTGCTCCAGTTTTGATATATCTGATATTGCAGCATCTACACTAACCTCTACAGGAGAGCCATTGTTGTTTTTGAACCAGGCCTCCAGGAAGTGGGCTTAGCCTCGCAGCCAATCCCGGTAGTACAATGAAAAATCCCCCTGCGGCCCAAAAAGGATCTATCCCATAGGCCAGTGATTCCCGAAGTGATTTCCAGAAATAAAATAAAATTTAAAAATGATTAGAAATAGCATATGTTAGACATGATTTTATCGCAAGATAAAACTAGTGGCAAAATTTAAAATAAAACCAAGCAAATAAATAAAAAGGGAACAGCTCTTTTGATTTGAAACGAGGTCAAATCATCTGACATCCGAGCTGGAGGACGCATCGGTCGACCTGTCCAGCGACCGGACCTTGAAGACGGCGTTTAATTCTAAGACGCTGGCTGAGTTTTGGATTTCAGTTGAGAGGAAACACCCACAGCTATCCAGGGCAGCTTTGGATGTGCTGATGCCGTTTTTGCACTACCTACTTGTGCGAAAAGACTTTCTCGGCAATGATGTACCTAAAAAATAAATACAGATGGCGATTGAATGTGGAGGATGATCTCCGAGTGGCGGTCTAAACCAAGATTGGACTTGCTGTGCTCCAAACATGTTGCACATCCATCTCATTGGGTTAAGTTCAAATTAAAGTAATGAGTAAATTACTGTAGAATTGTGCGCAATGTTTACATACGTTTTATTGTGGGGGGTTCGCAAGTCACTTGCACCGTTAGTCGTGGGCTGAAGGTTTTGGGAACCCCTGCCATAGGCCACAATTGTAAAACTGCTGTCAGGACACTTCGAACTGCAAACAAGGTCAGTTATCAGTCTTTCTAGTCTCAGTTTTTAATCCATGGACTTTTTATAGTTGAATAACTCCCCTTGAGCCGAGAAATACCTATTTAAAAACCTGTGATGTCACCACAATGTAATGTCTATGGGCCAAGCGGGATCTCCCGGACAGGAAAAACAGTTCTGCACATATTGAAGTAAACTCATTGAATAGGTGCCATTTTTGGATCCGGTGTCCAGTTAATATTATACATCCATGTTTTGAACCAACAGTCTTCTCTCCGTGTCATCACACACCTAAACCAGGCCTGTAGCTGCCAGTAGCTTCTCACAGGACGCTGAGTCCGAGTCACTGTGGCTTGGATGAAAATGCATTACTTTAAGCTAAACTGTCGGCACATCCACATGATACATGACTTCAATCTTCTGAACATGGCCATACTGAGGAATACAGAGAGAGTTGTGTGGAGCTGATTGTCTTAATTACCTTTGTAGCAAGACTTCTGGCAATGGCTTGAATGTAATGGACATTCATTAATATCAAAAAGTTACACATGTATTGTCATGCAATTTGGTTTAAAATTCAAGTTCCTCTCAGGTTGTAATAATGCTCTGACTTTTTCTGATAACAGTCCAAATTTAATTTATGACTAAAATTCTGCAAACCTATGACATTCCCATCCGCCTCCGCTTTACTGGTCATTGCTAATTAGCAAATGCTACCATGCTAACATTCTTACATAAAAATATGACTGAGGTAAACATTAAACCTGCTGAACCTCTGCATGTAAGCATCATTGTGATTCAAGTGCATGTTAGCATGCTGACGTTAGCATTTAGCTTCACGTACAGCCTCACCGAGCTGCTAGCATGGCTGGTATTGAACCAAGGGGGTCAGCCTCTCCTCTCTAAGCGTAGCTCGTAAGACGCCATTTTGATGCTACCAAGCCATCCCCCGCTGTTAGCATACCATTGGCTGCCTTTCATTTTGGCGCCACTTTGACAGCGAATAACTTTACATCTGAAGGGTTTGAAGACTCCATTTGTGCGTTTTTTATTTCTAAAGAAACATGACAATGTATAAAAGGCTCCATTACCTTGTAGCTCACGTTATGTCTCCGTAGCAGACGTTTTTGTAAGAATAGGCTAACAATTGTGTCATAACCACACAACTTACTGTTGCACAGTAGAGGAATTACCGTACAGTACAGGGCAAACTCGCAGACAGTTTGGACTTCCATTAGCTGTTTAGGTTTAATTACCAATGTTAACTAGCATTTAGTTAGCAATAATGAGCCTGTGCCTGTTAGATAACACTCTCCGTCTCTGCAAGATTGGGAATGATTCAGATTTCTCTTGCACAGCTACCAGAAGACTTACAGCTTTCAGACAAATTTATGACGTCACATATACATCATCAAGCTCAGTTGGAGGCTGCGAAGTAACGCTCAACCATCACCGGAAAAGTGCTTTTAATATCCTTCACTGGTCTCTGTCCAGAACAACGGGATCTGTTGGTCCATTTCTTTAACTGTCTATGTGTTGATCCCAGGGACCCAGGGTCATGTCTAGATGGACGCCAGCTAATACTATGGCCAGTACTCTAAAGTAGGCTCCAACAGGACACCTCAATACATCCACTTACTTAAATCAGTGTACACGGCTTGAATCATGTTCATGTTGGACAATTCCACAGCTCATGATTTACATCAAATGCCAATTTTTAGTGCCTATAAGGGAGGTAGCTGGGCGGAAACTAAAGGTGTGGAGGTTGGGGGACTAAATAGACAATGAAATGTGTCGCACATGATGACAAACCTTGAGAAAATGATCAATAGGCAGATCCCCTCAGCTCAATGGAGAATTGTAATGTTTCCAGGTCATCTCACTGTTCTCATCAACCTTGTTTACAGCAACAGCAGGCAGCTGATAAACCCCCTGTATGTTACATTGCTCAGCTCTAAACAACATACAACGTTAGTAACTAACTGATGAACATAGTGGAGCTTTTAACAGCTAAAGAGCCAGGTGTTTTCTGGAGAAAGGAGAGTGAATATTGGACTTGGATTCATCAGGTGGACACAAACTCAACTCGAATGGTGAATGTTCTGTATCTGCTGTTTGCTAACACGTTCACCTTATCAACTTTTTAAGGGGGGGCTGACATATTTGGTATTAGAAGCTTTTTTGGGGCCAGCATTTCAAATAAAGGGAGCACAAAACAAGAGACCCAGAAACAGAGTAAACGCAGATTTAAGAACTGGTCTGATCTCAGTAGGCCTCTCTGTCAGCCTTGATCGCATCAGGTTTTAATCCCATGTGGGACTGTAACACTGTTTATCAGCGCTGAAATGCTTTAAGATGCAGTACCACTGATGGTGAGGCCCGGCAGGGCAAGCTTATTTCTATAGAAATTTTCAGCAACAAAGCAATTCAACGTGCTTTACATAAAACAGTAAAAGCATTGAGAAAAAAAACATACATTTAAATACAATAAAAACAGTCCATGCCAAGAGAATTGAAAATAAATACAAGTTAAAAAAAAGAGTACGACAGGTATAAAATACAACAATAACAGTTAGAGAGTGCAGTGTAGGAAATTAAAAATTATTTAATTTAATAAAAGGCATTGTCATAATTTAAAAGAACTGAGAGTTGCAGCGGACCTGCAGTTTGTTCCAGATACGTCGTGCATAGAAACTGATCCACATGACCTGGTTCATAATGTTGCAGAAGATCAAAAATGTATTTTGGCTCTGAACCATATAGGGATTTATAAATGAATTGTATTTTTGTGAGAAACAGATAGCCAGCGTAAAGATCTCAGAATTGAAGTGATGTGATCCAGTCTCTGGGTCTTAGTGAGGACTGGAGTGATGTGATCCAGTCTCTGGGTCTTAGTGAGGACTGGAGTGATGTGATCCAGTCTCTGGGTCTTAGTGAGGACCCGAGCAGCGGCGTTCTGGATCAGCTGCAGCTGTCTGATTGATTCTTTAGGGAGACCTGTAAAGACCCCGATACAGCAGTTAAGTCTACTGAAGATAAAAACATGGACAAGTTTTCCCCAAATCCTGCTGAGACATAAGACCTTTAACCCTTGATATATTCTTAAGGTAACAGGCTGATTGTATTAATTAATGTGAAAAGTCAGGTGTGGATAATGGCTGCACAAAAATACATGCCTATTTCACTATAAGCTTTGTTTCTCCGTTCTTAATTTATCTTCTTCTGATGTGTGTTTTGCAGCAATTTGGAGAGTAAAAAGCATAACAGCAAACCATGGAAACAGGTGGACTTGCTTTACTAACAGGTTATTGTTATAACTTTACTGTGTTTAAATGTCTAAAAGAAGTGGTCCTCTAACCAGTTATGGATTAGATGATCTTAGACAATATTGCTTCTGAACTAAAATTTCCTCAAGGACTGGATTGCCATCTGCTGGAGAATCAGGTTCATTACATATGCGGCACATGCTGAGACTTTTAAAGGACAATACCAAGGATATTTCACATTTACCCTCTTTATTTTAAATCGTATGCATTACTGTCAGCCAGGGCCTGAAGTTAACTTTTTGGGCCAAACATGCTTTATACCAGCCTGCCTCATGAAGGTGAAATACTGGAAATGCACGAGCATCGTTCTTGAACTTGATAAGAATACACATTTAAGTGCTACCAAGTTATTAACAAAATCAATATAATTAATACTCTTTTTATAACTGCAGTGGTCTCCTCCGGAAGAGCAGTCACTGCAACTTATTGTGTGTAGGTGGCTGTTTGATGAGTTGTAGTCCTTAATCCCAAAATTGATCCATTATTAAAAATCTTGGTGTTATTTTTGATACCTCATTTACTTTTAGTAAACAAATAGACTTAGCTAAAATAAAGGCCTATCTTCCTTCAAAAGACCTTGAAAAAGTCATCCATGCTTTTATCACTGCTCGGCTGGATTATTGTAATTCTTTATATATGGGTCTACACCAGAAATCTTTAAATCGGCTCCAGCTAGAACACATAACGCCGGTCTTGGCCTCCCTCCACTGGCTACCTGTCCGTTACAGGAGAGATTTTAAGATTGTATTGCTTGTTTTTAATGGAACAAGCTCCCCATGCAGTGGGCGCCCCCACCCTATGGAACAACCTCCCCATGCAGTGGGTGCCCCCACCCTATGGAATAACCTCCCCATGTAGTGGGTGCCCCCACCCTATGGAACAACCTCCCCATGCAGTGGGCGCCCACACCCTATGGAACAACCTCCCCATGCAGTGGGTGCCCCCACCCTATGGAACAACCTCCCCATGCAGTGGGTGCCCCCACCCTATGGAACAACCTCCCCATGCAGTGGGTGCCCCCACCCTATGGAACAACCTCCCCATGCAGTGGGCGCCCCCGCCCTATGGAACAACCTCCCCATGCAGTGGGTGCCCCCACCCTATGGAACAACCTCCCCATTCAGTGGGCGCCCCCACCCTATGGAACAACCTCCCCATGCAGTGGGTGCCCCCACCCTATGGAACAACCTCCCCATTCAGTGGGCGCCCCCACCCTATGGAACAACCTCCCCATGCAGTGGGTGCCCCCGCCCTATGGAACAACCTCCCCATGCAGTGGGTGCCCCCGCCCTATGGAACAACCTCCCCATGCAGTGGGTGCCCCCGCCCTATGGAACAACCTCCCCATGCAGTGGGTGCCCCCACCCTATGGAACAACCTCCCCATTCAGTGGGTGCCCCCACCCTATGGAACAACCTCCCCATTCAGTGGGTGATGTACTTTGGTTGTAGAAATCTTTACATTTGTTATTTATGTATCTGACATTGACCCTGTTCAGCACTTTGGTCAACTGTTGTTGTTTTTAAATGTGCTATAGAAATAAAATTGACATTGACATTAATTGCTTCTAATTTGAAATGTTCAGTCCTGATTACAAAAGGCTTTAAAGATGCCCTGCCACATGTATCTCGTTATGTTGTGGTAATCTCTGAAGTTCTACCATGGACTCTGTAACATTTTTTGTGGAAAAAATGCCTTGGTTAAGCTGCAGGAAGACTCAGCTCAATTTGTGCCTGTTCTAATTAATATTCAATGAGCTAAGCTGCTCGTCTCAGATTGGCTAACAGCTAGCCAATGAGAGCCTGGCTATCAGCATCCTTTACCCAGCGCAAGTGGGCGAGCTCATGACTAGTAATTAGCTCAGGCAACATGACGTCAGACTGACCAGCTGTTGTGATTGGTCTGATTTCTCCGCTTATTTCTTTCCAGTGGCTAGAGCCGACAGAGGAGGGAGCAGTTCATCTTCACATTCACAACATAACACACACTCAAAATGCAAGTAAATACAGTTTTATGTGGCAGGGCACCTTTAAAATAATGTAACTTTACTTTCTCTGAGCAATACACACAACCGTCTCTGCAGTATCCTACATTTGTTCTGTACTGCTGTCATAAATCAGCCACCCATTAACCTTGTTGTTATCACCAACTCTCCACTTGGCATTAAAACGTATGCTTTTAATTTTCTTTGAATCATCCTCATGTTTTTGTTCGTTGCTTATTTTTGCTGGCCTCACCCCAATAATAATAATCCGCCACAGTTTTTAGCTCAAATCCAAGGAAATGGCGGACTTGGTTGAAATGTGAAGGAACACCAGTGCCAAAAAATAACTAATGAATCACTCCATTTTCTTTGGCTACCCACCAAAGTGGCAGGTAGATTAACAGTTCCACTGCCAATGGCAACATTCATTTGCATTTGGCCTTTATTTGAAAGGACAAATGAAGACAGGAAAGTGGGTAGAGAGACATGGAACAAAGGACTGCAAGTTGGAATCGAACCTAGGCCGCTGCGGTAAGGACTGAGCATGCTCAAACAAGTGAACTACCAGAGCGCCCCATTTGTTACGCATGCTGGGGAGAGAGGAACAGGTGAGCAGGGTGATGTGAGAGGGACTGTTGGGAAAGTCTGAGTGCATCTGGATGGATGGAGGGATGGATGAATGGAGGGATGGATGGATGGAGGGATGGAGGGATGGAGGGATGGAGGGATGGATGGATGGATGGATGGATGGATGGATGGATGGATGGAGTTCCCAGTAGGAAATGTGCCTAAGGGCAGTGCAAAGTGTCTAGAGACAGACAGTAAAATGCAAACAACTGAGGCAGACATCGTAACTTGCATCAGGTTTGATGATCTTCTTGATCCAGCCTACTGATTAAAAAACATGCCCACTGTATGATTTCAAGTGAAATATTAGATTTGCCACCAGGCTTCTCTGCTCGCTGTGGTTCACATCGTACTGCAGCCTGAGCGTGATGCGTCAAATTGTTCATGGCAGCAAACCGCATTCAAGTGCATCTCTGAGAGGGGACAGGTCTCAATCGCTTCACGTCTTTGAATGTGTCCTATGTTGGCCGATAGGCTCTGCAACTTAAGAAAACACACGCAAATTAAGAAAACATCTTCATTAATTGAAAGCATATAGCAAACGTGATAAAGACAAATACAAAAACAATCCAAAAAGAAAAGCACAAGAACCCCGATAACAAATGCAACAACAAAAACGCTGTGCAGCAGCTTTGAGATGATAGACTGTAAATATGAAGTCCATGTTTGAGATATGTTTTCTCTCATTTGGTGGGTTTATTGGTCACAGGTGATATCCAATCAGCAGAGATGTGTCTCTAAACCCGTGGTAATAAAAAGGCAGAGCTCTATCTGGATTCATTAGTTTTTTTTCGGGGTCTGTGTGCTTTTATTTTTGCATTGTTTCTATATTTGCAGTGCATTTATGTTTTTGGTTGTGTGCATTTGCAGTTAAATGCATGTGTTGTCAAATTAATTTGAAGATATATTCTTAATTTGCATGTGTTTTCTAAAGTTGCAGGGCGTTTTTACAACATTCTCCAGATCCGACTGGTCCTTTGCTTCCCCCTAGCGGACACACAGCTGCTTCACATACAGCACATTAAGAAGCATCAACGGCTGAGTTTCATTTATATCTTGATTATATGGAAATGTACATATTGGATACCAATTGTATCTTCATACTTGAGAATATTATTCCATTGTAATGTATGCATTTTTCATAATTGTTTATTATTTTAGTCTCTATTTAAATATTTCCACTGTTTTGTTAACGTCCCTTGCGCAACAAAGATCTCTTTTAAAGTTTTATGAGCTGTTGGACTCCATAGAACCACCATAAAAAAACAAAAAAAACAATACATTGCCAATGTTTCCTTGAGCAAGACAGTTGAGCCATAGTCGCTCCAGAGGTGTGGGACCTGATATATAGCAAATGTAAGTCACTTTGGATAAAATCGACTGTAAATGACATGAGTGGAAGGGCCAAAAACAGGGACACCCAGCAGATTTTTTCCAGCTGCACCTGAACAAGCCCAGAAGGGGAACGTTGTTGATAAATCAATCAATCAACATTTATTTATATAGCACTTGACAGTAACCAACAGGTGTCCAAAGTGCTTTACATCAACCAAGAATAAACAAACACAACATTCAATAAAAGACAAGAAAAGAAGCATAGAAAACAGTAAGACAGATAAAGTTGCCTATAATCATCAGAAGAAGAGTTGTTGCACCATTACTGCGTATTAAAAGCAATTCTAAATAAATAAGTTTTAAGTTTTGATTTAAAATGAACAACATCCGTTATAGTGCGAATGTTTGGTGGGAGCTTGTTCCAGAGCTTTAAAAGATAAAGACTACTTCAGACCCAATGGACGCTAACTCAAGTGACATCACTTGAGGCAATTCATTAGACTTCACACAGCTCGCTCTGGAGCCACAGTAAGCTTCCAACACATCCTCCTAACCACATGATGAAACTGGTTGTTTATTCCTACCCTGTAATACGACCCACAGGAGGGTTTTCTGTCCATCTCTAAACCAGAGAATGTAACGGCCATGGTTTTACACATGGTGTTAACTACTAACTTAGGCTTAGAAAAAATATTGTGGTTGAAATCAGACTTTACTTTCATTCTTGTTACTCAAGTGGTGACGACATGACATGACATGACATGACAAGGCTCCATTTGTTCTGTTTGTTCTGTAACATTTCTGTTGGAAAAAAAACTCATTCTCATACTCAAAACTCATTCATCATTTGCTTATTATTACTACTTATTTCAAAAGGCACATAGGCAAGGCAGCTTTATTTGTAAAGCACATTTCAGCAACAGGGCAATTCAAAGTGCTTTACACAAAATCAGTTAAACAGATAAAACACAAGTATCCTTCATAAAATAGATAAAACACAAGTGTAAACTTGAGACTACCTTTCCACTAATTAGTCAGTGTTAGTGCTGCCTTTCGTGATCACCCTCAGTGTCACTAACCTTCACCACTCTATGTTTAGAGACGTTACCCTTCGTCTTCTTGGACTCTTCTTCACTCTAATTAAGCCAGTCTAGTGCTGCCTTTTGTGTCTATTTACGACACTACACATTCACACTTTTTCTTTAAAGTGCTACCCTTTGAGTCTTTCTTTCTCTGTATAACACAACCTTTGTACTAATTCCTTGTCCCAAAAAATAAAAAACATAAACCCATCCACCACTCCCTTGTAATAGAGACTCCATGTCTCAATGGGAATATTCTTGGTAAAATAAAGGTTAAATGCATTAGTTGCATTAGTATTAATAATATAAGTAGATCACTGTCTCTGTGGTGCCAGGATAACAACCTCCAACTCACCGTCAGCAAGACAAAGGAGATGATTGTAGACTACAGACCACGCCCCCATTCTCATCAACGGGTCTGCAGTTGAGAGAGTCCACAACCTAAAGTTCCTCGGGGTCAACATCAGCTATGACCTGACCTGGTCTCTCTACTCCATCACTGTGGTAAAGGAGGCTAGGAAACAGCTCTTCTCCCTCCGACGGCTAAGGAGATTCGGCATGGACGCAAGGATACTCTCCAACTTCTATAGATGCACTATTGAGAGTATCTTGACCGGATGTGTCACCGCCTGGTGCAGCAGCTGTACCACCCTCACGGAGACTAACCTGCCGTCCCTGCAGGATCTCCACACTGACAGGTGCAGGAAGAGAGCCAAGCAGATCATTTCTGATCCCAGTCACCCATGCCATTAGGCAGAAGGCTCAGAAGCATCCAGTCCAAGACCAACAGCTCCTCTGAGCCGTCAGGCTACTCAACTCACAACAATAAACCTTACACTGTATAGCTGTACTGTATAGTAGTACATAGCTATTGTTATTTTTATGCACATTGCCACTTTGCACTGTACATAGCTTCATAACTACCATTAGACTTTGGTTGTTAACTGTTATTTATATGATTATAGGTTGTTTTATTTGTATTTATTAGAAAGTTTCCTTTATATTATTATTATTGTTGCACTGTTGGGGAGGGCAGGATACAAGTATTCCATTGCATAACTTGTTATTGTAATGACAAATAAAGACCTTGACGTAGCCTGTGCTTATTAATACATCAAACAATCCAGCCCTCACATCAGAATCAGAAACAGCTTTGTTTGCCAGGTGAGGACACATACGAGGAATCTTGCTTTGGATTATACGTACATTGTTCACAATGTGCTCACTCATACAAAGCAAACAATATATACACATTATAAACAGAAACAATATAGACAGGTTGAGACAATAGTGCAGTGAAGAGTGCAAAATGGTGCAGGAGTAAATTATTTTTATGATAAATTATTATTATTTTAATTATGAAGTATATTGCAAAGTATGCTGGAATAAATAAGTATTGTGTTATTGTAAAGGTATTATATTACAATATAATAATAGTTTGAACAGATCTGAAATAGAGAATGATGAATGGATAATAGGTTATAGCCTCATCTCAGTCATATTGAAGGACGTGTCCCCTTTAAAGCAAATGAAAAAGCGGATGCCGTTGTGTCCAGAGATGTGAGGAGGGGAGTGATAACTCAGTGTGACATGCATATGCACAAGCAGCAGAAGTTCCGCAGCGCACACGCACGTTTTCACCATGTAGACGCAGACACGCTGACTCAGCTTCATCTTCAGACTTGAAGGCAACACACATACATGTATCCTGCGCCGCTGTGACTGGAAACACCGGGCTGACGTATTCTCCGCGCAGATCAAAACAAAAACACAGGTAAGCAATTGGCACGCAGTAACGCAGAGGTGAGGGATCTTCTTTCCTCTCCCGGGAGCAGATTATTCATGCGCGACCCTGCGTCGAGGTATGTTTTACAGGGATGAACTTTGTTCCTGGTAGCGTCAGAACATTGACAGCTAGGCCTAGGTGTTGTTTTGTTTCATAGAAAGACTAAAAGAGTGGATCCCAGCGGTGTGCATGCCATGCAGCGGACCAGACTGCTGGGAGCAAACAGAGCAGACATGCGGCTGCCTCGCAGCACCAAGGACAGAGCACCAGAGGCTGCTACGTAGTTTAAAAACCAGAAGCTTCTGCCAGGGACACAACACAGCTTTACTGGGTCCTCTGTTAATTAAACAGTTTATCAACCGAGTGCATCTTCAGAGCTTCTAAGGCGAACATCTTAATCTCTTTTAGGATAAACTGAGCAGATGATTTAGTCGTTTTTTTATGTACTGTACATCTCATCAAATTCTACAGTTGGACCACACTTATCTGCATGATTAGATGTGGCCAGACGCAAAAAATATATTTTTTCTTTTGTAATTTGGCTGGATTTCTATGTCAGTTTGCCAGTAGAAGTCATCCTTAAAAACAGAGGAGGATCTGGTCAGAGGATTATTTGAAACGTCTTGTGCTCCCTTTCTTTTATTTACTATCCTGAATGAAGCTCCAGCTCTGTAAATTAGCTTTGTTTGGTTCATATAAATGTCATTAACAAAGTCAGGACTTTACAGTCAGTCTGTTTGAAAATTAAGTTGAAGATTATCTAAATAGTATGCAAATCTGCCTCTGAGTATTAAAAGTCTGTCAACAGACTCCATAATGTGCTCTTACGTCTGCAAATGGGGCTAAAGTTAAACTGTCTTAGTCTATATTTTGCTTTGGTGTGATATTTTCATTTTAAATTGCTATTATTTTACTCTTCTTCTACAATCACTTTGCATTAAATCTGTTAAATAAATCAAGCTGAATCCTTTGATGCTGTTTTACAGGAGCAGAAAATGGCTGCCGCAGACTTCCTCTTCTTCACTTTGTGGATCACCACAGTCTTCACCGCCGGACTTGGATGCCCTGAGCTCTGTACCTGCTCAGATAAATACGGCCGCCATTTTGCTGAATGCTCCTACAAAGACTTAACTGAAATCCCAGACGGTTTGCCTCCTAATGTGACAACTGTGAGTCTCTCTGCCAACAAGATCAGTTGGATACCACTGGGTAGCTTCGACAATGTCACCCAGGTGACGTCGCTTTGGATGGCCCACAATGAGATTGTCTCTATCGAACAAGGGACCCTGACGCCTTTGGTTCATCTGCGAAACTTTGACATCAGCCACAATAGAATTGTAGACTTTCCTTGGGAGGATCTCAAGAACCTCACAGGGTTGCATCTGTTGAAGATGAACCACAACGAGATGGTCCACCTGCCAAGGGACGCCTTCTCCAACCTCAAAGACCTGAGGTCCCTCCGAATCAACAACAACAAATTCATAACCATAACTGAAGGGACGTTTGACGGTTTGGTGTCTTTGTCCTACTTGCAGATTTATAAAAATCCTTTTGCATGCACCTGCTCCCTCAACTGGCTCAGAGACTGGATTACAACAGCCACCATCTCAGTCCCGGACCAGCATTTGATCATTTGTGCAACTCCGCAGAAACTTAGAGGCGAAGTGATCGGAAAAATGCCCGAGTCAAAGTGTAAAAGCACAAATGTGACAATACGAACCGAACCAAATATTCACAATAAGACTTTCTACGAGGGCAGCACGTTGGTCTTAACTTGTGAATTTACAGGAAACCCAAAGCCTCTGGTCATCTGGAATATTCACAGCAAAAGCCAGAAGCTAGAAATGGCTTTGTCCTTCACTGAGGATGACTCTACAGAGTCAGATGAGGATTCCTTACTGTCCTATAATCCGGTCAAAGTCTTTAATAATGGGACTCTTATCATTTCACACCTCAAGAAGGAAGACGACGGCAACTACAGCTGCTCGGCCACAAATGAGTTTGGAAGATCCGAAGATTCAGTGTCAGTGGAGGTGGTGCCTTCACCTACACCAACACCCATAAAACAAAGGACCACAACACCTACTTACACTAAAACCCACCCATCTACATATCAAACAGATAAAACGTCTGTTTTTGATGTTGTGCGTCTCCCTGATTTGAAGAGAAAAGACATCATGAACATCACACCCACTTTCCCGCCGATTGAAGAGATCCAGTCTTCCGAGGAGGCAACAACGCATCCATCGCGTGTAAGTAAATGCGGCATTACGGCTAACACAAGATACATCTCCAGCTATGTCGTTAACGGAAGCGTGGATGATATCAAGCAGTACACATTTGACTTCGGTGTCATTGCATTGGGAGTATCAGAAACGGAGGCAACAGCGCGACTCAATCCTCTTCTCATACCCAGAGACAACAGCGCCACCACATCCGATGAGAATGTCAACGCTGACAGTGAAGAGCATCATGGCCTTTCAGATGTTGCCAAAAAAGTCAATTCAAATGGCTTGTATCTGTGCGTCGCTGCCGACCGCAAACACTCAGCTGTGCAGTGGTCGAGGATCAAAGATGGCGTCAACACATATCTGTTCAGTGGTTTGCGCCCCGGCACAAACTACTCCCTCTGTCTGACCTACAGAGGGGAGGACTGTGAGGTCCAGGTGTTGTTCACCACCAGGAGGAGGGTACCTAACCTGTTCATCATCATCTCTGTCAGCATCTGCCTCCTGACCGTGTCCACAGTGCCTCTCCTCGGAGCAACGTGCTTCCACCTGGTGTACAAATACCGCAACAAGACCTACAAGCTGATCCTGAAGGCCAAAGACCAGTACCACATGGAGAGGAACCTCACCGCCAACTTTAATATCCGCGCACCTCACACCGAGTCTCAGAGGAAGATTAACGGCAGCCAGCTGGACATCGAGGAGGGGGAGACGGAAAGCAAAGATGGAGAGAAAGAGGCGGATACAGAAGAAAGTATCATGACTGAGTCCTTCTCTTTGTCTCAGTGCAGGGGGAATTTAGACAACTGTGAGGTCGGATCTGAGTATAGTGATAGGTTACCTTTGGGAGCTGAAGCAGTGAATATTACAAGCAACTACATATATCCAAATCAGTAATTGTTGACATTGTTTGCAGTTTACTTTTGCATGTGGTTAAAGGGTAGAACAGGATGATTTTTCAGTTTGTGCCGATGGTTTATGTTCCCTGTAGCAGAGCAAAGGCATCCCAGAGGTATTACTTTTCTCCACAGTGATCTGACAAGACTCGAAATACATTTGCTTAACTTGCAGAGCCACATCATTTAGTCACTAGACAGGCTACCCTGCAAGGCTCTATCATTGGTCAGTGGATGTTTTCCTAACATTTTTTTTTTCCAGAGATTCTTGTGAAAGATGAACTAGGCTACGTTCACATGTTCCTATGTTGCCCATATGTGTGTTGTAGCTGGATATATCCTCCTTTTCAAATAGGCAATTTGTGATGCACTTCAGAAAAACAACTTTCTTAAACAATGCTAGAGAGCAAACATACACCCATCTTGTTTCAGAGAGGGAAACTGGGTCTAGTTATCAAAGTAGAAAAAGGTGGCCCACCATCCCATTATTCAATGTCTGTGCAGCTTCATATTTTATTAAGATATCATTGTTGATGTTTTTTAGCCAGAAGCTTTTCTCAGAGCACGAGTGTTTAAGGGAATCGTTCGACCTTAAGGAAAATACGCTTCTTTGCTTTGCTTGCAGAGAGTTAGATAAGACATCATTACAATTCTCATGTCTGTCTGGTAAACATGCAGCTGCAGCCATCCGCTGGTTACCTTAGCTTAGCACAGAGACTGGAAACAGAGGTAAACAACAGCTTTAGTTGGTCTACTAAAAAGCACACAGAAAGTATGCACCTTAAACACAGCTGTACAGTTCTATAATTTTTTTATTTTATTAATAGAAAATGGCAAAGACTTTTTAAAAGTGTATCCGGATCCAGATCTGCACCAAAAAACACACATAGTGATAGACAATCATGGGACGCATGAACCCGATATTTTTCCTGGAAATGCAGTAGTTTATAAGTAAAAAAAAAAATAAAGCGTTCAAAAATACCCCTGTAAAATATTCCTGTATCTGCCCATGTCCTTCGTTCCGACTATGGACCAAATTTCTGTAAAATCTGTTTTAAATTATACTTGAATGACAGAAAGGCAGAAGAAAGGGGCAGCACATAACATCCTAATCAGCGTTATAATGAAACGGTAAACAGGCCGTTCATTTGTGCTTTTTGTGTCTAATTTGTCACAGTGAGCTATTTCTCATACAGCCTTGAGCTGCATTCATCAGCATCACTTTGATTAGCTGGCTAAATGTTCTTGGAGACGATAAAGTCATCCCTGAAATAAACAACAAAGGGGTCCTGAATTCTTTCAAACATATGTTTTTTTATCAACACAGCAAACTCCTCGAGGAAGAAATGGAAGTTTCTGCCAGAAAGCAATGTTATAAAATGTTTCAGTTATAATTTATTGCTCATATGTAGGTTAACACAGGGGGTCAGTATAATGAAATGTATTGCAGCAGAGAACAGGTCATTTTAATTATTGCTTCTGTCTATTTATTAAGAGCATCTTTGTTTAAACCAGTTCTTAATAAATTGCTAATGAGTCAAAAGTTGATGGACTCAAAAAAATGCCCTGATTTCTGCCAACTGGCGTCAGGATGAGGACTAACGAGGTTGGATAGCAAAAAAAAGATGCGTTGAATTAAATGTAACAAGGCTTGCATAGCAAACGTATTAGGAAATATGTCAACTACATGTAGGAAGTAGTAAATGGGTTAAGAGTAACTAAACTGTACCTATATTCTGCTTTAAACTACTTGCAGTAAATCTGTGCTGTCGTAGTAGGAATGCAATCTAAAATACAGAAACTTAATCCTGTCACACGGGATGTTAAATGTAAAATGTAAAACTGTGTTGCTTCAACGAGAACAGTTGTGTCCTGCAGCTATGAGCTTGTTCGGTGTATATATGAAGATAACTGTTTTCATGTTGCTGGTCTAAATGTGGACAACACTGTCCCCCGAGTCTACTGCAGTGTGTAACAGTACAAGCACTTCTGAGTGCTGAAGTTATTGCCTTGTTGTATCTGGGTCACCCTGTTGTACTGTATGTATACAGTATTAGACCTGCATGCTGCCTGTCATTGTGAGTCGCAGTATGCCGTATCTTGTGCAAACACTCTTGACTTGAAGAGATGTTTTATGCCCCTGTAATAAAGTAGTAGGATTTACCAAAATGTTCAAATATCCTCTGTAACTCCCCTCATCCTATGTGCCTCAATAAAGTTTTGACAAATAAATACTCTATGATTGCTCATCTATCTGTCTCTCTTTTTCTCTCTCAACACCTTTTAGATTCAAAATAGTTAGTGTGTTGACGTTCTTTTTGTGTTGAATTTGTTTTATTATTCAAAACGAAATGATAATAAATAAGCCAAATAATAAACCAAGTAACTGATAAGTGGGATGATAAAAAGGGAAAAATTTAATTACAATGCAATTCAGTAACTAAAAATTAGTACAATTATGCACACTTCACACTATTTAATAATAAAGAAAAACATTTTTATGCCTTTACACGTTTTATTTTATTATAATTTTAAAATGGGATATACGTGTAGTCACACATTTCTATTTGAGCCCAAGCATGTATCTGTCAAATGTTAGGAAAACTGTTTATTTGTGTGTATGTATATGCATTAAAATAGCATGTAACAGAAAAGTATGATCTGTCTATGTGAAAATATGCAATGTGATTAATCTCAATATCTCTTCATGTGGTTCATCCCACAATAATAGCGAAGCTGAAATAGAAGTAGAAACAATCCTCCTAACAAATAATATTAAGATAGTATATGTCCAGTAATTAGTGGCATGTAACCCAAACAATATTGTGTGAAATTATTGTGACTCCAGAGATTTCCATGTCTTTACATTAAATGAGAAGTACCCTAGTTCGTTCTTGGTTGATACATTTACAAACCCCCTCAAACGTCAATAAATGGCACCGTCCACTGAGAACACATTGAGACAAACTTTACAGTAACTGCATTAACCGAGGTCTAATTTAACCTTCATTAAAGACTCTTACACTCTTACAAGACACTTTGTGGATAAACCTTGACTTTTTAGTTTTATTCTTGTGTCCTCAAATCTAGCATTATGTCAATGAGAGTGAACAGTATACTCCAAACAAGATCACACTGGACAAAAACAAAATGGCAGGTTTGCAGCCAAATAACACAGCTCTGCATGCACATTCATCACCGAGCCCAGAATCACAAGCTTTCCCTAATCTTAATCAAATGTTTTAGTTGCCTAACCATACTTTGGCTATGATTTATGTGCCATTAGAACGATCTTTCTCTAATCTTAACCATATTGTAGTTGTTGTGTGCAGATACTGTAGAAAGCAAGAATTTTCATGTAAAACTAGATTTAGCAACATATTTGCTAAAAAGGATTTTGTTTGGAGTATACTGCCAACCACACGATATAGACTAGGGATCTCAATCAGTTTTATCTTGGTTTGACGGGGTCTCAGTGGACTGGGCTGGCTCGGCATCAGGCTTGTGTGTCTCCTTCTTGCTACCTTTCTTTGAGCTGCGATTGGGGGTCCCGTTCAGGACGCTCTCAGTGGTCTGCAGAGTCTGGAAGTGCTTCCTGGAGCCCAGCAGGGACGGGTTGTTGACCAGTGTGTACAGCAGCTGCCAGCGACAGCGAATCCTCTGACGGCTGATCGCCTTGCTCGGCCTATTCTCTTGAATCCCTGAAAGCATGGAGGAGCAGGCTGTCAAGGCAGAATGAGACACCACACTGAAGGATGAATGAATGCACTGCATGTTGCTTTAAAGATGTATGTTTTGAACATTTTGCAACTTCAATCATAGCCCTTTCATGTTTTATATTGTTGGTCACTTGGTACAGTCAATCATCCCCAAAGGTAAAGGCTTCCGACTTTGAGGATCCTCTGACTCTTCAGCTAACACCACCAATCGGTCTAAATTTTCCCTTATCAATTAAAAGACTTTGACAAATTTAAATACAGACAAATTCACGTTTGTGAATCAACAACTTTTGGATGGATTGCCCTGACATTTGGTGCAGACAATGTTTTTTGTAAACTTTGTTAATTCCGTGACTTTTCGTCTAGTGCCATCATCAGGTCCACATTTTCATTTGTTGAATTCAAAAGTCTATCTTTCTAACATGTTGTTTTTTTTTTACAGTTAACATTACAGCCTCAGTGGGGCCTTACGGGGGCTATAGTGTATATTGTATAGAAGGGGTTTCACAATTCTCTAAATCCACAATTCGATCACATTTGTGATTTAAACATGTCTTTTCTATAGGTACAGCAATGCCAATCGAGCAACTACAAAGCAGAAGGGTACTTTGCAACATCAGTTTGAGTTTCCTTGTAACCTTTTCTGATTTTACTGTTTTCTATGTTTCATTCTTTTTATTGTATGATATGTTGTATTATACAGTATGTGTTTTATTCTTGGTTTCTGATGTGAAGTACTTTGGATACCTGCTGGTTACTGTACAGTGCTACATAAATAAATGTTGATTGATTGATGGATTTCTCCGAGTTTACGAGGTGCTCCTGAATGCACCAGAGAGGCCCAAGGGTGGAAGAAAAACATACTGGGAGAATCCTGGTGAAATTGAAAGCTCATGTGTGTGTGTGTGTGTGTGTGTGTGTGTGTGTGTGTGTGTGTGTGTAATTTAGGGTCTCTACCTTCCTCTGCGTCTCGTATTTTCTGTCCAACTCTGCCGCCTTCGATCATCATGTCCAGCAGCAGCCCACAGAAAGCCTTCATCACCGGGTGTGACTGGCTGACCTCCACCTTCAGGGAGTGGGCGTAGTATCGGTAGGCTGGATGGGGTCAAAGGTCACAGGGTATGGCAAAAGTCAGACTTACTATGGCCAAAAATGTTCTCTGCCTGACAACTGATATTTAATAGATACAAAACTAGTAATTACAAGTATTGTCTGGACCTAAATATATCTGATATATATATATCTTAAGCCCTATTCACACGGGATTAGTAATACCTGGTGACCTCTAGTCAATAGTAATAATTACGGAGGTTGACTGTGATCTTAATTCCCAATGTCTGTAATTTGTGAAATAAAAATTCCCATTCAAATGACCTACCATATTGTGGTCCTGTGATAATATTAGTCCCGTGTGAATCAACTTGTCTTTGTTTTGGTACCCCAGATGATACTAATCCTGTGCAAATAGGCCTTTATTCCCCTTTGCAATAGGATTCCACTGTTGTCTAAAAAACTATAAAGAGATAACTATACCTGGGTCGTAGGACTCTGCAGTGCGGTGCAGAAGACTGATGTCAATACGACCAAGATGGACGATGTTGTACAAAGCTGTTATCACCATTCTCCATATTGCAACTACCAGTCCGACCACGGTGTTGATCAGGAACAGCAGGTACGCCAGGAGGAACAGACTCTCTCTGGAAATCACCATAAAATATGATGCTTGTATTATTTTTTTGTATTCTGGTAAAGGCCCCCATCACTGATTTTAGATCCACTGACTTGGCATTGTATGTACTATTCAGCCTGTGCGAGACAAGGAGACTCTCCTTCCCCGAAAAACACCCACATAGGTTGTTTGTTCGAGCAGCAACTACGACATATGCATGTTTAATAGGTGGTGCCCTCTAGTGGCCGGAATAATTATGATGGGTGCAAAGCCGAAAGGAAAGCCTGATTTTTTTTTTTAAATACCCTTGTAGGCTATGTGTGGACTAGTGTCCTCAAAGGTAGCTACAGCCCCTGGAACACCTATAATTAGCAATCAAATCATTATAATATCCCAGTGAAAAAATTAGATTTCTCTAATATTTAAATCCCGTTTTCCAGATTCAGGATTGTAAAAACCTGCAGCGCTGGGAGTGAAGCCGTTAAGATAATGGAGTAGCAGAGTTGAAAAATGCATATACACGGAATGTATTAACAAATTAATCATTTACTCTGTAAAACAGCACAAAGTATAATAAATACCTGGGAGGACAAGGTTAATCCTGAAAATGTAATATTTTTCTGATCAGCAGCCAAAAAAACAATGACAAGGGATTTGTCCATAAAGCATTAATTCCCTTATTATCACTCCATACATTAATGAGCTTCATACCTGTTGTTCAAGTCAGTCGTACCAGCTTCTTTTTTAATGAAAGCAAACTTAGCAGTCACATGTTGAAGCGCTGTAACCAGGATCAGTGTGACCCAGCCCGGCCTGAGACATCACAAAGATGGAAAATAAAAAAAGATATTAAATGTAGTCTCTGTTTTGATAATCATAAAATTAAAAAAGAGATAAAGTTTGCTGGCTCACCATGCCTTCCGAGCAATTTCAAAAACGATGACATTGCGGCCGTAAAAAACAGGGATAATGATCAAAAACACCAGGAACAAGAAGCAGATGAAAAACACGACCGTCTGAATGACCATTCCTGCCGACACAACAGAGAAACAGGCCATTTTCAACACATTTCCAAAGGGTGATTTCATTTTTCTTTAAGCTTTCTGTAATAAACAGTTGAGGAATGGATTCTTCCATATCACTCTTGATGCCTAGCATTAACTAAAAGGATAAGGCTGACACTATTCTGTATTTTTGGTATATAATGTCCACAAATCCTGAGAAAATACAAAAGTCTGTCTCTGCGTACTGTCCAATTTATGTAAAGATGTCAATTTTAAACACAGATCAAAAATATACATTAAGGATGATTAATTTCCTAAAACAGCTGGTCACTGTAGTTTTTATCAAATGTTACGCAAACAGGAGGACACTGCAAAAGCATTTGTTGGGGACTAATTTGACGAACAAGCTTTCAGGGTTTAGCAAGATATAGTGTATTCAGACACTATTCAGACCATTTCACTTTTTCCATTTTGTTATGTTGCTTTAAATTCACCTTTTCCCTCATATATCCCCAGTTCAGGTGCATCCAATTTCTCGTGATCATCTTTTATTGTATTCCACCTGGGGTAGATTTAACTGATTGGACATACTTTGAAAATACTTCCACAGCTGTGTATGTAAGGTCTCACAGCAGACAATGCATATCAGGGCAAAAGTGCAAGCTTTGTTTTTCGCTTCGACATCATGGCTTATTAAGTGTGGACGGATGCTGTGACAATCTGTAGCCAAAGTAAAGGGGTCTGAAAACATTTTAAGTGTGCTGTGCAAAACTATAGAATATTACCAGCATTTATTTTCAATAAAGTAAGAATTTATCTGTGTTTTTCTGTGTATTTGAGCATCACCGAGGCAGACGATCGCAGCCTGGTATCCTGTCAAACCCATCCAACAGACAATACCAGGTTTAGATGGACGGATGGTCTTCTGGCTGTTATAAATGCTGTAAATGTCTCCCTTATACAGTCCTTTCAGGTTTGACCTGAAACAAATTAAAACAAGGAATGCATCTCAATCTCAAGCAAAAGAGAGGAGATATAATGCGAAGTGACTGGCTGTTTTCAACAACTGGATGGACATGAAACTGGTTGAATTATCAGTGCAAACCATAAAACACTGAAATAAAACTGATTCACAAACTCCCAGAGAGCATTGCATGGAGGATCATCCAATCATATAGCTTTAAATTGTATTACCACGTAGCAGATATTTTTCTCAAAGGTTGGTGACCAAAAAGAGAGAGCTAAAAAACAAGACTCCAAATAAATGTAATTTTTTTTATGTGTACAGGATGTGTGTAAATAGGCCACTGTTTGCCACCACATTCACCATGTGACCATATTAACTTTATAAGGTGATTATATGTCATATGTTATATTTGTACTTGTTTTGTATTCACGGAGATATGTGACATCAGCAAACCTGTTTATTTCTGTAACTATAACGTTTAATGTTAAACACAGAACTCCGACCTGTGCTGTTTGAATGTAGTGTGTTATTTTCCTAGCATCTTTGATAAAACCAATCCTACAAACAGCAACATCTCACCGCCGACCATACTGACTGCTAGTTTGTGTGTTGTGCAGTCCTATGTTGAAGTGTCCTTGGGCAAGACACTGAACCCCGAGTTGCCCCCGATGCTGTGCCATCGGAGTGTGAATGTGTGTGAATGTTTATCTGATGAGCAGGTGGCACCTTGTACGGCAGCCTCGGCCACAGTGTATGAATGTGTGTGAATGGTGAATGTATCCTGTATGATGTAAAAGCGCTATGAGTAGTCGTTAAGACTAGAAAAGCGCTATATAAATACAGCACATTTACATTTACATTGTAATTTTCTTAAGTCTACAGGTAAATTAGTTCCCCTATCTCGGGGAACAAGGGTTACATACGTAACCCGAGACGTTCCCCTTCGAGGGGAACTTGAACTGCGTCGGTGACGACACTAAGGCGTTCCCATAATGTCGTCACGACGCAGTTCAAGTTCCCCTCGAAGGGGAACGCGGGTTACATACGTAACCTGAGACGGTCTCCAACCTATTGTTAGTGAATAAGATGAGAGAATATCCCGTTGTTCCTCGTCCCTGTCTGCTCAGCGCCTTTAAATTGGATGTATGGTACACAGGGGCTTTCTACCCTAACAAACATGGTGATTGGGTCTATAAAAGAGCTTCTTCTGTAACCAGTGACTCCTCAGTAGCTAGGTTTCCATCCACACGTTTTTATCCAAATTAAGTGCTATCAAATGAAAAATGCCTTATGGAAACAGTGAAATTTGATGGAATTTCATGAATATCGACTCAAAAGAAATAAGTTTGGTCTCATCAGATTTTCTCTTGATCAATGTACGGCTTATGCGATAAACGCTGATGGAAACATTATTTTCCGATTAAATAATGAATTGCGATTAAGTTTTAGATCATTTTATGGTGGCAACCCGCCACAAAATGAAGAAGAAGTTTTAGTTAATTTCCGGCCAGTATTCATTACATGGCGGATGTCAACAAAGACAGATGTACAGTAAGTGGACGGTTAGAAGACAAGAGACTTTTTGAATTTAATTTATCAGGAACTCGCAAAAGAAATGACCAACAAAGGTTACGACAAGTTGTGGGATGTCCTTTCGGAGGAAATGGAAGGCGGTCAAACGGCAAGACATGTCTCAAAAACTCATTGTCTCACAGCGGTGCAGGAGGGAAATTAAAAGCCAAGTTGCATCTGCATCATCATCGCAATGTGTTGATAGCGTCGTTGTTTTCTTATTATAGCTTGATATGTCACTATCAGTTGGCACATAAGCATTATTATAACTTGTGCAACATTGGTTGATGGCGCGATCCAGTTTGTCTAGAAACACTTTGTTCACAAAGGTTTGCTTGAATGTTGTGCGATTCAGTGCGAAAATTAATGGAAACACCTTAAAATGTCTAAAATCAATTTGATATACCAATTTGATTGCAACGCAGCATGTGACGTCATAACACATCGGTTTTTATTTGCGTTAAAGACGCTTTTTTGCATGAGTTTTTTTACCAAACTTCAGTGTAAAGTCTTGTTTAGTCATCAAACCAGGCAGATAGACAATGTATGATAATGGTCAAACACCAAGATCTTACTGCACGTACCTGTGAAGTATCATGGACCTCATGAGCATGATGAGACTGACCAAACAAGACAGGGTCACTGCACAGAGGAAACACACTAACAAACAACATGGAGGGGAGAAAAAACTAAAATTAGGCAACTGTTTTAGGACAACACACTCCCAGATTTAGTTTGTTGTTGTTGGCCCACATACCTTCCAGCAGCCACGTATAGAAGATCAGAATTTTGACGACCTCCATCCTGTCGTCCGACAGGACAATCCCAAAGCCCAGTAACAGGAAGGCCATGTTTTCATCAATACCAGCACGGACAATATGGAGAGGGGGGATTACCATGACGACTAACAACAGCGCTATCTGAAACACATTGATCAGTCATTCGCATTATACAATAGCAGACAGCAGTAACTACATTTTGTCTGATTTCAGAGGGTAAAGGTCATGACTTACATGATATATTGCCACAAGGGCAACAAATGCTGATACTGCCAGTTTTAGTGGAAAACGGAAGACTAAAGAGAAAGAAAAGAAAAGGAAGAACATATATAACACTTCTATTATAGTGGAGTTAATCTGAGTCATTTGCATGCAAATGAGCCTCATCTGGTGATTTTTTGTGACTTTGGGAGTTAGTGCTGCTACTTTCAAAATATTTGAAAATAAAAACGAGTTTGCAACACTGTTATCACATGTAGTCACTCAATTTAGCCTTGTGCACCAGTTTAAACAGTATTGAAAGTAAATGTGTTTTCCTAATCTGTTGACAGACAGACAATCCCCTGCATACTAGCAGCATGGCTGAAGTTTAGCAGCATGGGAAACACAACCGAGACAAAAAGGGTTATTTAAGTGACACTCCCACACTGCTGCACAATGTTGGAGCTAAATCCTGCTCCATTCTCAGGGTTCATTCAATTAGTAGTCATAATCTCAGATGTTGATGTGTGAATTTATTACATAACCTGGATCAAGCTGTCGCAGCTCTCCCCTTCCTTTGTCTGACTCCCTGGCTCTCAGACCCCCAGTATTATCTCACAAAGGGGGGGGGTCTTGTGCCTATTCCTTATCTTTTAGTTGGGATGTGACTGAGGGTTTATGACCCACAGGACTTGCAAAGCAACAGAGCAGTAGGGCCATAAAGGGGGACTGGAACCAGAGACAGGATGTCTCTAACATCATCAATTCAGCTACTGACACATTTGTAAAGCTGGTTATAACAAAATGTACCAGAACATCTTATATTATAAAACAGAAGTATTGCAAAACAACTTAATGCAACAAACAACAAACAACAAACTATATACTTATAACAACAAACTTAATGCATGACCCACATGTCTTCATTTATGTTGAAATAATGCTTTTACCTTTTAGCTTAAATGTATAATGCAAATCACACACAATGTTTAAGCACATATAACATTTTAAATTCCAACAACAACCATACGCTAATCACCCCTGATTTGGTGTGAATGCAACCTTAGGGACTGAAATGTGTACTGTCCACTTAGCGGACAGATAAAAAAATGTTTGTATTAGTGCTCATACCTTTTTCTGGTATATAGATATAACATTTAGGCACCTCCAGTATTCTCTCTACCAGCGTTGGTTTGTCTGTAGCTAAAGAGCTACAACATATATAAACACAGAGAACATATCATGTTAGCAGCATGCAGTATGAATGATCTTTTAAGAAACCTTAAGAGTTTATATTTTCAAATTATATATGTATAGAAATAAAACATAAAAAACACTCAATCTCCAGTCACCTGGCAGTTGAGGACTTTTTCTTAAGAAGTAACTTGACACATTTGGTGTAGTAGCTGCTGTCAAGGTCCTGTGAGCAGAATTAATCAGACTTCACATCAAATGATCACTTCATGATGAGTCACTGTATGAGAGGATGTTATTAGTAGAAGGTTATGGGATTCATTTCCATAATGATTTACAGTGAAAAACCTCGCTAAAGTGACTCTTAGGAAGGTTCAGCATCATTTCAATATGAGAAACATTATTGTCTGTTATATTCTGAGTCATTTGGAGTATTGATACTGACCATATTTTGTTAATCGTGACTTGAAAAGAAAATCCTCATAAGCATAGCATAAATACAAATACAACAAAATAATAGATTATTGACTGAAAGTGCTGGTTTTATTGCTTATTCGTTGACTCTCATAACAGGGATTTCTGTAGACTGATTAAACCTGCTGTTAAAACAAAAACTCTGTTGTATTTATATGTTTGAAAGGGGAAAAAATAGCAACTCCCTTGTCATAATCTGCTCAAGGACGCTGTGATAAACCCACTCTGTTCTGCACAAGCTGCTTACAGTAATCATGGTTATGTTTAACATAGTTGAAATTCATGTTTTTCTTGCTTCGGTTGCACCAGAGATTAGTTCACATGTTGGTATTTACTTATATCAGAGGACAAATGGTAGTTTTGTACTGGCTGAACTTTTCTCACCTCGTCAGTCTTTGGTCCTTTGACAAATAGCAAAAGAAACTGGACACAGAGATATGCAAGGCAGGCCAGCTGAGGAAGACTTGCAAGCAGAGCGTAGTACTTATAGACCTGTGAGGGGGAAAATAGAAAGAAATTGAATGTTTTGAACTATCAATTCACTTACAGTAGGATCCTCCCAAAAACAGTTGTGGTTTCTTTATTATTGCGTAGTTTTGGACTGCTGGGGGACTACCTTTGACACACTTAGTTCCCCTTCAAGGGGAACTCGAACTGCGTCGGTTACGACACTATGGGAACGCCTTTAGGCATGACAGGGCTGAATGCGAATGAAAACTACTCCAATCCTATTGGTCCTAGTGAGAACGGTAGCATGTGACGGCATAACCGTAGGGGCATATAAGCACACCGGCACATAGCTCATTAGCTCTTTCTATGAAGCAAGGCACTCCAGGCGGGGTGAGGGGCGGCGAACCGACGCGGTGTCTCGTTCCCTTATCTCGGGGAACAAGGGTTACATACGTAACCCGAGACGTTCCCCTTCGAGGGGAACTCGAACTGCGTCGGTTACGACACTATAGCCGTTCCCATAGTGTCGTAACCGACGCAGTGTCTCGTTCCCCTATCTCGGGGAACAAGGGTTACATACGTAACCCTAGACGTTCCCCTTCGAGGGGAACTCGAACTGCGTCGGTTACGACACTATAGCCGTTCCCATAGTGTCGTAACCGACGCAGTGTCTCGTTCCCCTATCTCGGGGAACAAGGGTTACATACGTAACCCGAGACGGTCCTCTTTCCTTTATCTTTCCATTTGTGTGCATCCATATCCCAGAAATGCTTGTTACTAACCTAGCTCTGGGGAGTCATTCCCCGGAGTCTTTATGTTCTTTTTCCCCCAGCACGTTTCTTTGGTTCAGGGAGGCTCCACAATCATGGTTGCCGCTGTTGCCGTGGTCCTGTACACGCCCTGCAGTGCCCTGATACATCCTGGTACGCTCTACGATGTCCCGCTATGTCCTGTTACGTCCTGCTGTGCCTTGTAACGCCTTGCAGTGCCCTGCTATGCCATGAACTACTGCAAACTGCTATTTCTTAATCACTGTTCCGTTATCTATTACTGTGACTACCACTACCCCAACCGGCACCGTCAGACACCACCTACCAAGAGCCTGGGTCTGTCCGAGGTTTCTTCCTAAAAGGGAGGTTTTTTGCACTAGTTGCTTGCTCTTGGGGGAGTTACTAAAATTGTTGGGACTTTGTAAACTATAGAGTGTGGTCTAGACCTACTCCATCTCTATAGTATCTTGACTTAACTCTTGTTATGAATTGATACTATAAATGCAATTGAATTGAATTGAATTTCACCATGGTTGTTACATTACACTCTTGCATTGCCAGACCTTCCTCCACAGTGCTGCTGAAGAGTTAAAAGTGCTCTGGTTTATTAGTATTTGTTTAAACCAATCACAATTGTCTTGGGCGATTAGTTAATGGTCTCATTGGTCGCTTTTTAAGAGGATGTTGATTGACTTGGAGGCAGCCACATCTGGATGTAGATATTTTGCCTGATGCGTTTAGGATTGTGGTTGACTTTGAGGGATTTCCTGATTCAGTTGTTTTATGTTTTTAGTGTTTTTGTGTGTTTCATGTCTATGTGTATGTGTGGTTGTACTGCTGCCTGTCTTGATTTTGAATCCCAATGAGTCTGTTCCTGGCTAAATGAAAATAAAATGAATAATAAATTAAATAAATATGCGCCTCAGGAAGGGACGTGTTTTGGTGGAACATGTGTACTGTACATTCAAAAGTTGCCTCAGAAAACTCAGATTGAACAGATAGTCTAGATAGCTGAAGCAAAGAGTGAAATCCAGTGAAATTTGCAGCAATCCCAGAAGTTAAACATCATGGATCAGTTACATTAAGATGTTGTTGGTGTCTCACCTCTGGAGTCACTGGACAGTCGAACTTTTGCCACACCAGGACCCCGAAGTGAGTGAAGGAGAGGAGCGTCCCGAACACGTAACCTGCTTTGTGCTGTAGAGTGCAACAGACCAGCAGAGGATAATACAGGACAGGATAGTAGAAGATGGCGATTATCTTCATGTACTCTGAAAAACAAGGGATAAAAGAAAGGGATGTATCATTCCCTGATGTGTGACCTCGTAGGTAAATTAACATAAATTAAAGCCACTCTGCGTAGCATTTGCATGTGATTATATCACTGTCACAGTTGATGTTAGTACTTATTATGTAAATTCATCTTAACATATGTTAAAGAATGTAATCTTCAAAGCAAAATGACAAATATCATTTCAACAACAACTCTTGACAAATTGTAGCCTATTAATGCAGCTCTGGTTTTTTTTCAGTACAAATTAAACTTCCAAATGTCCACCTTTAATGTCCGCTGGAGTATCTTTGGAGAAAGGCAGAGGGTCCGGGGCAATCACGAGCATTGACAGCTTGCTAAACACCAGCCCAAAAACAGCCATGACCAGGCCTTTTTTCTGAGTCTGGTCCAGGAAGTTGACTGGACTGTGAGATCGGGAACAGGAACAGCAAGTTAATATGAGACAAACCTGCAGTCTTACATCCCATTAATGCTTAGACTTCCCAATATTCACCTGAAGATACTGGAGGATCCTCTTGTAAATCCTTGGCAGAGTTTGTTTTTCCTGGTGAGAGCTGCCAGGATTAACATGACCACCAGCTACAGGGGGAGTAAAGTAAATATATCAGGACCTATGTTAGGGTTATAACAGTATATCTTTGCATAATACATATTGGAATATAATAGATTGGTGCATCTTCAAAATCTCATCACTGTTTCCTCCTATAAAGTAGTCCTTTGTCAGTCTCAGGTGCCTAAAAATGTTGATAGGTTGCTCACATCAACACAAAACAGACTGTGACATGTGGTTAAAAGTGTGGGATCAAGAGAGTAAGTGGATTTTGAGTTAAACGTTTAATTTTGTCAAATGACGTTCTCATCTAGACAGGTTTCATCATGTTCTGCTTGTTTAAACTGATTCATTTTGTATTTTGCACTGAAATCTATAGGTGGAACTGATTGAAAACATGACTTGAAAATGTATTTGTGGTTTTTATGTGGGAGGCTGAACAAACGTGAAATATCTATAAACTTAGATACGTGATACCCTTTTTTGTCACCTTAGGCTACTTTAAACATTTTTGCCATGCATATCTGTCAATTTGCTCCTGCTAATTTTTATCTGGCACGTCACCAAGTGATTGGCTGACATCTGCTACATAACTCGTTTAAGGCATAATCTATTGTACCTCCTTTAGGCCAACTTTTCTAGTCAATACTAAAGTACATTTTTCATAGTGTTGTCAGCTACAGTATCTCATGGAAACTACGTCAACAACAAAGCAAATCAGCTTTGTAGATGCAATTGGAAGTTAGGATAGAGCAGCGAATTGTGCATGAGTGCCTTGAAAAAAGAACCTCATTTCTGAACTTTCTTCAGACGTCTCGTTATTTCTAATCAGCTACGGTGACCCAGCTGTCACAGTTTTTTTTTAAATAGGTAAATGTCCATTCTGTGTGTACAGTATGAGGAGTTTTCTGACGTGGCCTCCATTTATAATTGGGACAAACATTCATAAATTGAACATCTGCCTGAGGTCAAGCGGATTCATAGAAAAAACACTGAAGGATTTGATGGAAGATGCAAAAACTTCAAAACACAATAAACAATCACTGTATTTCACTCATGCTTTACTTAGGAGGACAATGTAGTCTAATTATTTGGTTTGGGGTATTCTGGGGTATTCCAGGGGTCCTTGGCGGGTTCTAGGGGGTTCCAGGGGTCCCCAGCAAAAAGAGGAATCATTCATTTTCATTATAATTTCATCCATCAGTAACACAATAACAGAATATATGTCTATTTTGGTCATGGGCTTCATACACATTCTGCACTATAACATCTAAAAACACAAATCCTGCGATCCTGAGATCCCCGCAAAAAATAAATCTCATCAAATGGACTCTGTGGCCTAATGTGTGCTAGTTTTGGGGTCCTTCACATCAAAAGGTTAGGGAAACACTGGACTACGCTTATTCTGATTCTGACTCAGGCTTACGTCACAATTGTGATGGCTCACAGCTAAAAGTCCAGAACAGAAATTGCCCTCCTTGCTGTCACTGAGCAGCTTCACATCGCTAGAGCAACCTCTCTTTCTACCATCGTCATCCTTCTTGACCTTTCTGCTGCCTTTGAAACACTGGGCAACCAGATCCTCATTTTGACACTACAGGATGTGGGTCTCTCCAGCTCTGCACTCTTTTTGCTCACATCTTACCTGGCAGACCGACCCTACCGGGTAACCTGGAGAGGATCTACCTCAGAACCTTGCACACTTAAAACTGAGGTTCCTCAGGGATCATTCCTGGGTCCTCTCCTCTTTTTTCTGTGCACCAACTCTCTCTGGTCTGTCATTCACTTGCACGGCTTTTCATATTACAGCTACGCAGATGACACCCAACTTATTCATCCCTTTCTGGAGTCTGAAGTAGCAGCACAAATCTCGGCCTGTCTGACTGACATTTCTTCTTGGATGTGCACACACCATCTGAAACTCAACCTTGACAAGACTGAGCTACTTTTCCTCCCAGGGAAGGGCTCTCCTACCCAGGACCTGACTATAACGATTGACAACTCTGTGGTAGTCTCCACCCAGACTGCAAGAACCCTGACGACCAACTCTCCTTCACTGCAAACATTGCTGCAATTATCCGATCATGTATAGATACATGCTGCATAACATCAGAAGGATTCTAACACAGATGGCGGCTCAGGTTCTGGTTCAGGCTCTTGTCATCCCACGTCTAGACTACTGCAACTCCCTCCTGGCTGGCCTGCCTGCATCTGCCATCTGGCCCCTGCAGCTAATTCAGAACGCAGCAGCTCAAAAGTTTGCAGGACAATATATACTGTGTATATAAAACGCAAACACATTTTAACAGCGTCAATGTTTTTATTGTGAGATGAACGTTCTTTTTGGCCTAGACAACTAGTGTTTTTCCCATGATGTTGTAACATTAGCAAAATTAGAAAAACTACAACACCACACCGGATCTAGCTAGACCGGATCAAAACAACAGGCACGCCGTTTGGGCTTGCGAGCCGGCCAAAGAGTAGAAACGTTACGTTTTGAGTGGATGGCGAGCACGAGACGCCAAAATGGATACCAATAGGATTCTGGATGGAAAGTTTACTGTTTTTAAAGTTGCTAAATGGTTCCATTGACAAGACCAAAGTGATCTGTGTGTTTGTCGTTGTGAACTGAGCTACCAACGTCCAGTCTGAAATACCACTTGATGGCCGAGCACACAACATTAAAGGATGTTTTCACCCTTTTATTGATGGACAGTGTTACATTTTGTGAGAGATTATTTCTTCCAAGTGTGAATGAATGAAATTGAACACTACAGTAGGCTGTATGCCACTGTTGTTGTTTTAAGCATAGCATCGTTCCGTCTCTTCGGTGTGAATGTAACTCTGTAGCTGTTTATTGCAACCCTCTGTCAGTCACTCGTCCCAACAGGGTCCTGATCAGCCTGTCGGGGTTGTATTCGACTGCATCGCTCTGCATTATCCCTTACATAACGTAAGCGTCATAGACAGAAATGTTGGTCTAATCTACTCAAATCAACACCCAATAAAATGGGCTTTTACTTTGCAAATTTAGGCCTGCAGTCTTTTTCAATTTTTTTTTACTTGAGTATACTTACAGATATTGACAGCATGCATATGTGGAAGAGCTTGTCGTCCACTGTGGGGTCACATGGTGAAATAACTCTGTGACAAAGAGGCAACACACATTAAAATATACAAAGCTGAATTATTGGAAAAAAATCTGTGTACGAAGAATAATAAACAGATGCATGTTGTTGATTTATGATTTGCGCAGCTGATAACTAGGATTGCTATTGAATAAGTGATCCATGTGATTTGATTAGTTCTTTATTACATTAAGCATAGTCTAAATCCAAGATGTTCCACTTCCGGGATGGTTCGGATGTCTCTTTTGAGCTAGATGTCCGTTACCTTCCGCTTCCTATGTGTTGGCAGTTTGTAGTACGCTGTTTTGCAGCAGCACCGAGCCGCCTTCCGGCGCTTTGTGCCGCCCATGACGATTGTCATATGTGGCGCTTGGGTTGAATTTGTTTAAAACAAAGATGTCTGCCACTGGAGAATTGAGATGTGTAGATTCCGCCATCGCGTCTGTTATCGAAGATATCGACAACGCATTCATTTAAAAGATAAACAGAGAACCGCATGGGATTTGGCAAAAGTTTAATTTATCATCTGGCCTACGTCGTACTCCGTTGCTCTGATTGGTTGTAGGTCTCAGATTGAGTGCAGAGGCATTTTCTTACCTAGTTTGGTTGAAACACGCCCCATAATCACAGCCCAGTGGAGCAGAATCAGACTCAGATTCTGACTAGACTCAGATTCTGACTAGAATCTGAGTCTGATTCTGCTCCACTGGGCTGTGATTATTATACAGAACTCAGATTCTGACTAGAATGTCCCAACAGCCCCCCCAACTGCCCCCCCATGTCCCAACTGCCCCCCCATGTCCCAACTGCCCCCCCCCATGTCCCAACAGTCCCCCCATGTCCCAACAGCCCCCCCCCATGTCCCAACTGCCCCCCCATGTCCCAACAGCCCCCCCCATGTCCCAACTGCCCCCCCATGTCCCAACAGCCCCCCCATGTCCCAACTGCCCCCCCATGTCCCAACAGCCCCTCCATGTCCCAACAGCCCCCCCATGTCCCAACTGCCCCCCCATGTCCCAACAGCCCCTCCATGTCCAAAGAGCCCCCCCATGTCCCAACAGCCCCCCCATGTCCCAACTGCCCCCCCATGTCCCAACAGCCCCCCCATGTCCCAACAGTGTTTTAAGTCTCGTCTAAAGACACACTTTTATTCTTTGGCTTTTAACTCCATGTGAGTTGTGTGGTCCTCTGATGTCTCTTATTGTTTTTACTGTATTTTAGTATTTATTAATTTTATCTATTTTTTATTTTTTTTTAAACCCGATGCTCTTATTTTGTTTTTACAATATTTTATATTAATTGTTTTGTATGTTTGAGTTTTCTGTGCAGCATTTTGGTAACTTTGTGTATGTAAAATGTGCCATAGAAATAAAGTGGATTGGATTGGATTGGATTTGATTGGATTGGATTGGATTGGTATGGAACCACCGACCCATTTTGTGGTATGATTCGGAGGAATTTTAAGATTTCAAGAGGCTCAAGTGAAATCCACACTTACCCGTTCAGGTATCAGAGCTGCTTTCATTTTTCAAAATGTAAAACAAATTAAGTAAAATAACCTACAATTATCACTTTGCTGCTATTTGGAAGTTACCAGCAATCAACTAATCAATTTTCCAAAGTGCACTTGTACGTAAAATCAATACTACAGCCCCCTTTGACACCTTTAGTTCTGACTTGAGCATGAAATTGTCCTCAGCAGGCGGGGGTCGTACTCACTCTTTTGGTGGATTGGTTGGCTCTGCGTTGTTTGTGTACCAGTCTGAATAATCATAGTAGGAATATTCAAAAGGCTCAAGTTCGACCTTGCTGTGATTCATGGCAGCTGTTCAGTCGAGTCAAACAGGATGAAGCAGGACGGTTAAAGATCCAGAGCCCTCCGTCTCCTCCTCCTCTTCTTCTTTTAGTCGAGGAACCTCGCTCAGTGATCTGCTGCTGCTGCTGTAACTTGTCAGGAGAGTTTGGCTCAAATACCCAGACACATTCCAGTTCAACTGAGAGCTCAACACAGATTACCCACTGAACCGAGGGGAGTAAGAGGAGAGAGAGGCTCAACAACACAGGAAATAAGAGAAGAAGTGGAGGAAGAAACCCATGTGACCCAATGTGATCTCTGCTGATGCTTTAAGTTATGTTGAACTCAGGCCTCCTATCTGTTGAACATCACAGATTACAGATGTTATTACAGATGTTCAGTGATATGAAAGGCTTTGCCATCAGCCTTTTCAAGGCTAACACTGTTAAAAGTGTGTTTTTGTCTGTGCAATGTTATCCCAATGGAATGTCTTTGTAAAAAACCCATGTAACTTCTGATATTATTGCACAATTTGTATTTATTATGTTGATTTGATATTATGTGTGATTTTTTTCTCTTTTTTATATTTTTAGTATTTTGGTTTCTACCTTTTTAATTAGATAATGCATTGTATCGAGTGCCCAGATTAAGCCCTTCTGAGGTTTTTTACATCTCTCCATCACATCTTTTATTGATTATGAGTATATTAATCTGTAGTATTTGTATAAACTAAACTAAAATTAACTTGTTTCTCCTGGATGTGATCGTCTAAATCTTCACTTAACTTCAATACTACAATTCATTTAAGATAGGATTTAAGTACCATATATCCAGTGGTACTTTACTTGAGTGTAAATTCGAGGTACTTGAAAGCTGTAGTTACAATATTTTACAAATTAAATGTTTTACCTACAAAGCATGAAGAGCTTATCAAATAGTGGTTATAGGTAAAATAACCCAACTGAAATAAAAGCAGACTTGATTAATTGATCACTTGATTGACAAGAAAATTAATTAGCAACTATTTTTAGAAATGTCATTTAACATATTTTTCATGCCAAACATTTCATGGTTCCAGCTCTTCTAATGGGAGGATTTGCTACTTGTCATAGAAGTATTTTAATCATTTTATTTTGTTTGTTTGTAAAACAATGTAATAAAAAATGTGTCACTTCGGGCTCTGTGTAATTGGTCGCATTTCTCTCCATTTTCTGAAGTTTCACAAACCAAACAATCAACAGTTTAATTGAGAAAATGAAAATATTGGTGTATTCATGTTGAAATAAAGCACTCTGTGGAACTCATGGTGTTAACTTGCTGCCTCTCTCTGCCTGTTACTTAAGAGACTAATCTTATAATAATATGAAAATCTTTCATTTAAACAGGGGCAACCTTTGTGTAAAAAGAGCTTAGAACGAGAATGTGGATTATTTTACATGTGAGGGAAGTACGGTGAACGACGCTCTGCAACTTGAAGTTAAACAGATTCTGCTCATTTTCAGGTTCATAATTGTATTTTGAGGTTGTACCAGAATACGTTTATATGGTTTTATTTTCAAAAAACACCTTATTTTGTTGTACTGCACATTGCTGTGTCTCCTCTTTTCACCCTGTGTGTTGAGCACTCTGTTTTTACATCTCACTTCTGTTCCATCTTTGTTAGGAGTTGCACATGCTGCAGTACCTAGGTAAGGACTACTAGCCAGTCAGGAGCAGAGTATGAGGGCCCTGACAGTACCTAGGTAAGGACTACTAGCCAGTCAGGAGCAGAGTATGAGGGTCCTGACAGTACCTAGGTAAGGACTACTAGCCAGTCAGGAGCAGAGTATGAGGGCCCTGACAGTACCTAGGTAAGGACTACTAGCCAGTCAGGAGCAGAGTATGAGGGCCCTGACAGTACCTAGGTAAGGACTACTAGCCAGTCAGAAGCAGAGTATGAGGGTCCTGACAGTACCTAGGTAAGGACTACTAGCCAGTCAGAAGCAGAGTATGAGGGCCCTGACAGTACCTAGGTAAGGACTACTAGCCAGTCAGGAGCAGAGTATGAGGGCCCTGACAGTACCTAGGTAAGGACTACTAGCCAGTCAGAAGCAGAGTATGAGGGCCCTGACAGTACCTAGGTAAGGACTACTAGCCAGACAGAAGCAGAGTATGAGGGCCCTGACAGTACCTAGGTAAGGACTACTAGCCAGTCAGGAGCAGAGTATGAGGGCCCTGACAGTACCTAGGTAAGGACTACTAGCCAGTCAGAAGCAGAGTATGAGGGCCCTGACAGTACCTAGGTAAGGACTACTAGCCAGACAGAAGCAGAGTATGAGGGCCCTGACAGTACCTAGGTAAAGACTACTAGCCAGTCAGGAGCAGAGTATGAGGGCCCTGACAGTACCTAGGTAAGGACTACTAGCCAGTCAGAAGCAGAGTATGAGGGCCCTGACAGTACCTAGGTAAGGACTACTAGCCAGTCAGAAGCAGAGTATGAGGGCCCTGACAGTACCTAGGTAAGGACTACTAGCCAGTCAGGAGCAGAGTATGAGGGCCCTGACAGTACCTAGGTAAGGACTACTAGCCAGTCAGAAGCAGAGTATGAGGGCCCTGACAGTACCTAGGTAAGGACTACTAGCCAGACAGAAGCAGAGTATGAGGGCCCTGACAGTACCTAGGTAAAGACTACTAGCCAGTCAGGAGCAGAGTATGAGGGCCCTGACAGTACCTAGGTAAGGACTACTAGCCAGTCAGAAGCAGAGTATGAGGGTCCTGACAGTACCTAGGTAAGGACTACTAGCCAGTCAGAAGCAGAGTATGAGGGTCCTGACAGTACCTAGGTAAGGACTACTAGCCAGTCAGGAGCAGAGTATGAGGGCCCTGACAGTACCTAGGTAAGGACTACTAGCCAGTCAGGAGCAGAGTATGAGGGCCCTGACAGTACCTAGGTAAGGACTACTAGCCAGTCAGGAGCAGAGTATGAGGGTCCTGACAGTACCTAGGTAAGGACTACTAGCCAGTCAGAAGCAGAGTATGAGGGCCCTGACAGTACCTAGGTAAGGACTACTAGCCAGTCAGGAGCAGAGTATGAGGGCCCTGACAGTACCTAGGTAAGGACTACTAGCCAGTCAGGAGCAGAGTATGAGGGTCCTGACAGTACCTAGGTAAGGACTACTAGCCAGTCAGGAGCAGAGTATGAGGGCCCTGACAGTACCTAGGTAAGGACTACTAGCCAGTCAGAAGCAGAGTATGAGGGCCCTGACAGTACCTAGGTAAGGACTACTAGCCAGTCAGGAGCAGAGTATGAGGGCCCTGACAGTACCTAGGTAAGGACTACTAGCCAGTCAGAAGCAGAGTATGAGCCCTTTGCTGTAAAATGGGACAAATCTCTTTTGAGAGTTCGAGGTGTCTTGTATTCTGGATGTGTGAGCTCGCTAGTATGACAGAGGCTGCCGAAGACCAGCTGATCTGATCAACAGGATTTTCTGGCTGAGGGCCTTGCACGGGACCCACAACACCCAAATGCTGCTATAACAACATAAAAAGGCTCCAATTATATAAAGACAAATGCTCTTAAAGCACTTAGTGTTACATTATTAAAGCAACGTTGTTGCCCAGAGTCATCTTCTACAAGTCCACTTGCAGCACTGGTTCACCAAACTCAATGGGTTTGAGCTCCGTCTGATGTTTTTCATGTGTGTGAAGTAAATACTGAGTGACATCTCATATCAGACTGACATTTAGTTAGTTTAAGGAACACCTACACTTGCTTCAGCTACAGCCATCTGCTTGCATAGTTACAGTATTTTGATATACTGTTACTATGCAGGGTGTCTAGGGGCACAGAGTTTTACATATCTTTCACATAATGGTAATATTTGGTACATTTACCATTAACAAATAAGACCAAAGCCCCGTTTATTTCTGTAGCCATCCATCTCCTAACAACAGCCTCTCCAGGCAGAGTCATTACCCAAAGACAGGACTCCTGTTTTATGGTAACAGGCCTTTAAACTCAATACGGCTGTTCCATACAGTAATTGGAATATATAAGTGAAAGAAGAAATTGGCATTTCAAGATCATTTAGAACGATGTATCTGAACATCTGAGAAAAACTGCAACTCAACTTTCATCTTGTACTTTATGTTTTGTGTGTGTGTGTGTGTGTGTGTGTGTGTGTGTGTGTGTGTGTGTGTGTGTGTGTTGAGGATTTTGTGTGTTAAAGTAGACAGAAGAGGGCGCCGTTCGGTTGGTTCTCTGCATTACAGTGTGTCAGTAAACTGACATTTCACGTTTTGTAGCTACCAATTTCTATTTCAAATTAATTTATTTTGTTCACATTTATATCTTTAAAATATCTTTAAAACACTTAAAATATTTCCCCTTAATAGGGAAAGTTTAAAGGCTACATCGTCTCTTGTCAAACTCAAATAAAAAACGAATAAAAAAACAATTTTAAGCATTGTTTTTTTACTTTATCAAGGCAATAAAACATGAATATGAACAGTCACGTTAATGACAGCAGGGATATACATAGATATAGATGACATCTATCACAAAACAATAAAGATCTGCATTGTAAATCTCACAAAAAAGACAAAAGTAATGATACACTAGATGATGAAATATGATCAGGAGTCTCTTCTGACACAAACCAAAGTCTTAATATGATACAAATAGACAGCAAGCATGATAATAAGAGCTGAATTTGATTATAGGATGACCTGACGTGGAACCAACAAGCAATAATATAAAGTGGCCTTTGAAAAAATAACAGCACGCAGATTCTCTGATATGTATACATGAATACAAAGCAAATATCTGTTGAATATCATCGCTCCACACATGAAGGTTATAGATGACTGAACGGGTGGGGGTGGCAATGGTTTTTAGTTTTTGAACATGTCACACAGCAGTTTCTCCATGGGCGTGTTTCCGATGGTCCTGTGGAAGAACAGCAGCTCTATCCGCTCCGAATTCACAAAACGCAGCGAGGGAAGAAGAAGAAGCAGCTTTCCAAACCTGAATAAACAAAATAATGATCAACTTCAGCATGCAACAGGAACTAGGACATGTAGAAACAATGTGAAGCCAAATTACAAGTCAACATGGAAGTCTTTTAGGACTCAATGCTGACCAATGAAAGGGCAACAACAACACAAAACTGTGTTCATGCATGTTTAGCAATTGCTGAGACCAATATTTTTCCATTTTAACGTGATATTAAGGTCAAACCTCTTAATTTTTGTGACATATGGTAAGTCTTAAATCTACAGCTCTGAATTCAAACTTCATGGAGTTTGTCTTTATACTGGCAGAATTTATACAAAATACATAATTTACTTTCTGAATGATTCTGAATTAACTTTTTAATTAGCTGGGTTTTTTTGTGGGTGGTGGGGCCTTCCGGCAGACTTGAGTAAGTTCTGACTCGAAAACATTTACTTTAAATGGGACCTTTAAAAACTCTCAAAAAGGGACAAATTCATTCAAAAGAGGAGGAAAATTTAGAAACCAATTTCTTTAGAATCTAAAATCTACTGCAACAGTTAACAGCCCTTTTTGAGGGTTGTTGATAGAAGGAAATCATTAACTTAAAGCTACAGTGCATAGTTTCAAGTAATGACAACAACACTGTCGGCGCATCCACATGATACAAGCCTTCTGTGACCTCCCTCCCCCCCACGCAGTTAACAGTAGCCAAGGACACGGAGGATTAAAAAATATGATGGACTCTCCAGAAGAAGTAATTATCTTCACTCGAGTTTCTGCGTGGGAAAGTCACCGAACGCCACAATCTTCTGAACATAGCCATGCTGAGAAATCCAGAGAGAGTTCTGTGGCGCTAATAGTCTTAATTAGCTTTGTAGCAACGAATTTGGCAATGGCTCAAATGTAACAGTTGTTTATTGATATCAAAAAGTGTAAACTGCATTTAAAGGTACAGTACCTGGCTGGTTGACTGGGGTAGTGTGAGCGGATGTGTTGTCCCAACATCACTTGAGACTGATCCTGCAGGTTCTCCACTTGTTCTGGATCTTTGAGACCACAGGTCTCTGTGGAGGAGAACAAACGTGAGTCACAAATGCTGTTAAAATAATACTGAAAGAACTACACTTCTTTGTATTGACCACTGAATTATTTAACTCTAAAATGAACAGAGAAAAGATTAGGAAGTCTTTAATGTGGAATTGGTTTATTAACATGACGCCAAAAATGTTCTCAGCCAAGGCAGTAATCATAATGTATATTGTAGGGGACACATCCCCCCTATGTATAAATATGCTCAAAAACTGAAATCCTTAGGAACCTAAAGCTAATCTGCCCAATAGTGGTTAATATTTATTGATCTAAACCAGCCACAAAGGTCCTTAGAATGTTATTATTGTCTTTATTATTTATAGTGCCGGCCCCTTTGAATCCTGTTGGCCTCACCTGGCTTGAAGAGTACGATGGCCTTGAGACAGGCAAACTCAGTGGGATCGACGGCGAGGGCCTTGAAGCGGCTGAAGACCTTCTGCAGGACGCGCAGGTCCAGGCTGGTGTAGCTGGTCTTCCCCTGTATGCCGGGGCAGAGGTCTGGCAGCGAGAGCAGCGGGCAGCTGTCCAGAGGCAGAGACCACTGGATGGCACAGAGCAGGAAGAGCTCGCTCCACGCCTCCTCCAGCAGGATCACCTGGTGGGACACCAACAAGAGTCTGTTTGTGTGGCTTGGAGGTTCAATCCTAGGCTCCTCCGGGCGTCCCTGAACAAGACACTGAACCCCTAGTTTTTCCCCAGATGCTGTATATATATAGCTGTCTACTGCTAGGATGGGTTACATTGCAGAAACAAAATGTACTACAGTGTACTGTGTGTTTGTGACAATTAAGAATAAACTTTCTCAACGGGTTGCCAGATTGGGTGTACAGTATTGACTAGAACATTTGGAGTACCTGAGCTGTCTGTAGGGCTCCTAGGAAGCGTTCTGCTGGGGAAAGATGTGCATGATGGGCTTCTGGTGTTTTACATATGTTTATTAGGTTTATGGTTTATTGTCTATTTTGGGAGTATTTTGATGAATGATCTGGAATATTGTAGTTACTGTCGTCTTTTCTTTATGTATTTCTGGGTGGGAGGTGATGCCAAAAGAGAGGTGGGGGTGGAAAGGGGTTGTTCATGTTGTGAGTTGTATCTTTTGTATTTTGTTTAAAAAAAAATAAAAAATAGTTATCACATGAAAAGAAGTTTATTTAAGAAGCAGATGTAGCTGTTTTTTAGCTTCACTGGTTAGTCCCAGCAGGGTTATATGGAAGGCCATTCCTGCCAAAAAGTAACATGTTGATAAATGTATATTTATAAAATAATAATCACTATCGGCAGTAACAGTAGGATTAAAATTGCAGTTTCCAAAATAATACTTTTTCGAAATAATGAATTTGTAACTCATAATGTTTTTCTATATGTTTATATGATTAAGTATCTCATTTAATTATGTTTTTAGAACTAATTTGTAAGTCCTGATCTACAAAGTTCATATCAAGTCTAATTTTTTGTCAATGAAAACTATGGCCCAAAATACTTATATAGGCTATTAAAAGTATTTAACAATCGACAACCTTCTTGACAAAAACTGGACAAATGGACAAATTAAATAATTGTTAATGTTTTTGGTTGTAGTGTATTTTTATTTTTTTCTCTGAACAACAATACCAGTATATCACAACTTACTTTTACTTAAAAAAAAAAAAGTAAGAATAATACTCAGTGCAGTATGTGTATGAGTCTCACCTGGTCTCTGAAGGGCAGGTTGGAAAACACCGGCAGGTTCTTTGCCCACTTCACTGACATGAAGAGCAGCCTCGCCGACGTCTCGTACACGTTTTCGGAGCTGGACGGGTACAGAGCCATGTGGTACTCCGAGGACGCTCGCTCCGGCTCGTTGCTCGTCACGTCAATATTCTCATCAACTGAAAACAGAAAGGACGAGGTCAGGCTCATGCAGAACTCAACCTGGTTTACATATGCATGTTAACCCTTTAACTTCTGCCTGTTAGCTTGTTAACATGCTAACACTGGCTTGCTACATGCTGAATATTACATGCAAAACGTAAGCATGTTAATGTCCGGAGGGTCCTTGATAAAATGACTCAAGTCTTAATCAGTAGGTTATGTCATATATTGATTTATCAGTGACTCTAAGACATAATAAACTGTAAAAAATCCCAAGCCCTCCTCACCGTCCTCGGGCTCCAGCTTGGCGCAGGTCTCGGCCGTCATGAGGCTGGCCATGAAGCGGTGGTTGTTCTGGGGACTGGTGCAGCGCTGGGGGGCCACGGAGGAGCTGATGGACACGGAGGAGGTAATGTGGGGCCATGTGATGACAGAGGAGGAGGAAGAGGAGGAGTGAGATGAGGAGGAAGAGGAGGTGGGCTCCCGTGTGGTGGCCAGGTGCTCCTTCTCAGGGTCCACGTCGATGGAGTCCAGGCGGACCTGAGCTGTGCTGCGGGGCTGCCGCTCATTCTGTACTGCTGCAGAGGAACAGGGAAAAGGTGGAAATAATAATGAGATGCATGTGTAGTTAGTGTGTTGTTGTAAGCACATCTGATGTATTCTTAGCATGTTAAGCCCATTTTCTGGATTTTTACATATCTTCTTAAATATTGCATATAGCCTGATACCCATGTATTTACATCACAATGTTCACAACAAACTCAGCTGGTGAACTAGGGAGGCCCAGCTACTGTCCTATGTGCAAAGAGATTATTTGGGCCTAAAGCTGAAAAATTGATGTTTGCTTTTTGAAATTCTTCTGCTAAAAGACACCTTTACTCATGTTAACCACACTCACCGTCCTTATTCATGCCCGCCTGCAGGCACTTCTTCAGCCGACACGCCTGGCACTGGTTGCGATGAGCTTTGTCCACTGGACACATGCCTGTACCGGCCTGGCACCTGTTAACCCACAACCAAGACTTTAAAGGCAGAGTCCACTCAAAACTATCAGAAAGACTGTATGTGATCACTAAAATACATACTTATGGTGAAATGTATCTGAAATTCCTACACACGTGTATATGAAATTGACGCCACAATGCACAAAGCTTTAATGCTAACCTAAATTTAAAATACTTTATAGCCTAACCTTCACCAAAATAACTTACAACCAATTTGAAGACACTATCTATAATTCAAATCAAAACAAATACACAGCTTCACTGTCTTATTTTAATCCTAAATTGAATTACAGGGTTTTAACACACAGATACACTTAACATCAAATTAATCTTTATTAAAGGTTAGTCATGCTTTATAGTGCTTTCAAAAGTGTTTTTTGCATTAATATGCTCAAGTGAAACAAGCATATATATCATATATATTTTCAATTACAATCAAATGAATACAAAAATTAATGATTTCATTTTGTTTTGATGTGACAAAAATGTACATTTCGTTCTGAAAAACATGGCCATCTCCTTCTGTCTGATATTATACAAAATGAGTGGGTTTTGTTGGATATACAGTAAATCTAATGGCTGTGAGAATGTATTGGATAAAAGTGCTTAAAAGGACTCTGGCCTTCCATATTGTATTGCACTTTGTATACTAACTGTCTTTTATGGGTTGGCATTGTTAAACTTTAATTTAATTTAATTTATTAATGTATTTGACAGGGACAGTGTGCATTAATTAACATTGCTGAAAATGCACCAGAATTAGCCAAAAGGCTATTTTTCACCCGTTGTCCCTGGACAGATCTTAAACATGTCTCCTGTAAAGTGGTCTAGTGTTTCTCTTGCCTGTAAATGAGCCTCCTCCTCACGCTGCGTTTGAAGAAGCCGCTGCAGCCGTTGCAGGCATAGATGCCGTAGTGTTTCCCGCTGCTGGTGTCTCCGCACACTTTGCAGACCAGAGCCGGGCTCAGGGCTTTGCCTGGGGATGGACTCTTGGCTGTGGATCAAAACCCAGTGACAGGGCCCGTCGGTTAGTGCCATTCATGTACTCTGGTATTGTTTCATGCATGTGCCTGCCATCTGCACTGTCAGCTCAGTCTACTTCCAGAGCCGTAATTAGGCCTGAAAATCTCATTTAGTGGATGATCATGAAATTAAAACAATAAAATTGCTAGAGGCAGATTATCAACTAACACAAACAATGCAGGGATACTGATAATAATCTAAATAAACCCATTTATTATGCATACATTCAGATGGAATTGCTTTGAGTTGCACAATACATATTTATTTTGGTCTTGTTCTACATTTAACTTTAAGTATATTTGTATTTAAGAAATGCACAAGTTTAATTTCTTTGCATATCATCATGCTTGTGTGATGTTTAATTTAATGCAACTTTCTTTGACCCACGTTTTTTGTGTAATATTTAAACAGAAAGAAGGCACCAAACAGTTTTATGAGAATCTCAAACAGAAACATAAAAATCAAGATGATCAATAAGCTCCATAAGTTTGCATCCCTGCTTTCAGGCTTCGTGGTCAACATGTGAAACTCGTACCTCCTCTGCTGTCGTCCATCCCGCCGCTCAAAGAAGACTCACTGGGGGAAGAGGACGACATCATGGAGATCTTCAACAGGTGATCCTCCATCATTTCTCTATTAAAAAATGTCTCTTGGAGCTTTTATTCCTCTTCTCTGGAGTTTGTCAATTTTCAAGGTACCAATTTCCAGGAATGACAGACAAGGAGTTCAACTCCTTTTGGGTTTGCTGTTGCAATAGCACTTAAAATGTGAAATAAGTAGCTGTGAGGCCTCCAGTGGTCCTCAGTGGGCAGATGGTAAACTGAGCCTCTGCTGTGGCGTAGCTTCTGATGTGGAGATGCAGACGGGCTGGGGTCCTGCCATGAGCTCCAGATCACACTTGTTTCACGTCAACAGGTTGCGTGTCCTCCCTCTGGCCGCCGGGGTCTGTCACTGTCTGTGGGTGCCTCCTCGGTGGCAGCTCCTCAAAAGGGTGCCGAAGGGGGGTGCAGGGGGAGGATTATCCCCACGTGCTGTGTAAGCAGCATGCTTCTTTGTCATCCTCTTAATCTTTACTGTTCATCTACTGGATCAATCCGTCACATTGCCAGAACCTTGGTGCTGCTCAGACTCACATCTTCATTATGTCTGCAAATATAAACGGAAAGAAACAGCTACAGTTGTGGAAAGATTACAAAGTCGACGATGTGGTGACTCAGATTCTTTACTCCATGCAGCACAGAGAAGAGTCCTGCAAATCGTGTTCTCTCTTTACTTTCAGAGAAGCTTGTCATGAAGTGAAACAAAGGCACCTCGTGATAATGTTGATTCAGTCTGGCAGCTCCTGAGCCCTTTCTAAAATCAAACGCCAAGTCAATGTGCCTCACAATAACCTCTGCTGGGTCGTAACTGCCCCCCTGGTGTTACCCCCTAACCATCTCTCTGGAAAAATGACACTTCAGTCTGTTGACTGTCAACACACATTTGACAAACGTCTGACTTCACCAGAATTAATATATTGAGTACTAATAATCTAAAATCTAAAATGTTGATTTCCCACACAGTGATTATGACTGCTGAAGCTCTCTGCTAAAAGAGTTGTTGTAACTTTAGATGTGTTCCCATGCAGCTCCGTCTCCTTGTGTCTCCTCTGTCCACGAGGGCATTCATCAGTCAACACTCCTCTTCGGTATCTGCATTCAAAGGGATGATTACACGAGGCACACATTATTATATTTACCAGCCTCTTTAATTTGTATTTCCCCACTTTTTTTGCCTCTGAATTACAGCTCCATTTCCCCCTGCTGTATATTTGATCTGTGTGATTGCCTGACATTCATAATGTCCCCCAGTGTTTGCTGAAAAGCTGCCTATTAACTCCCATTTCACTCTTTTTTTGACAAACTAGAGATCATCTGCATCCCTCTGGCTGCCAGAAGAAAAAGGTCACAGAGGGAATAATAGAGTTTTGAATGGCTGATGTTTTAGCCGAAACTAATCTAGCTCATTCAAAAGGGTCTCCCATTTATTATTAAGAAGCTAGAGTCATCATCCATGTGGCATTTACATAGGCAGCAGTGTTGATCTGCAGCTAACAGGAGACTGGAGGACCAGAGCTTGTCAGACAATTTGGGGCAAAAAGAAAGCACTGTACTATAATGCCGTGATTAAGACAAAAAGGGCTTGAAAATGAAAGACAAAAGCTATTAAAAAAAATCAAACTGGGGGAAGAGTCATGGAGGATCTCAATGTTTCGGTTCACGAATTCAAAGCAGGTGTCAAAGCTTCTGTTGTTCATGAATGATGACATTTTCATCGCTTGTTTTCTTGACACAGTTGAGCGGTTCGAGTGAATGATCCTAAACTGAAGAGGAGACGAGCTCCCATGTTTCTGACATCTGTTGTTTGGTTGTCTGTTTGCTGTTAATGCTTGAACAAACAACTTATGGGAGCGTTTTTCAGGGGAGGAGAGGGTGTTTGAACTCATTGTGTTAGTATTTCTTTTTTTTTTAATCCTGGCTAAATTCTGACTGATCAGAAATTGCAAAATAATATATATAATTATTGCAATTGTTCATTCAGAATGAATCTGTATATATTAAAAAAATTTAAAAATCCAAACAACTTCTGTCTTCTCTTTCATTGCTGCTAAACCTTAAGTAGAAAATTTGCTCGGAGGGCAAAATGAACGTCGATGTCAGCGACTTCCAGCTCCACAATAACACTGCTTGACCATAATTGGAAAAACAAAGTGAAGAGCAGTTAAGTAGATTATAGTTTTACCACTTTTTGTCTGCCTGGGGGGGGGGGGGGTCACGCACACACACACAATTAGCCCAAAAGATTAAAAGAGCAGTGAAGACACACTTCTTGTGGGCATCTTTGGCCATATGGTGGCTACTCTCTTCATCCTTGGCCAACACACTGTTGACCTTTGTAAGATTTACCAGTTAATTAGTCTTCTGTGAGCGCTGTTTCAACAGCATTTATGTGTGGATTCACCCAATTACACACTGACTAGTGATGCGGGTATGAAGCAATTTGTGTCTCTAAAAAAAAGACTCACGGTAGGTACATTTACATGAAAAATGTTTAAATAAAAGAGAGGGGTTGCAACTTACAATATAAAGAATAAAAAGAGTGGAAATGTGCGTTGACTCAATGTCCCAGGTTTGAGTCTAGACGAGGGTCCGTGTTGCAGCTCACCAGCCTCGCCATCACCATAGCGACTAATAAAAACAAGAGAATCAGAAGAAAAGTTACTCGAAAACACACAAATGTAGGATTAATGCTACTTCTGTACTCAGCCCATTGACTTTCATAAAAATTAGACAGATAAAACCTATATATCGTCATAATACTTCATAATACTGCACTAATTGCAACTGGCACAAACGTAGATTTTACTTACATCTTTACAAATACTATTCAAGTTGTACATTTTTATTCCCAACTTGTATATACAGTAAGTTTGTATATTCAATTTTTAGCTTTTTGTATCTATCATGTATTATCAAATTTTTATTTTTTGAATCTTCTGTTCCTGTATTCCAGCCAATTTATTATTTTTTGAATATTCTGCATGTGTGCCGTGTGTCTGATGTTTTTCTGCAATTTCCCAATTTGGGATCAATAAAGTAAATCTACTCTGATATAATAAACACATGAGGACATTCCTCTGCTCTTCTCTCTTCTCTCCATGTTTTTGGGAAACTTACAACGTTGTGATGTGTCAGAGTTAATGGTGCTCAATTAATAATCACGTCCTCTTGAATATCATTTTTATATTTATACTTTTTATTGCTCCCGTATGGGGAAATTACAATGTACTCTCTGTTGTTATTACACACTACACACAGGCCTGAAATAGTAAATATTTACATGATGGAACATGCACTGATTCACATTTTATCAAATCTGTAATTTAAATAATTACTTAAAAAGTAATCTAAATACCGTAAATACTACATGTTGTTAAATATTGTAAGTATTGTAAGTTATGTTGTAAGTTTTAGGCAGAAAGTTGCTTAAAACAAATTGCATTTAACAACACCTTTGAATGAACGTAGTCTATACCCAGGTTTTGTATGCAGTCATAAAATGTTTTATATTGATATTTTATCTGTGTCAGTTTTTATACCCGAGTCCTGAGGAAACCATATTTTAGTTTTAACCTTATTTTTATAAAAACGAAAAGCTTTCAATTGAATACAATTGATTTGTTTTACTTAAATGTACCATAACTCTATGCTTATGATGCTAATATATTGCAGTGGTTATACCTATAGAATTAAAAGAGACTGCTTCAGAAGCAGCGTACTAGCGTATGACTCATCTCTTCTTCATGTTTTATGCAGCTTTAATTTACTTTTTATGTGCTGGTGGTGCCTTTTTTAATATCTTATGAGCAAAAGGACCTCATGAGCGACCGCATTATTGCTTTCCGATGTATTATCCACTCAAATAATGTGAGATATAACAGGGTCAAGATTTGCAAACACAGTTATTAACTGCAGTTATAATTACAAAACAAATGAAAATAAATAAAGAAGGATTTTGATATGTTTGTCATTCACATTAATGCAGCTCTTTCTCCTTAGGTTGCAAACAGCTAACATTGATCATCAGTCTATAATGTGTATTTTTTCTAAGTAGGGGGGTGACAATACTTAATCGTGACAATACTTATGTCACGATTATTTTAAACGTACACATAATCTTTATTATTATTATTATTATTATTATTATTATTATTATATGCGCTCTACCAGGTGATCTACCTAGGCGTCCAACGTATTTACATATTCTGCAATATATTGCAATTTATTACCTTTTTTCCAACTTCAAATTTTTCCCAATAGCAAAGGATGTCCCCAAAAGGAAACTTTGTCAACATGTTCTAAGATACATTTCTCTGTTTATCCATCTTCAATGTTGTTGCTGCAAAATGGGACAAACTGACCAACACATATAATAATAGATCAATACTTGGCGTTTGTGTATCGATACAGTATTGCCACAGAAAATATCAATTTTTTCCCCCCACCCTATACTCACTAGCACTGCTGAGTGACCTCCATAAAAAGTCAATAAAAACAAATGTTTTTATTGACTTGACATAATTTCAACTTTCATGAATCATGCTCGACTGGACATCTTTGTTGCACATCAGTTTAGTTTGTCATTATTGTGTCAATAAATACTAATACTAGTGCCAAAATGCAATCAATGCTAAAATAAATTTCAGTCATAACACACAACACCTTTGCCTATAGCTTATGTAATCAACCATTCATTGTTTTGAGTATTTACATAAAAGTTTGGGAAAGTCTTTCATATTTTGTGTCACCTGCCAACAATCAAAAATGCTCTTCTAATCTGCATCTGCGTCATGGCAATGATGAGACATTTCTTTTAGTAATTCATCACAAAGAGAAATATTTGAGAAAAAAAATCCCTTTGATGAAGGCGTCTCGGTTTCTGTCCTTTTTTCTTGACAGCTGTTATCGTTATCGAGGACCAAAAGAAGTGCAGTGTAGAGTGTGAGCTCTTAAAATCTACAGGACATATTTATTAGCAGGGCTTTATGTAAACAGTGTAGTGCATTGAGAGGTAATAATAATATTCCCACAGTGAAACAAAAACAAATCACTTGTTCCTAGGTCTAAGAAATTTCATAGATTTTTCCGTAATATTTGCTTAGGCGTAATTACTAAGAAAGAGAGATCAAATAAATGGGATTGAAAATATTCTGTCTTTAAGAGTGAAAATAAAACACATAAACATAAAGCATATAATCTGATTACACAGTTTGTTACATGCATTTGTTCCCTGTTGTAAAAATGTGACACCTGCTGCAGGAGTGTGACAGTTATGAGCTGCAGATCAGATCCACTCTCTATGTTTAGAAGATGACTTTGCCGAGACAATCGCATTATGGCGGTTTACATTATAACAATAAGCTGCAGTACACCGGGACGCCATCAAGTTTTAGGCCAAGACTTGCTTACACGAGCAGGCCATAGATTATGCCAAGACAAACAGATTAGCATGGGAGCAGCCTAATATTCAGGGTTCAAAGTATAATTAGAGGAGCCGTGTTATAGAATGACGTTAATGAGTTTGAGTATCAGTGACCAAACACAACGCAGCTCATCTCTCCATCACCTGTGTGACAAAGCTGCTCTATTAATGTGTGTTTAGATTTAAGTTTCTGATTTCAAAGTCCCAACACAAATCAGCAATGTCGGAGATATATGGTTTTTAATTGTACATTTGTATCTACGTTGCATTTTACGTAGTTGTGTGTGTGTTTTTCTGTATTTTTGTGTTAGCACCTTGGGCCGTGGGAAATGGCCTTTACTTTCCGAATACTTGTATGTGGAAAGGACTAATAAAAAACTTGAACTTGAACTATTGTAAGTAGTAAGAGTATTGATTCACCAATTGTTCAGTTGAAGAATAACTCCTATATATTTTCAGGTAATAGATCTTTGTTTCTGTTATCAGGCAGCTGATAAAAACAAGTGATTTGATCCAAACATGTCGGCCATGTTTGTGTGGGACCATCTTTAATCTGTTGTTCACACCTTGTTATAGCACCGCCTTCAAACTCAGTTACCTTGCCATTCTGAGCTGGCCACACACACACACACACACACACACACACACACACACACACACATAGGGTAGAGAGTGTTACCATGGATCATGAAGGAAATTCAAGGAGGAGGGTGGAGATGAGGAGGTGGGGGCTGTTAAATCTGATCTGGCCAGTGCTGACAACGGCAGTGTGGCTGCGTCCTCACATCAGCCCTGCATCTACGTGTGTGTGTGTGTGCGTGTGCGTGTGTGTGTGTGTGTGTGTGTGTGTGTGTGTGTGTGTGTGTGTGTGTGTTATATAACAGTGTGATAAAGCTGCCTTTGGGATCTGATCGTGGCTGCTGAGCCTCTTACCTGTGAGTCAAGTCTTCATCTCTGTGGAGATGAACTCACAGCAGAGAGGTTTATAATGGACGGCGGTGATATATTAAGAGTGTTTCCTGTACTGATGTTTGTTACCAGCTGCGACAGCGCTACTACTATTGTTTTTCCTTTTGAGTCTGTGTGTGTGTGCGTGTCTCTGGCCAGATTTTGTCACCGCTTTAGTGTCGCCACCGTGCAAGATGCAGTAAGAAAACGTATGTGACGTCACAGTTAGGGACGAGTATGAAGATGAGTGCGGTCTAAGCAAGGGCGCTGAAAGTAGAGGGGTAGGTAGTAGGGCCTGCATCCTGTATTGCATAATGACAATATCCTTGAATAGATATGCTCAACTAAACACATTTTTTAATTCAGTAACTCTGCTATCTGAAAAACTATTGGCCAGATTTCCTATAAAATGTTACTGTCATGGTAATTTCCTGTTTCTGCCATGTGTTTTATGTCTTCAGTTCTGTTCTGAGGTTTCTAGTTTCCACCATGTTGAAATAGCAATAACATTTTTAATCTTAAATATCCATCTTCCCAACCCCCCCTGGATCGTTGGGGGAACCTTTCAGATTTGTTTGAGGCTGTGCGGTGAACTGTTGGCGGCAGCGTGGTGGGCTTCCTGCCCGGCTCGGTCCGTGCTGACCTAGATCTCTGACAGTAAACAGCTGGTTCCTAAAGCGACATCGTGCTGCCATCAGCAGAAGAGCGTGGAGAGATAAATGTCAGATTGGACGTTGGCTGAGCCTCTTGATGCCGCTCAGGGCCCCGCGGTTTGTTCAGGAGATCCACACACACTTAGCAGCCAACTGCTGCGGCTGGCATCGTTTGGTTGTTGTGTTTTGTTCTAATTAACGAAACACAAGGCGCACAATTAAGAGGCCTCTGCCTACAGCAGTGTCTATATCAGTAGATAACTTCACTTCAAGTCTTCAAGCACTGAAAGTGACATCTGTGATGTGGTCTTTGAAATTGTGTCCTCATTAAGCTGGTTTACAGGAGCCAATTATTTAGAAGAGGGAAAATCCACATTGGGCAAAATCAAACATAATGGATTTCCTGTTTTCCACATACATTAGTGGAGAAATAAACATTCAGTGTTAACTGCAGTAGAGGAGGTACCATTTCAAGCAGGAGAGACTTGTTTGCAGATATGCAAAGGTTTATTGTGCATAAGCATAATAAAATGTACAGTCTTTGGAGCTTTAGACTCCATCGTATAGAATAATTTGGAAAAGGGGTAAGGAAGCCAAGACAATCCCCCCCGATGGAGTCTAGACAGAGATGGTGGCGGCAGAAGAGCCCAAAGACCAGATTGAAAGAGTCGACGGAGGAAGACCCAGGATGCCTTTGGGGGACGATGACTGGCGGTGGAGGGCTGCACGCTTTGCCTGAAATGACAGCTGACAGCAGCAGGGTTGTGACGCTGTGATTGGCTCTTGGAATTTGACGCTGATTCTGTTTGGTTTAACAGGAAGGTGAACGCCTCCAACTGCTGATTTGATTTAGGAAGAGAGCCGTGATTAAGTGAGCTACATATCCAACAAGTCCTCCGAATTAAATGAAAAAATGCATTTTTAACCAGAATAATGCATGTAAGCGTTTTATGATCTAATGTCTAATTCCTCTAATTGAGTCCACTTTATGGATGTAGTACTTTTTGTACTATTTCTTTGTAACTTTAGATATATTATCCAATATATTTGAAATACTTTTCAACCAATTATCAGTGAGAATTGCCCATCTATATACAGTATGTGTTTTTCTAACTGTATGTTTGACCCTCATGAATCCTCACAGTAATAAAAACAAACTTCTCCCAAATCACACACACACACACACACACACACACACACACACACACACACACACACACACATCCTGTTTTCCTCATGCATGTTTCATGGAAGAAACCAGCTCTCATGTGTGCAACATAGTATCTTCTCTTCTATAAGTATGATGCAACATATTGTACTTTTAGTTTTTTGTTGTTTTTTTCATTTTTATGTTGATATTCTTATTTTATTGGATTTTCAGTAGTGGAGATTGTTGAATAACCATTGTGACAACTTACAACAGTTAAGAAAAAATAATATTTTACATTTTTTAGTTTTTATTATGTGCAAAACTACAGTAGTTGCGTGTACTGTAAAACAACAAGTTGTTAATTACAAGTAATTTGTTTTATTAACTTAATAATGATGTAATGGATTATTTGTGGTGTTACAAAACTTAGAGGAAGCAGACAAAAGTGACTTGTCTACCTCGCTGTGTTCTCACCTATCCAAATTTCATTTTGCATCAGTTGAGTAAAACAAACTAATTATCAGACACTCGTCTGACAGATGGCTACCAGTCCGAGGCCTGATTTACCTCGACCACTGCTGCTGCTGCTGCTGTGGTGGATTAGTCCAGATGACTTTAGATTGGATTAGGGCCCCTGTGGAAACGCAGAGGACACAAGAAGATTATAGCAAATGAGGTAACTGAAATGACCATTGTTACATTACTGTGACAGTACAGTGCCACTGCTTTGTTTTAACAGATGGATATACTGTAGTTTAAGGAGGGTACTTTCTACGTGGTCATTTGATAACTTTGTGCAAAATTGCAATCATCCTTTAAATGGACCGTTCTCATACAGAGCTTTTCTAGTCTCAATGACAACTCAAAGTTATACATAGTACAGGAACCATTCACCATTCACACACACACTGGCCAAGGCTGCCATACAAGGTGACACCTGTTCATAAGACAAACACACACACACACTCACACTCCGGCGCAGAACCACCAACCTTCTGATTGGCAGGCGACCGCTCTACTACTGAGCCACAGCCACCCCAACATAAGACACATGAGAGTTTTCTCCTGTGCTTCATGTTGTTGAATTGCAACAAACATCCCATTAAATTACAATTATTCACTGAATACCTACCTTTTTTTTAAGAAAATACCTTTTTTTTGGTTCTGGTAACTCAATTGATCTAAAAAGATATCTGTCCAAAAAATGAATAATGACATTTTGTAGGGACTTACTTTTAATTTTTGCTTCATTTTACTGGAAAATTGTGCTCAAACATAAAAAAGTTGTTGTTTTTTTCTACAAAATCCTCTATGCACATAGAAAAACAAAGTAGAGCTAGCAGTTATGATGGGGTCCAAGCCTCATCGCGCCTGTCGCCCCGACGCAAGTCAACCCCGGCGACCCGGGGAGCGCACAGAAAGTGGACCCCAAAGTGGACCCCAAAGTGGACCCCAAAGCGGGTGGGGAGACAAACATCAGGAAATTTTGAGCGGTGTGAGTCGCAAGGTGTGCGTCACATTGCCGTTGTAAATATCCCAGAGCCCTAAAGGATTTTTGACAACCTCTGGTCCGTTTGGTTTTATTTTCTATAAAAGCTTGTAAAACAACGACGACCCTGTTGTCCATAGTTGACCTTATGAACATCTTTTTTTTTTCAGGAAAAGCAGGGCTATTAGAATAGTTGTGCTGCAGTGAGGTCACTTGAATGATAAAAAGGTTGTAGGACCATAAAGACAAATAAGTAAATAAAACGGAACATGAATCTCACAGATAGAGTATACAGTGAGGAAAATAAGTATTTGAACACTTGCTGCTTGGACATGTCCCCGTAGTCCTTTCCAGCCTTGTGGAGGTGGACAATTTAGTTTCTAGTGTCTTTGGCCATCTCTTTGGTCTTGGCCATGTTAGTAGTTGGATTCTTACTGATTGTATGGGGTGGACAGGTGTCTTTATGCAGCTAACGACCTCAAACAGGTGCATCTAATTTAGGATAATAAATGGAGTGGAGGTGGACATTTTGAAGGCAGACTAACAGGTCTTTGAGGGTCAGAATTCTAGCTGATAGACAGGTGTTCAAATACTTATTTGCAGCTGTATCATACAAATAAATAGTTACAAAAATCATACATTGTGATTTCTGGATTTTTTTTTTTGATTATGTCTCTCACAGTGGACATGCACCTACGATGACAATTTCAGACCCCTCCATGATTTCTAAGTGGGAGAACTTGCAAAATAGCAGCGTGTTCAAATACTTATTTTCCTCACTGTATATTGATATCACACCAGAGGTGTCAAAACTCAAGCTTTTTACTCAAGTAAAAGTACTGGTTTCAAAACTACTTAAAGTATAAAAGTAAAAGTAATGTAAGCAAAAAAAATAATAATATCAATATGCTTTTTCAAATTAGACGGCGAGTTTTGGAAACAATTAGCTCGTGGTACTTGGGTGCCAAAGAGTTGTTTTTGCATCCAACCATTTAGAAATATTCCTCCAGGTACGGCCAGGGATGTAGGAGGTTTGGCTGGTCTTCGGACTACCAACCTCCTCGCTGCTGCTTGGATCGGACAGTTTGCCCGAGTTTTCTTGAGTCTCTGCCATGGACGTCTTCGTACTAGGCTACATACGTACGTCTGCTATTTCCTTGCTGGAGTGTGACGTAATTTGTGTCATGTTCAGGTGCGATGGATTGCATACGAACCAATAGGGTTTCGGAATGGTATATGTTCATACTTCTCATCCAAACACAATCAAAATCACTCTATCCGGATGGCGCTATTTATCCGGATAGATTTTTTTGAATTGTTTTTTAAGCTGGAATGAAAAAAGCTGAACTGAAATAGGAGCAACAAGGCAATTTTTAAAATGTAAGGAGTTGAAAGTACAGGTAACTGTGGGAAAATGTAAAGAGTAGAAGTAAAAAGTCTGTTGTAAAATAACTACTACAGTAAAAAATAGATACCCAAAATTCAAAAATCCTTTATTGGTAATAATTGATTCTGACGATTGAATATTTAAAAACAAATTTTTGTCTAATATCGGCCCGCCGATATATCGGTCGAGCTCTAATATAAACCTTTTGTACTTGTAGCGCCCCCTAGTGGCCATTTATGTAAAATGACCTCCAGAGGGTCGTGGCAAACAAGAATTTAAAATTTTGCGTTGATAGCATTTATTTTGGTTGAGATATGGCAAAGTTGTTGTTTTCATAGTTAGCTACACAAAATTGTTTGTGTGTAATTTATGCAATTATTATAATATAAAAAATATTTTTTAAAGGATAATAATTTACGGTTTAGTCTGTAGCGGGAGTTTTACAAGGAGAAGAAAAATAATGAAAAATAATTAAATTAAAAATAAAATAGGGTTATGTGTACCGCGTATCTTTGCTACTGAGGTTACTACAGCCTCGGGCTTGGACCCCTGAATACTACATATATTACATGAGTCTCGGGAGCGTACAGTTACAGTGTTTACAACACAATCTTTCTTCAACAATAGAGCCCGGCTTTAATGGGGCTCTAATACCCCGCTCATCCCCCCCGCTCACCCTCTGGATCATCTCCTGACTGCTGACACAGCCATTACTCACCGGTTTAAAGCAGCTCTTTGGCCGGGCAGCTCAGCGGGTTCGTTAAGATTTCGGGGTGGGGGTGGGGGTGTGGGGTAGGGGTGGGGGGGTCGTGTGTGGGTTTGGGAGGAGGTGGATGGAGTGCAAGGGGTCAAGCCAATGAGCAGCTGGGATTAGCACCCACCCACCATCTGCCATCCAAATAATTATCAGAGTGAGGAAATCAATTGCCTGAGTAAATATCACAGGTATGTAATCTCATTTAAAACAGTACATTAAACTGTAGAAAAAAAATTATCACTGGTCTCCTGGTTATCAGCCTTTTTCTATCCATGGCACCTTTTAAAGCACTAACATGAGAGTTGTAACGATCTTCTCTCAACGATTTGCAAGAAAGCAAATAAGCATTCAAAGTTGAATATTTATCAGTAATCAGATATCCAGATAGCACTGTATATTTGTATGAGCCTTACTGGTAACATGTTTATATTTTTGGCATTGTGTATATTTTTACATATTTTTGATTTGCACCTTATTGATATTTTATACCTGCACTCTTTCCTACTTTGCACTGCAACTGCTCCACAATAAGCCCTAACCCTTGGGGTAAATAAAGTTCTATTATATCTTTTCTACGTACCACATAAACACAAAGGTCATATCTGGGATAATGGTCATAACTGGGATACAGTAAATGGGCTATTTAAGCTGGAGCCCGAGGGTCATTAGCTTAGCTTAGCACAAAGACTGGAAACGGAGGGATACAGCTAGCCTGGCTCTGTCCGAAGGTAAAAAGATACTTAATAACGCCTTATAAAACCAGAAAACTTAGGTTTTTGTTCAGGGAGGAAACATTTTGCCAATGAAGCTATTTACTACACTATTTTCTTACAGCTTGGAGCAGTAACTGAACGCAGCATCTCAAGAGGTCTCGTTCTCATGGTGAAGATGCTACCTTTGTACACCATCCCTGCTCTGAACTAACCCCAGATAAATCCATAAATCTTGGATGTAGCGTGGCTAGCTTGCTATATAACATGATACAACATGCAAACATGTAGATGCTGGAAGGTCTAACTGTCTGCTTGCTTTCTGTGGAGTTTTCTCTTTCTTTAAGTTAGGCAACATGAGTTAGCTCAAAGAAATGTCTGACTGGATTGAATACAAACAACCTACACACATTTTTTTTTTTAACTTTATTGCCCAAATTGAACATTACAGGCAATTTTAGCAACACAATACAGTACACTTAAACTTTTTTTTTCTTCATATCAACAAAAAAATAAAAATAAAAGGGTCACCCTGTGTTGAGCTTCGTTCAACAACCATATTGACTACATAGAAGCAGGATAAAAACTCCATTGCACATCAGTATTTTATAAATTGTAGTAAATTATTCTAAATCAAGGCCTAGAATGACAGGAGTCCATTTTCTCACAAACACAGGTACCTTCAGCTGTAAAATAGCAGTCATATTTTCAATTGCGTGGACCTGTTTAATTTTTTGTTTCCACTGGGCTACTGTAGGGGAGGGGCAGGTCTCATCCAATTAATAGTAATCATTTTTCTTGCAGCCATTAACAAGATATGCAGCATGTAGCTTTGGTCCTTAGAAAGCAAGTCTTCAGGTATTATCTCCAATAAGAAAAACAGAGGGTCCAAGGGGAAATCCATCTTGAAGACTTTGTCCACTTCCTCTTTAATGTCTTTCCAGTATGTCTGTATCACTGGACAGTCCCAGAATATGTGGGTATGGTCAGGTCTCCCACCCTACCACAGTTTCTCCTGCAAGTGTTGGGGGAACCTGCACACATTTTGCACACGCACAAACACACTTCTGCCAGATTAGACTGACTGATTGACTCCTTCATTTCCTGTTAGTGTTGCTGAACTTATTTTAACTGGAAAACTCTTGGTTCATTGAGTTTACTGACGTCTGCGTTTGTGTGTTTGGGTAGTTCAAATGCAGTCTCATTGTTTAGTTAAAGCCACTACATATACAGTTGTGCTCATAAGTTTACATACCCATAATAAAATTGGCTAAAAAGAGGAATAAAACAATCATCTTTTGGAAATTGATCTTAATGGTTTAATTAAACAATTATGTAAAATCCAACCTTTAAGGACACCAGTTTTCTTTGTGGATAAATAATGTATTGTGAATAAATAAATATTCTTCCTTAAAATACAGGGGGCATAAGTATACATACCCCTATGTTAAATTTCCATAGAGGCAGGCAGATTTTTATTATTAAAGGCCAGTCATTTCATGGAACAGGATACTATGCATCCTGATAAAATTCCCTTGGCCTTTGGAATTAAAATAGCCCCATATCATCATATACACTTCACCATACCTAGAGATTGGCATGGTTCTATTTCAGTTAGACTAATAGTCGGTTTGATTTGCATTGAGAGATGATTTTATGGAAAGTATCCCATGCCAATCTCTAGGTATGGTGAAGTGTATATGATGATATGGGGCTATTTTAATTCCAAAGGCCAAGGGAATTTTATCAGGATGCATAGTATCCTGTTCCATGAAATGACTGGCCTTTAATAATAAAAATCTGCCTGCCTCTATGGGAATTTAACATAGGGGTATGTATACTTATGCCCCCTGTATTTTAAGGAAGAATATTTATTTATTCACAATACATTATTTATCCACAAAGAAAACTGGTGTCCTTAAAGGTTGGATTTTACATAATTGTTTAATTAAACCATTAAGATCAATTTCCAAAAGATGATTGTTTTATTCCTCTTTTTAGCCAATTTTATTATGGGTATGTAAACTTATGAGCACAACTGTAGCATTTTAACATCTTCCAATAATTATGATGGGATTTTGTTTTGTGCTTGTTTTTTTTTGGGTAGGAACATGAAAACAATTCCAGTAAAACAGAGTAAACTTTTGAATTAAGCTAACAGGGACAATTAGCATTGTTTCAGCACGTTGACTCCACATACTAAAAGTATAATGTTTATAGAGTTTTCTCAGTAACATTTAACATTTAAAATCTAAATTGGCTTTGTGAGTTATTCATGAATGTTTCTTTTAGTTTTGTGAAGTTTTTTATTCTGAAAAATATTATATTTTGGGGGGGGGGGGTTAGAAGCTGAATGAAAATAAACATTATTTAGTAGACAAGTTTTACACCTCAAACTGAACTTTCCAACAGATATTATCCAGCTCTACCTAAAATTGATTGTATGAACAGCTCCGACTGGCCCATATTGCGTCATACGTGCTCGCCCTTAAGCTGACCAATATGACCAATAATGGTTGGATTTATCTTTAAGAACACAGATGCTGCTCCATATGAGTCATGCAAATAACATGGAGAGCTTACAGCCGCAAATTCAAACAGATGCCTTGCCTGGCACACTTTTTTGCCGCCTTTTACTAATGCATCATATTGTCATATATCTAATCGGCTCAGCCATTATTACACTGATATCCACATCCTCTCTTTTCAACCATGTTATCAAAGCTCTGTTTTAATCCTGAATAAAACAATTAATTTCCGTGGCGCGACATGTATATTACAAAGGAGCCTTCCTGATGTTCCCTGGTACGCTGTTAGATAATCGGTCAACATGCAGCAGCTTCTGTGTATGAATTCAAATTTTAGCCTATAGAGAACCAATATGGCTGTTTTCCACAAAGGGAAAAAAGAAGATCCTGACTGATGCAGCGAGAGCCGCTGAGAGTGCAGTGGTCATTTATCGTTCCATTGTCGAGTGTGATGCTGCAGAGAGGAGCATCAGAGGAGGATTAGTGAGCGGTGGCACATGTCAGGGAGTGAGAGTGTGGACTAGACCGGGCGTCATGGGGCTCAGAGCCGCTGACACACGACCAAGCGTGCTTCAGCAGCACAGACACAGAGGAGAACGCAGCTTGTGTATAAAGATGTCTTGTGATTTGTCACACAGCCTGTGGTTTCTCTAGTCTCACCTGCAGGCTGGTGACATGTATACTGATAACAGATTAAAGTTACTTCAATAGAAAGTCCCCCCCCCCCCTTTCTGGTGGACCACCATGGCACCTTATTTTGGAAGAAATATGTTCGGTGGGGAAAGACAAATTATTTTTTGATTACGTTTGAATGAAGCCAAAAAGACAATTTTGCAAGTCCCAGTTTGTTGTAAAACTGTTTGAGTGACTTACCCCAAAGTTGCATAAGTGACGTCTTGCTAAAGCTACGATGTGTGTTTGGTACCAGGATGTAAGCAGTGGGTCTTGCTCGTTTTTTGCTTCCCGGCTGGTAAAAAGACGGTGGATAAAACACAATAATGTTACATGTGCTGTGAAACAGAGCTAAGCTAGCTAAGCTCGCTAGCTAGCGAGCAAGTTGAGCACCAAGCAAGGTGACGTAAATTGTGTGCGGCGAGACACGTAGTTTCAAAGTGTCAAAAGGGTCATTGGGCAAGACACTGAACCACAAAATTGCCCTCAATGCTGCGCCAGCTGTGTGTAAATGTGTATCTGATGAGCAGGTGGCACCATATATGGCAACCTCAGACAGTGTATGAATGTGTGTAAAAAATGTAAAAGCACTTTGAGTAGTCGTTAAAACTAGAAAGAAGTGATAAAGAAAGTATTTTCCTCCATCTTGGATTTGTGCAGCCAGTCAGGTTGCTGCCATGTAATCAGGACGGGAACTCGAGCTGTCCCTCACCAGTTCGCTGAGGCCCCACTCATTATCTTATCACCCATTGTAACCCGCTGTAATTCACCCTCTCATGATTGATGATGTCGCTGTCTGATTACACCAAGACAAAACCCCCCTAAGATCACCTTTCGCTCCCTTGGCCAACTCCACGAGCTCCACAAGGTCCACCGGAGAGGACGACAGGGGGGTTGGTGGCCGCGTTGAGCTGCTGTCACATGCACGTCAGATTTGTTGTGTACAAGAATCGGCACAATGTCACAAAAATTGTGCGTCGTGACAAATTACAATAACTAAGTAATTTGTCTTTAGGCTCAATCCAAGGAGTTAAACTTTCTTGAGGAATAACAATAACAGAATTTGAGTGGCTCATGTTTGGTTGATTTGGAGCTTAGTATTTAAGGAGCTCCGTGTGGTGCAGCACAAACAAATAAGGAAGTAGTGGTATTAAACATTTAGGCTGAAGGCTCCTCTGCTTCAGATCCTGTCCCTGGCCTGCCTTGGACAAATCAGATAGGTAACCTGTGCTCTTTTTAAGTGAGACAGTGAGCCTCTTCTCCCCATGTGGCAGGTGGAGACGGATGCCTCATTATCAATGCCGGAGGGGACAAAACAAGCCCAGGACCTGCTGCCCCCCTCCACCGCTGGCATTCAGTTTCCAATGCACCAACACAGGGAAACCTTGGACCGATGCCTGGCCGCGCTCATCTCTGACCTCAGTGAGCGCAGGTCGCTCGCAGAGTCACATTAAACTTTCAGAGAACCCAAAGGTCCCCGTCAGGAGTGTTAACAGCAGCATTGTCCTGGCACCCCCTGACTCAAATGGCCAAGTGTAACAAGGCACCGCCTCCAGTGGTCAGGGCCGCCCCCCTGGGTCCACAGATACAGTGACACCCTTCAAATCCATCTACAGCTCCTTTGAGTCTCTAGGAGTCAGATAGAGAGACACAGGGGAGAAGATTCAAGAGCAAGTGGCTTATTTCTTACAAGACAAATGTAAAAGGTTAACGGAGCTGCACCGCCACGGACATTGTGACACTGTACATCAAATGTGTGTTTGTGCAGAAAACATTTCATTTAATTTATATATCTCACATTAATTAACATTTTGTAAATGTACCAGTGTTAGCCAGATGGCTAATTTTGAACTGTAGCCCTTTAGCGAGATGTTCTGAGACCAGAGCAACAGGAAGCAGCAAGACATTACGGGTTTAAATTTACTGACAGAAGACAACAAGACACCATAAAGACAGCAACAACAACAAAAAGCCTTCTCAAGAAGCCATGCAGCAAGACGTTAGAACAGTAACACATCAACACATTCATGTAGCCATGCAAGCAAGCAATCAACAACAAAACACAGCCACGTAACCCTGATTAACGCCATTTTTTATACATGCAGAGCAGCAATAGGCAATGAGACGACTCAGCGGGAAATGAGGGAGCGTACCTGTGGGATTAGACTCAGGTGATAGGATTGCCACTGATCACATTAAAGGTGCAGTCTGCCTAAACAGACTATCACACCCTGCAAGGTAATGAATTTGAATTAAAAAGAACTTGACATTTGAAGGCTGTGAAGAAATAAAATATTTTCTTCTTGTTTATTTCCCTGAACCACTGTCCTTAAACGAGTTTTCACTCTTCATATGAATGCACAAAAGCATGTTTAAAGCACTCATATTATGCTCATTTTCAGGTTCATAATTGTATTTTGAGGTTGTCCGAGAATAGGTTTACATGGTTTCATTTTCAAAGAAAACCCCATATTGATGTTGTACTGCACATTGCTGCTGCTCCCCTTTTCACCCTGTGTGTTGAGCTCATTGTTTTAGCTACAGAGTGAGACATCTCACTTCTATGCTATCTTTGTTGGGAGTCGCACATGTGCAGTAGCTAGGTAATAATAACATTAGCCAGCTACTGTTTTTCCTACTTTGGTCAGTACAAGGCAGGATTAGCTGGGATACACATACAGTACCTGCAGAACAGGGACAATGAGTAGTTCTGTTGTTGATGTTGGTGAACTAGTGTGTGTTGTAGCAGTGTTTGGCCATTGAGAACGAGGTAGCATGCTAGCGCTAGCATGTGCTACGGTTGGCCACCTCGTCTCGGCTAGTGACGTGCAGATTTTGAACAGCTCCCCCGGAGACTGAAGGCAGGGAAACTGTTTCACTCAAAACAGCATGGATAGTATTTTTCCAAGTTTGTATGCATGTGGAAGCACCAGAGACACAAAATAACACCCCATTTTTTCATAGTATGGGCACTTTAAGATTAACTAAAGCATTACATTGGTTTGTTTACTGCAAGTGAAAATGCAGTTTTCAACGATTCAGTGATTTATCTAGGTTATAGTTAGCGGATTTTTTTACATTTCTAATAGCATTGTGGAACTAAAATTATATTCCACAATGTCTCTGTCTTTGTATCCTACATTTCATAGTTAAATGTTTAAGAAATATTAAAATTTAGTTTGAAATGCCTTCTTTTTGCAGGAAAAAAACAACCTAAAAGATCTACGTGATGTGGCCAAATGCCTCCAAAATGTCTCCTAAAGAATGAAAGAAGAAAACAATGGAATTAACTAAAAATTGGCAAAACTGGCAAAGAAATCACACGAGTGGCATCTGTTGAAGATGTAGCCTGGTCCATGATAACTCCTCAACACCACAGACCCCCTACTGTTAAAATAAGATCATATTTAACCCGGATTGGACATAATATTTCAAACACATTTTGTAGAAACAATGAAAACACCTGCTGCAGATTTTATGACATAATTTCAACATCCTGCAGCTTGGCAACTGAGATACAGTCTGTCATTTGTTTTTCTGCACTGAGGATTTAATATCTGATACAAAACATATTTGCATTGTTTACTGTGTGCGCTGACCAGTGGTAGAAGTATTCAGATTCTTTATTTACATAAAAGTACAAACACTATCTAAAAGGTCCTGCATATAAAATCCTACTTGAGTAAAATGTAATGTAATGTTACTGATACATTAATAGATTATTTATGCATCAATCATTAAGTAGCATTTCACTGGTGATGGAGGTAGTTCATCAACTTTATATTTTATCAAGATCTCCATCATGATTGTTGTATTTTATTTATGTCTCATTGCTCACTGCTCTACATGTTTGCATGAGTTTGTGTTGCTTCGTGTTGCCTGCATGCATGGTTACTGAATGTGGATATTGTTGATGTATTTACTGCGCTAATGTCTTGCTGTATGCAGTTGATCTGGTCTCATAAGTTCTCACCAAAAGGACTGCGGTTGAAAATTAGCCAGCTGGATAACACTAGCACATTTAAAGTAGTGTTGATTAATGTTAAAAGGAAGCTTTTTCTAGCCTTTGTCACACCAAATCCTTGCTCTTGGGGGGATGGTTGGGTCTCTGTAAATTATAGAGTGTGGCCTAGACCAACTCTTCTGCTTTGATTTGACACTATGAATAAAATTGAATTGAAAATGTAGAAGGGTCATCCTCTGTGGAGAATGAATGTGCCCAGCAAATATTAGGGTAATCTTCCCATTAATGTGTTTCCCTTAGAAATAAATACATGAAAATGAAATAAAAACATACAGGTAGTTTAGTCCAGTGGTTCCCAATCTAGGGGTCTGGACCATTAAAAGAGTCCCAAAACCAATCTGAGCAGGCCAGATGATTATTGGGAGAAGAAAGAAGAAAAGTGGTCTGCTAGCTTTTGGATTATTTGTGATATACTGGGGGATTTTATCTCCTTGGGCCTCAAATAGTTATTTAAATAAAACCATCTGAGAACTTTAGAGGGGAAATCTCTCTTTGGTGTAACTGCACAGCAACTCAGTAACATCTGAAACGTGACAAGGAGACATAACACTGATTTATTATCCAGAGTCGAACCACCAGTTTGATCTTTAGCAATGTTGTATTTGAAAAGCTTATGACATGTTTTTAATGTTAAATATGCAAAGGGACTAGTAGCTAACTTTAGGTGTCAGGCTAATGTTTAGTTTAACATAAAGTGACTTAATGCAAAGAGATGTCTGAAATACACCACTGCCTTTAAATTAATTAATGTAAATAATACTTCATTACAGAATGTAATGTACAAAAATAAATACATATATACAGTATGGTTTTTTTAAAGGTTTAATACAAGATAATAGGACAAATAGGAAAATAAACTTTCATTAAAAAGGGTTTTGATACTACTATATTCAATTGGTCTTATATTTAATTTAATTCTTGATGTTTAATAAAATCTCAATGTCTGCCAACTGATTTTTCAAGTGTAACTAATGTGAATGTAAATGATTAACCAAGGTAAATAAAAGCATCATCAGGTAAAATGGAGGGTTTGCTGTCATCTAGTGGTTCAGTCCTGAATCTCCACCACAGAATAAACAGAATAAAGTACAAAATCCAAAAAATGAAGAAGTAGAAACACTTGAGTTTATCTCATCATATAAACAACTGTAGCAGAGTGCTTTAAATATTCACACCTGTAGAACATTGATTGGTCCCAAAAACAAAACATTGAATTTCTACCTCTTCTATTAGGTTTTGTACAAATTGGATATAAAAAAAGCTTCTTTTTTTTATTTATTCCTTTTGCACGTCTGTCTTCTTGAGGTGACGCTGCAGCAGGTGCACGAACACAGCCGTATTCACAACAAACTGCAATAAGCCTATAGACGAAATGCCGTAGTTGACGTACAGGAAGCCACCAGCAGTCGGCCCGACTGTGCGAAGCAGAGATTGGACAGATGCACACAGTCCCATCATCGTGCCTGAGTACAAGAGCAAAGTGGGTTCAATAAACAATTTAATGAAGTCAGATAATTGTGAGTTTCTGATATGAGTTGAGCCTGCATGTAGTTGTCAGATTCTTTTCTGTTTTGGTATGCCGGCCAATAGGGTCAAACCACATGCAAATGGACAAAACACAAGCAAATCAAGAAGACATCTCTATTGCCCTGATTAATGATACTGAACATGTTACTGTCAATGTTTTGATTCTGAATGATCTGTCAGCCAGTCAGGGAGGTGTTCCAGGCACGTCCAGCTGGGAGGAGGCCTCGGGGAAGACCCAGGACTAGGTGGAGGGACGTCCAGCTTGGAGGAGGCCTCGGGGAAGACCCAGGACTAGGTGGAGGGACGTCCAGCTGGGAGGAGGCCTCGGGGAAGACCCAGGACTAGGTGGAGGCACGTCCAGCTGGGAGGAGGCCTCGGGGAAGACCCAGGACTAGGTGGAGGGACGTCCAGCTTGGAGGAGGCCTCGGGGAAGACCCAGGACTAGGTGGAGGGACGTCCAGCTGGGAGGAGGCCTCGGGGAAGACCCAGGACTAGGTGGAGGGACGTCCAGCTTGGAGGAGGCCTCGGGGAAGACCCAGGACTAGGTGGAGGGACGTCCAGCTGGGAGGAGGCCTCGGGGAAGACCCAGGACTAGGTGGAGGGACGTCCAGCTTGGAGGAGGCCTCGGGGAAGACCCAGGACTAGGTGGAGGGACGTCCAGCTGGGAGGAGGCCTCGGGGAAGACCCAGGACTAGGTGGAGGGACGTCCAGCTGGGAGGAGGCCTCGGGGAAGACCCAGGACTAGGTGGAGGGACGTCCAGCTGGGAGGAGGTCTCGGGGAGGACCCAGGACTAGGTGGAGGGACGTCCAGCTGGGAGGAGGCCTCGGGGAAGACCCAGGACTAGGTGGAGGGACGTCCAGCTGGGAGGAGACCTCGGGGAAGACCCAGGACTAGGTGGAGACATTATATCTCCAACCTGGCCTGGGAACGCCTCGGGACCCCCCAGTCGGAGCTGGTTAATGTGGCTCGGGGAAAGGGAAGTTTGGGGTCCCCTGCTGGAGCTGCTGCCCCCGAGACCCAATACCGGATAAGCGGATGAAGATGGATGGATGGATGATCTGTCAGCCCACCAGCTCTCTAAAACTCTAAAACATGCTGCTATAACCCGTTGGAAACCACCTCATGACTTGTCTGTCAGTACATGAACCCTTTCCTTTTTGGATGTCATATATATGAAGCTCTCCACGGCATAAATGGAGCGCCAGGAAAGACTTTGGACACTTGGCTCAGCATTGCTGAATCCTTGAAATCCATGTTGTAGAACTGTGCTACAGCCTTCTCACGTGTGTGTGTGTGTGTGTGTGTGTGTGTGTGTGTGTTTGGTCCCTTTTGTCTTATGCCGGTCTCCCAGTTAATGCCTCTTGTTTGTTATGTGTTGGTCTGTGTCTGTGTCTTGTTTGTGAGCTGCAGACATTATTCTTGCTGTTGTGTTTTTGTTGTGTCTCCAACCTTCCCGTATTTCCTCTTTGTTTTGGAGTAAAACATTTGGAAGGATTGCGGAAAAGGTGCACTGTGCCTTCTTCGGTATGTGTAGTGTACTTTTCTGTATATTGTCATCTGGACCAATGTTGCTTATTTGTTTAAATAAAAAAAATCTGATTGCAAACAAATGAAAACATCTTCATTAATTTGACAACACATGTGCAGCATTTAGCAAACATGCTGGAAATACACACAACACAACCAAATATAGAAACTAAGCAAAAATAAAAGCACACAAACCAGAAAACAATGCAACAGATCAACGCTGCATCCAGTTTACAGTTCCTGGCGGCCACCGTAGGTTTGGGTAATTTTTCACCTGACACTACGACAACAGATATTTTAATTTTGTAAGGTTGCACTTCTTTCCCTCCTTTTGTTTAAATCAGATGCAGTCTCACACTGCCGGAAAAAAAAAGCAGGATGACTTCACCTGTGTCGGAGGAGGGTACGCTCTTGGTGAGCATGCTGTCTGTGAGGACATTAAACAAACTGAGAGAAAACACCATCGGGATGACGATCAGGCTGAACTGGAACACATTCTGCATGTAAGCCTGCAGAAAGAAGGAAAGAACTAAATGAAAGTATCCAAACTGAGGAGTATTTTCATTATAAACAAATGCCAATCACTAAGGACGCCTTTGACTATTGGGTGGATTGACCCAATGTATTGTTGTCTATCCCTGCAAACAATAAACTAGTTTTAATAAACACATAATGTTTAATGTTTAAATACTCCCCAGGTCTAGTGTGTGTGTGTGTGTGTGTATGTGTGTGTGTACCTGAGCCAGTCCCACCAAAGAAGAAACTCCGATGGACAGAAGCAGCAGTGAGTTCTCAGAGTATCTCGCTGTCAGCCGACCGATCACTCCTCCCTGAACAACCTGAACACACATCCGGCTTTTATCTTACAGTCTGATGTCGTCCGCTGCAGCCTTCGAAACATACGGAAGTCACTGAAATCACAATCAGCCTGTCTTGTATTTCAGTCTGTGTGACTCTTACCATTGAGGCTATGCCAAAATAAGCCATCAGATAGCCATTCTGCTCAGGTTGCAGCTTGAAGAACTCCATTGCAATGATTGAGAACATCACTTGAAATATGCCTGAGGAAAGAGAAGAGCAATTATTTCATTTGATTTGAGTGCTTCTATAAAATGTCCATAGTTGTTTGAATGTAACTCCTCTGAACCCAGACTGAACATTATTACTTATGTTATGTTTTTTACATGTTCCATTTGGATTTATAACAGTGGCCTCTAAACACATAGTCTTAAAGAAACAGTTTTTTAGACATAACCAAATACTCAGTCTAATAAATAATCATGAAAATGAAGTGGGAGGTCACAAATCAGGCGGTCACAATTTGTTGAAATGGAAATTGATAAATATATTTAAGTAAATACATTCCTGTATCTTTGCTCAAATGTCTTCTCAGATGAACTCTTACCTGACGGCAAACCTGCAACTATCTTCACAACAAAAGTCCGCTTCACACCTGGGAACTTCATCAGTCTTGTGATCTCTCCCAGGTTGAATATTGACTTGCTTTTGTTTCCACCTGTAGTAAATTCAAGAATAAAAGACCAAAAACTGATGTACAAACAGCCTGATATCTGCCAGATTACATAATCTCTAACTTTTCAACCCCTACAGTAGGATTTAATTTAGTTTTTAATGATTTAATGAAGGCACACAGCTCATTCTTATTTAACACAGGTGTTTTTTCATATAAAATAACAACTTTTCCCTTAAAGACAAACTCTAAAATTAAACCAACTGAAAAATCTTCTCTTCTCCAACCAGCATGCTTGATTTTTTGTAGCACAATTTTAAAACATTAATTTTAAACACAATGTATAGTTGTCTATCGCTGCAAACAATAATGTACTGTAGATGTAATGCTGTGTATAACTCTTAAGCCAAATTTGTCAAATTTACACTGTTACACCAACAAGAACCACAAAGAACTAGACCAGTATCAAGTTGAGTTGGTTTATTTTTATATATAAATATCTTGACGGACAAAGACCCAGCCGAAGCTCCCTGAGAAGACAAGAAAAACCCTGGAAGAAGAAAAGTCTCCTCGGACGGCTGGAAAGCTCCAAGTGCACATTTAAAGTTTTGTCCCTACAATGCTTAATTGGGACTGCATCTGGACTTTACTGGTGACTGGTGGGGGATGGGACACCTTTAATCTGTCTCCAGTTGACAGCTTAACTTTCTTCATCGTCTTGGCCGCTCTGTTGCGCTGTTTTTCACTGCGGTGGCCCTTTTTTATGTCAGCCAACTCAATCGCCACTTTTTCAGTCTGACTTCTATACATGTCCCTCTCTGCTGTCACTGCCTTGAGCTTTTCTTTCTGGTCTCTGACCGTCCCCTGGCACTGCAGGAACTGCGCCGCTACCTTTGTCAGTTTTTCCAGCAGCTCCTCACACCGCTTCTGGGTTTTCCTCAGCTCTTCAGTCTGGGCGAGGAGTTCTTTCTGTAAGGACTTAACCTTCTGGAGAGGCACCTCCGGGCGGGGCTTTTTGAGCGTGCATGGTTTTTGTTGGATTATTAGTATTTTTTTCCCTATTTGATCCTCAATAGCGCGTAAACTTTTGCTCTCTTTGAGCTTCTCCTTCTGTGTGTTTAGCTCTTCCTCACACTTTCGGAGCTCCTGCCTCTGGACCTCTGCATCGCCGTCTATGATGCCCCTTTCCTTCTGAAGTGTCTGGTTCTCCAGCTTGAGGAGATGGATTTGCTTCATCTGCTCTTCGCACTGATTGGCCCTCTTGTTCATGCTCGATTGCTGGTTGCTGATCTTGTCACGCAACTCGGAAGATTCATTTTTGCAGCACAGCAGCATGTCATTCAGGCCGTCTCGCTCTTTGATCACCTGCTCCAGTTGTTCCTTCAGGTGAAGCTGCTCGGCCCTCTGGGTGACAGCACCCTGCTTTACCGACTGCAGCGCAATATTTGTGGACTCCAGCTCCTCCTTTTGGGCCCGAGTCTGCTTGTGCAGCCGCCTCATGTCAGTTTCCTTGATAGTCATCTTCTTACCCAACACCAACAATTCATTCTTGCAGTGCAACAGTTGGGTCGACTGGTGCTCTCTGTTCTTGATCACCTTTTGGAGTTTTTGGCGCTCTGCCTTAAACAGCTCCGCGCAGGTCATCAAAGAGTCAACTTTCTTCCTGAGGACCTCGTTTTCCTTCTCCAGGACTTTGTTTTTGTTCTTCGTGCAGAGATATTCCCGCTCAGCATCGGGAAGGATTGATGACAGGACATAATGGTGGTAAGCTGACATGGAGCCTGTCTCATGCAAATGCTTATTATCGACATCACCTTTCTGAAAGCTCGCCATCTTTCCTGTTGATTTTCTACAGACTCACTGAGAGTTGAAATGTAAAGTGTTACTCTCTTGTCACCTGTGCCTTGGAAAAAGACCCAAATTATGACATCACATTCCAACAGAATGTGATGCAATAAAGAACACACACATTCTACAGCACACACACACACACACACACACACACACACACACTAGAAAACATCCTTTCATAACATTTGAAATTTGTGGACAAAAAAACAAAACATTGTGGGAGTAGTTAACTACAAGTCCCAAGGTGCATTACAGCAAGGAACATCCTATCACAGAGCTTAAAATTCTGTTATGCGCTCCACTATAGTTTACTTTTAGATTCTGGATCAATATTTGTATGTATTCGGTAATTATGGTGCCACATTTTGTCCACATAGCCAATGATCAAACCTCTGACTGTAGTATTCTCCATTGCAACAGTGGCTGAGGCTCATGGATATTGTAGTACACCTGTCATGCCAAAATAATGGACAAAAAAATTTAAACAATTTAAAAAATAATGAAAATTGGTAGTCATAACATATACCTTTCTGTTTTTACTGTAACCAAGACAATACCTTTTTTTCTTCATTTTAACAATGTAAAAATATTCTAAATAAATCTTACAAAAAATATCTGACATTATTTTTTCCTGCAAAAAGGTATGAGGAATGTGATTTTGGTAGGACTCTAACTCCTACTTCCCAATGCCTGTGTGCCATAAACCTGAAAATATCAGCATTGTATACAGATTCCCAAACATCTGAGAACATTACTGTTAGGTGTAGAAGACGGGGGTGTGTCTTACTGTCTGCGTTGGTTGCTGGGGCTTGAGTTTTGGTAGTTTTTGGGATAAACTTTAAAACCAAAAGTAAACTGAAGGCACTCCCCACAGCACCAAAACTTGCAGTAAATGTCTCCCTGAGAAATACAAAGTAAAAGCAGAGTTAGGGGGACCAATATTTTGGACATTTTAAGTGTGATAGATATAATATATACTGTACATTTACTCTTTAAATTGCTGTTTGAGCAAAATACTCTCTTTTTAACCATTAATATGTCCTGTATGCATTTTCAGATTTGGCTACACATTTACAAATCTGAATACTTGGATATTTTTACAACACATTTAGTACAAATGTAATGCACACACACAGATTCTATTACATACTTGCAGATGTCCTATACATATTCACAAATCTCAGTACATATATAGAGATATAGAGAAATACAGTTTCACACCTCTCCACACACAGGGGCAGCAGGATGTTACCCTGGAAATCCAGACCCTCAATCCAAAAGATTAAGGGTCTGGCATCGAGTAATGAAAGTCGCCCAACTCAAGGGACGGCACCAAGCGTGCATTTGAAAAACGCACTGCACGCAATTGGATAACACTACGACCAATCACAACAACACACGGGGTAACGTAGCCAGAGCCCCAAATGCTTAGCTACCAGCGGAGCTAATTGGTAGATTTAACTGCCGTCATCTGTTTAGCTCGCCTCTGGCCCGCTTATATCAGATACTCCGATGTGATTGGTGCAGCTCGGCTACAAGGGCATAGTTAATGAGCAGCATTACTCGATGCCGGGGTAACTGGCTGAGCAAATTCAAATTGTGCTCTTGCGAGAACTCGGGATTTCCGGGGTAGCAAGATGTAACAAGGTGTCTAAGAACTGATGTCTTACTTTAGAGAGAGTGGAGCAGAGAGCTTCCAGTGGCCCAGTGTGTAATAAAAATAAATCATTGACATTTCGGGAGCAGCCAAAGTTGTTCTTAACTTGGGTAACCAACCCTTAAACCTTGGTGATTGGATGGTTCTCATCATAATGATCCCTGGAACTAGTGCAATGTATCCAAGTGCTCAAAAAAACAGCCACCTGTCATTATCTATGGGACATTTAAAACCCTGACCGCCTGATAAAACCCCCATCCACCTCTGCACCCTTCAGTAAATGACACGATGTAAACTCATAGTACAGAATGAAACTCACCCATAGCGTGTGTTAAGATGGCCGCCCAACGTGGAGCCAGCTATCATACCAACGCCAAAACACAGACCTAGTTTGGATAAAGCGTCCGCCCGTTTTTCAGGTTCTGAAAGGTCTGCAACGACCATCTGAGATGCTGCAGACAGGAGAAGGGGGGTGAAATAAAAGCAAGTGAAACTGCATCCATTTTTAGGATTATGAATAAAAAATAAAGGTGGGGGATGAGATTTTGAGAATAAATTCTAAATAATGAGAGAAAAAAAAGTAAATGTATTTCCAGAATCGACAAAATCCATTTTTCCCCCAGTAATATTATAACTTTGTTCCCTTATGTTTCTGCTCTTAACCCTGTCCCTAATACTCTCTGTCATGATTGCAGACTTAGTTTAACCACAAATAAATAACAAGTGCTTAATCTAGACTTAAGTTGAAAATGTTGAACTGAGTGAGCAGCAGGATTGCAGATGAGTGGTGATTACCAGGTAGAACATGCATGAAGACTGTGGGGAGTTTGTGGATGAACAGCATGGCAGGACTCCCCGCTGCGGCCAGCAGCAGAAAGAAAACCACCGTCCCAGAACACGCCAGAGACAGAGCTGCTCGAGCTCCGAAGACATCTGCAAACCTGCACACAACAACCTCGGATCAGGGAGGCTCCAAAATCATGGTTGCAGCTGTCGCCATGGTCCCGCTACAAGTTCCCTTCTGCGATGCCATGTTACATCCTGCTACGTCCTGCTGCGTCCTGCTACGTCCTGCTGCGTCCTGCTACGTCCTACTACATCCTGCTACGTCCTGCTACATCCTGCTACATCCTGCTACATCCTGCTGTGTCCTGCTGCGTCCTGCTACGTCCTGCTGCGTCCTGCTACGTCCTACTACATCCTGCTACGTCCTGCTACGTCCTGCTACATCCTGCTACATCCTGCTGCGTCCTGCTACGTCCTGCTGCGTCCTGCTACGTCCTGCTACGTTCTGCTACGTCCTGCTACGTCCTGCTACATCCTACTACGTCCTGCTACGTCCTGCTGTGCCCAGCTACGTCCTGCTACGTCCTGCTACGTCCTGCTGCGTCCTGCTACGTCCTGCTACGTCCTGCTACGTCCTGCTGCGTCCTGCTGGGCCATGTAACGCCGCACAGTGCCCTGCTACACCACAAACTACTACAAAGAACTACTACAAACTAGTATTTTTTTTGGGACTGTTATTGCCACTCTTCATTCTAACCCCAACCGGTCGTCAGACACCGCCTACCAAGAGCCTGGGTCTGGGTCTGGGCCTGGGCCTGGGTCTGGGTCTGGGGCTGGGGCTGGGCCTGGGTCTGGGTCTGGGTCTGGGTCTGTCCCAGGTTTCTGCCTAAAAGGAAGTTTTTTCTCCCCACTGTCGCCCTGTTGCTTGCTCTGGAGGAAACTACTAGACCTGTTGGGTCCTTGTAGATTCTGGAGTGTGGTCTAGACCTGCTCTATCTGTAAAGGGTCTCCAGATAACTCTTGTTATGAATTGATACTATAAATAAAATCTAATTTAATTGAACAAAACCCAGAAAGCACAAGTTTGTTTTCTGCCACACAAAAACAGTGTATGTACTTCCACGTCTATAAATGTAGCTATAACAGATATATATATACATATATATATATATATATATATATATATATATATATATATATATATATATATATATATATATATATATGTGTTGCTCTTACCTTCCAAACATAGGACCCCCAACCAGCTGGATTACACCAACCATGGTTTGTAAATAACCCAACCACAAGGTGTCAAAGCCAAGTTTCTTCGCCAAATACTAGACACACACATAAATAAAACACAATTTAATTTTATTACAAGTACTTACTTTTCAATATTTATGGTCACAGGTTAATATAATTAATATTATGCTACCGACTCTTGCTTCATTACTCTAATTACACATTCAATTTAATTTTAACGTCACTTACACTGCAATATTGTTTCTTGTATCATGGCAACTGCACTTTAAAATACCTTTATTTGACGCCATTTTGCTTACTCAGTCTACCATATAATCATTGTCTATTGTTTCCTGTATTTCTTGTGTGTTTACTTGTTTGTGTGTTTTTGTTTTTTGTTATTGAAGAAAATGTTGCTGCTGTAATAAGGATATTTCCCCGTTGTGGGATGAATAAAGTATAATCTAATCTAATCTAATTAAAGTCACACAATCATGTGAAGCATGTTAACATGTGTTGAGCAGGTAGATTAATTTCCTGCCAGGTGAGAAATCCACCTCTACCTGTCAATCACATCCAAACTGTGACGTTATTTGGATGACCACTGTTTTTTTTCTGGATATCATGTGCATTACATTTATGTCATGTCATGCGATGGAAGATAGCGATACAAAAACATACTGCTGTTATTCTTTTTCCTACGTGATTAACAAATAATTACACTCAATATTGCATTAGTCGTTAATTAGTGTTGCCAGAAGTCTTTTAGCTATATTTGAGGAAGGCGGGGCCAGTGGTGATGGAAGTGTGCTGCAGGCATTTGGCAGCTGGAAATTAATTTTCTCCCTCACCCTTCTCACCCTCTGCAGTCAACTTCACGGTCACAGCTGGAAAAAGCTGTTCAAGCATTTTATTTTAGAGAATAGAAAGAGAAACCTTAGAGTATAGCCTGTATATGATTGGTCTATGTGTACTGCACTGGGATTCAGCTTTTGTTTCTCTGGTTACATCATTACATTGTGTCTTATGATTTAAATTTATGCCACATTACCTTGCAGCCTCTAGTCCAAAGGTACTAGTGGTCACAAGACTGTACAACAGTCTACCTAAAACAATAAACCACCTGGATTTGTCCAGTTCACCAAGTCCCTGGATCTTCATTGATCAGTGTACCCAAGCAGGCAGTTCTGGCATAGTCTGCATTCTGGGTGTCGCCTAATGCTTAAAAACAAAGGTGGAAACTGGAAAGTAACTAAATAAACAGTATGTATCTGAATACTAAATGTTAGTGCCACGTAGAGGAGGTAAGTGTGCCTTATTGAAGCTATTCCGATTATAAATAATGACTTTGCTAAACACTAGACAGCTGCTGATGAACACAGCTGACAGCTTTTGCACAGTGGTTCCCAACCTGGGGGACCGGGACAGGATCCCCAGCAGGAGTGAGATAAATACCAGTATATGAAATATGATTTGCTAAAGCAGTTAAGCATCTAACCATGAGTGAGATAAATACCAGTATAGGAAATATGTTTTAAGTTAAGCATCTAACCAGGAGTGCAAAAAGCAGAGCCATGTAAATATGTACAATGGCAAAATACAGAATAAACAGCTGAGGGATAGACACGCACTACAGTATGACCAGTATGTTAAATACGTATATGCTAAAATTATTATTCAAAGCAGAATATTTATATATATTGGGGTGGCAGTAGCTCAGTCTGTAGGGAGTTGGGTTGGGTTCAAGTCCCCGTATGGACCAAAAAGTACAGAGTGTGAATTGGTGGCTGGAGAGATGCCACTTCACTTGTGTGTGTGTGTAGTTCAGGACTGTGTGTGAAACTAACAAAGTGTGGACACAGAGTGTAAATTGTAATTTCCTCATTGGCGATCAATAAAACAGATTAAATTAAAGTTAATATTTGTATATTTCTTAAAATGTGTGTGGCATTAGGTAGTCTGCCACTAACTGAGGATGTGAAGGCGCTGCTGTAAATGAGTGTAATTTTAACGAAGACAACTACTGTTAACGTGTCATATAATACACATTTATAATCACTTTTAAACTTGTTGTTGTTGTTTTGTTGTTACGTTCATGACAGGCACGGAAATCTTAGCTTCCTGCTCTGGCCATACCAGAAATACTTACAGGGGTGACAGAAAACTGTAAAAACATCCATGTGATATCCAGAGCAGCGATGAGGTAGACGACGTGGATAATGTTCGTCCTGTTCGGTGGGTCGGTACCGTCGGCCCGGCTGGGAGCTGAAGCTCTGGACGTTTCCTCGGTTGTTTCTCCTCTTCGACTCATGTTGCTTCATGTAGAAAACACACGTTTAATGTCACCAAGCTGCAACGCGCGAGGTGTTATTGTGCACTAAAACACACCTTTAGACCCGGTGAACTCTCACATAACACACCTTTGACTCGGTGAACTCTCACATAATCTCGCTATAACCTGGTAGTTGTACCTTGGAAGTAAACAGAGAGGCGGCCGGAAGGCGGTAGAGGAAACTAACTAGTAATAACTAGTAACTAGTTATTAGAAAAGTATTTTCTAAAGTTTGTTTATGTTAACGAACATAAACGTCTTTAAATAAAGTCCCGTGGCCCGGAAATTGGGAAGGTTTCTGCAGTGATGCATTCAATAAATCCTACTGTAATCGTACTTTTCGGTTTTCTCACTTATATGGATTAAACCATATAAGGTAAACATCTGTTTTTTACCTTACTTAACTAAAAGTTGCAGTACTCGAAAGTAAGTATTCTCCAAGTATTCACATATGTTACATGGTGAAAGTAACAATACTACAATTTAAGAAAAAATAATAGTAAAAAACGTACCCTAAATTAAAAATATGCTCAAAGTATCAAAAGTAAAAGTACACATGCTGAATGACTAAATATGGCAGTGATAGGTAATGCATGTAGACTGTATGTTTGCCAACATGTCGCCTAGTTGCAGGAAAATGCCTTAATGTTATTTTAAGGTGGATTGAAGTGGAAATTATCACAATGTATCTGCTTAACAAACGGCAGTTTCTTACGCCCTCCTGTGGTAGAATCCCAAAATTCATGGTAACATCTGGACCATAGTCAGTAAATATTACACATCTGAGTGCCTTTTTATGTGTGTGACATGTTAGTTATGGTTCTAATAGTTGATAATGGTTCTGTAACATCATTTTATGTAATGTTTTTGCCTGTTATGTTTAATTTATCGGCAATAAAGACAGATTTTTGTTAACAAAATGTTTTTCTGAACATCAATGACATTCAAAACGGTGATAACTGAAACAGATATACAACACACCGTGTATACAGGGTGTATTTGTATGTATACATGATACATGTATGCACATGTATTGCATCTTGGAAGTTTGTGAAGTAAATAAACCAAATCAGCGTTTTTCCAACATTAACCTTAAAGGTTTAGCTCATTCTTCCAGTGGATCAGGGAGGTTTGGTCTTAAAATATCTGCATTTATGTATAAAATGTTTCCCTAAAAGCATCAAAATGTTGAGAGTCTACCTTCTTATCTTCAACCTTCAACAACAACACCAAACTTTATATTCATCCCTGTCAGAGGAGCATCCCGAGTCCCCTGGTCTGGAACCAGGTCTGCAAATCTTTATCCCGAGTCCCCTGGTCTGGAACCAGGTCTGCAGATCTTTATCCCGAGTCCCCTGGTCCAGAACCAGCTCTGCAGATCTTTATCCCGAGTCCCCTTGTCTGGAACCAGCTCTGCAGATCTTTATCCCGAGTCCCCTGGTCTGGAACCAGGTCTGCAGATCTTTATCCCGAGTCCCCTGGTCTGGAATCAGGTCTGCAGATCTTTATCCCAAGTCCCCTGGTCTGGAACCAGGTCCGCAGATCTTCCCAGAAGGGTTGCACTGACTCACACAGAAAGAAAACGTGTTCTAGATTCTCAATTTCCTTTTCACAAAAAACACAGTTATTTGTATAAAAATGTAATCTTAGTCTTAAGAATTCGTTTGTCGGGTACATTTCATTTAAAATGTTAAAGTTGACCTCTTTCACCTTGGGAAGAAGTGGGAATGAGATATAGCTTTTCCTTATTTTCTTAACCTCTCCATCACCAAAGTCTTTCAACATATATTTTCTTCTTACCGGATTAGGATAGAATTCCTTTAATATAATATTTCATTAGATAACATTGATGTGACCTTTTTGGGCAAGGAAAAACATCTTATTTTGAAATCCGTGAGCGACCTACTCACGGAAGCCAATTTATTTTCATAGGGGGAAACATATTCGTTAGAAACTCCCGTTACAGTCAGTCTTTGACTGTCATAAATAAATAAATATACATAAATATGAGTAAATATGTAGTGGTATGACTGCAATCCAGGAATCCAGGATGTAGCCATAGTCCGTTAACGGCCTACCAGGATGGCATGACCCGCCCTACTCCCCCTCTGATTGGCTAGTACACGGCGCTTTCGTTGGTGCGATTGGTTAGGTGTAGTTAAAAGGAGTGGGATTGGTTGAGGTAAGGGTAAGAATGTCAGGGTAAACCAATAAATGACATAGTCAGTCAGAGTAGGGCGGGACAAGGTGTCTGTGTGTGTATTTATGTGTGTGTGTTGTCGGAACTCAGATGAGGATATCGGTTCATCGCTTTAAGTTGTATTTTTCTCATTTTTATGGCATATAGACACAATGCAGATTCTCACTCCTCATGTGTACTGGGCGCAGCGGCACGAAGAGATCTTCCTCCGCGTGGAGCTGAGCGATACCAAGGTAACGGTAACGTTAGGACCCCCGCGTCCAACTGGCTGCTTTCAGCTTTAACTCACAAAAACATGTCGTACGAATGTGTTAATTACGACGTTACGTAACGTAACGTAACGTAACGTAACGTAACGTAACGTTACTCCTGTAGCGATACGGTTAGCATAACCGTTAACGTTAGCTAGCTTAGCCGTCATGTTGTCCTCAGGTCAAATTGACCCGCTTTCCTATATTAATGTTCTTTTTAGTCCCCGTGTTGTCTCATGTTTCCCTCATGTTGTCTCCATGTCGTCCTCATGTTGTCTCCATGTTGTCTCCATGTTGTCCCCATGTTGTCCTCATGTTGCCTTCATGTTGTCTCCATGTTGTCTTCATGTTGTCCCCATGTTGTCTTCATATTGTCTTCATGTTGCCCTCATGTTGTCTTCATGTTGCCCTCATGTTGTCTTCATGTTGTCTCCATGTTGTCTTCATGTTGTCCCCATGTTGTCTTCATGTTGTCTTCATGTTGCCCTCATGTTGTCTTCATGTTGTCTTCATGTTGCCCTCATGTTGTCTTAATGTTGTCCCCATGTTGTCTTCATGTTGTCTTCATGTTGCCCTCATGTTGTCTTCATGTTGTCTTCATGTTGCCCTCATGTTGTCTTCATGTTGTCTTAATGTTGTCCCCATGTTGTCTTCATGTTGTCTTCATGTTGCCCTCATGTTGCCCTCATGTTGTCTTCATGTTGTCCTCATGTTGTCCTCATGTTGTCTTCATGTTGCCCTCATGTTGCCCTCATGTTGTCCTCATGTTGCCCTCATGTTGCCCTCATGTTGCCCTCATGTTGTCCTCATGTTGTCCTCATGTTGTCTTCATGTTGCCCTCATGTTGTCTTCATGTTGCCCTCATGTTGTCTTCATGTTGTCCTCATGTTGTCCTCATGTTGTCTTCATGTTGCCCTCATGTTGCCCTCATGTTGCCCTCATGTTGTCTTCATGTTGTCTTCATGTTGTCTTCATGTTGTCTTCATGTTGTCCCCATGTTGTCCCCATGTTGTCTTCATGTTGTCTTCATGTTGTCCTCATGTTGTCTTCATGTTGTCTTCATGTTGCCCTCGTGTTGCCCTCGTGTTGTCTTCATGTTGTCTTCATGTTGTCTTCATGTTGTCTTCATGTTGTCTTCATGTTGTCCTCATGTTGTCTTCATGTTGTCCTCGTGTTGTCTTCATGTTGTCTTCATGTTGTCCCCATGTTGTCCCCATGTTGTCCCCATGTTGTCCCCATGTTGTCCTCATGTTGTCCCCATGTTGTCCCCATGTTGTCCCCATGTTGTCCTCATGTTGTCCTCATGTTGTCCTCATGTTGCCAGACAATCAATTTCAATTTAACAGCATCAATGTATTTGAAATGTAAAATCATATGCCATAATATTCCAATTTAATGTTGTCCAATCCAAGATACCAAGCCCTGCTCAACTTCAAAATATACTAAGAGGTTTAATGATATTAGGCAATTTGGGTGGTTGTCTTCACCTCATCACTGGGTCTCTAACCTTTTCATTGTGCTGACCTTGTGTTTGCATTAATAACATGAAATACAGGTTCCCTATCTCTCCGTCCTCGCCCTGCATCTGTTAGGCAAATGTCTTATAAAAGATGCATGGCGGATCTCATTGAAGCCTCTTAGGAGAACTGAAACAGGCTGATAGAAGAACACCTGTCACGTTGAGGGCAGGGTATTGTTGATTTTTTTTTAGATTAGATTAGATTCAACTTTATTGTCATTACACAGGTACAGGTACAAGGCAACGAAATACAGTTTGGGTCTAACCAGAAGTGCAATAGCAGCCGGTGCAGGATATACACTGGTTCCATGAGTGCAGGACATGGATATGTACTGAATAAATATAGAAATTAATACTATTATAAACAGAATTTTACAGATGGGTTTGTCCTATGAATATAAAATATAGATAACAAGATTTGTGAGCCAGATTTACAGCTGGATATGTAATGAATATAATATACAAGTGGGTATTACTATAAGTAGAGATTTTACAGATATGTACAATGAACATAATATACGGATGGTTTACAGAGTTTACTGATGCCAATACCATTACCAAAATTTTGACACTGGTTTCTGAACGATCCTTTTTTCGATACCAATCAATTTTAATTAAAAAAAATTACAACATTAAACATTATGGGATAAATCCTTTTTTTCTCAGCTACATTACACCAATGGGACACTAACTAGTCGAGCCTTTCAAAATACAACAATACAACATCTACTATCCAAATGCTGGTAAAATATGTACGTGGCTGGTAGATTTGCTTCACTCACCAGCCGCAAAAAACAAAGGTAATCCATAGAGTGGCTCATAAAATGTGAACATGTGCTAACATTTGGCTGGTGGTAGAAAAAGTTAATTTTGTAATTTACTTACTTACTTACTCAGGAACCAATGGGCTTTGGGATAGGACGTTTCTCAGTGTCGAGAGACTAACCCATAACATTCGTTTTGATCTTTTCATGGGGTTTGTTGACCGTAAGAAATAATAATAATCAAATATTACCAGACTTATTCTTTCATTTACATTGTGTGCTCCAGTGTTGGGTTGGTTGTGATCGCTGCATTTTGTGTGTTTTTTAGGATCTTGACATCAGCCTGCAAGAAAACAACACACTTCAGTTCAGAGGTTAGTGTTTTCAGTGGTGCATGTAACGAGGGAAACATGTTAATATGAACTCAAGCCAATTTTGAAGTGAAAATATTCCACAAACATTATTTATGACATCTGTCATGATAGCAATTTCTTTATGAAACACATTGTAACGCTTAATATTGTTATAATATAACACTATAATCCTATAATTATTGTCCCACAGCACAAGGCCATGGAGCTAAAGGAGATAATGAATACGAGTTCAGTTTGGAGTTCCTGGAACCTGTTAGACCTGAGGTATTCATCTTTTATTCATCTGTTACCAATACGTGGTGAAATCCATTGTTATATTGAAATGAGTTGTTTTTGCATCATTGTCATACGATTTAAATGAAACGCCAGAGGGCACAAGGTCAGATATTGACTTTCTACAGTGTCTGGTGTTAGCTTACAGATAGCTGGAAATACATGTTTAAACACAAATAATGGCATTTAACTTAAAGTGCCCATATTATGGAAAAAAAAAATCAATTTTTCTAGGATTTTGGGTGTTTTGTCCTCTGCCTTCAGTCTCCAGGTGCACGGCTTTTTACGTCACTAGCCGAGACGAGGTGGCTAACTGTAACATGCTAGCACTAGCATGCTAGCTCGATCTCAATGACAAAACACTGCTACAACACACACTAGTTCACCATAATCTCCAAAAGAACTACTTCCTGTCCCTGTTCTGCAGGTTTTCCACAAGTGTGCCCTTGTTTAGAAGAAGTCTCCCAGCTAATCCTGCCTTGTACTGACCAAAGAAAAGAAAAACAGAGGCTAGCTAATGTTATTATTACCTAGCTACTGCACATGTGCGACTCCCAACAAAGATAGCATAGAAGTGGGATGTCTCACTCTGTAGCTAAAACAGAGCTAAACACACAGGGTGAAAACAGGATCTGCAGTAATGTGCAGTACAACAAAAATATGGTGTTTTTTAAAAATAAAAATAAAAAACTACATTTATAAAAATAAAACCATGTAAACCTATTCTGGTACAAAGTCAAAATACAATTATGAACCTGAAATTAACATTATATGGGTGCTTTAAAAGGCAATAAACAAAAAACATATTTTTTGTCTAGTTTTTAACATATTCTGCCAGTACAAACTTCTGCACAATAGCACTTTTCATATAATGTCCCTTTTGCTATTCAGATGAAAAATCCACATTTGTATCATATTTGTCACAAATTATTAAAATTTTTTTTATCATATATGTATAAAGCAGTAGGAGTAAATAAGTTTTACTTCTTCCTACTCCTTTTTGCACGTGTAAATAGTTTTTTAGGTACTGGAAATTATGGAGTTTTATTTTGTTGAACTGTTTTTTATCACTATTTTATATCACTATTTTTTTATTTACATGTTTAAAACAAAAGATATCAATCAATCAAGAACTGCAACACAGTTTCTTCTCGGGTGCAGAAGAACAAACTGTTTTCACAAAACAGCTACTCACATTATCATTTCCTTCGGTGTGTCAAAGTTTAAAAAAAAAAAAACCCGCCTCATATACATTTTCTAATACTTTGTCCTCAGATCAACCATAAGTCCACCCAGCGTCAGGTGGACATCAAGATCAAGAAGCAGGAGGAGCGCTGGTGGGACCGGCTGACACTGCAGGAAAAGAAGCCTCTGTTTTTGGCTCCAGATTTCGATCGCTGGCTGGACGAGTCCGACGCAGAGATGGAACTTCAGGCTAAGGTAGGAATTTGGGACATAACAAATAACCACTCTGATGAGAGTAACATTTTGTTTACCAAAGGAAAGGGTTTACATAGACTGCTAATGCAAATCTGGCTTGAGTCTGTTGTGGAGGCAACAAAATGTATTCTTTGTTAGTGCAAACAGGTTTTGTGGGATAGTCTGGTAGGACAGTTAGTGCAGCCAAGAAAAAAAGAGGTCTGGGTGAAGCTACATTTTACGCAGTTTTTTCTCCACGTGCCCACAAAAAATTGCATTTCTCATTCTGGTCTGGCATAGCTCAACTTGGGATAGGTGTTGTAGTGGCAATCTGTTCACTAAAAATGCCACTGGAGGGAAATTGTGCAAATAATGAGGGACCGCCATCATCATACAGTTAATCCTTTATTTTATAAATGTATTTAAAAACGCACCCAAAAACAAGCAGACGAGATCTAAAAAGATAACTCTCACACAGCTGAGCTTCCAGATCCATAATCCTACCTCCCCCTCACCTGTGATTCCCTTTTTAGCCTCTAATTAGCACCTACACACAGGTGCGCAGGTGACATAACAACCAAACCATTGGAGAAAAAAACATGGCAATTAAAACGGGAAAGCTATGCAAGTACCACTAAAATCTGTTTTGGAATCAATCAAATGAGAAGATCAACATTTATTTCTCACAGAGTCATTTTATTTATTCAACTTTAATTTATACTCCAGATATCATTGATGGGCGGCCCCTCATTTACAACAACATATCAAATTTCAAAGACAAAAAAAAGTAGTGAAGAAGTAATTACACCACTCTTTTCTGTTTTTTGTTTGTGATTGTTTTTGTAGACACTTTAAGTTTCTTAAATTTTTCCATGGGATCAATACAGTTTCTTATGGCTTTTCTTATTTCAAGTTAGCAGTTAAATAAAAAACAAAACTTTATAATATTACACTGTGTTAATGTCCCTTATGGCTCTACTAGTTTGTTAATGCACACTACTGTGTGTGTGAATGTATTCCTGTAATGTTTTGAGAGTTCATAATTTACATTCACTATATTAAAACAAGTGAAGATTGCCATACTGTAAATATGAAACACAATGATGAACATGTTTGGTCATTGCAGTGAGATTCTGATGATGTGATTTCTTTCAGAAGGAGGAGAAGATAAACAAGATAAGTGTGGAGTCAAGAGTCCGTAAAGACCGTGAGTCACGCTAAGCTCTTCACCTGCAAACATCAAAAACTCTCCGAAATGTTTGTGATACGAGCTGTCATTGATATTACCATGTGCTGTCCTGTAGGAGGAGTTAGCATCAGCTTATTTGAGGTATTTTCTTCTGTCCCTCAGCATACCTCGGGCTGAAGAAAGGCTACTTGTTTATGTACAACCTGGTGCAGTTCTTGGGATTCTCCTGGATCTTTGTCAACATGACGGTTCGACTCTTCATTCTTGGTCAAGGTTTGTAAAAAACAAAAACAAAACAACAACACTGAGTCAATGAAGTGACATTAATATCCAGGTAATCTGCCTCAGAAAGGCAAAGTTACTTATAGAGAATAAATCTGACTGGCCAATAGGGCTGTAATCAACAAAAGAAGATCTTGGTTGACTGAAGTCCTGAAATTTTGACTAAAAATTGACTGGGGGGGGGGGGGGGAATCCTAGATTAATTAACTGTACTGTCCTACAGTACTTGTCCTTGTGTATTTGCAGTATATTAAATCGTTTTGGACTTTATTATTTTGCACTGAAATGCCTCGTCTGTCGGCTCTGACAGCGCTGCAGCAGCGCTCTGTGCACGTCCTCGCACGGAGCGCTGAGACACGACTAGACTATTAATTTAAAGCTTTTACTCTTAAACACAAAAGGCACGTCCACTTTAATATATACTGTATATTTTAACATATCTGTGGTCAAGCTCAGTGTGTTGTATAGTCCATGCATGATGGTGGGGCGTGCTGGCGCTGTATATTAACAAGTTCTTCAAACCTCAGCCCTCCATAACAGCAATGAGCCTCATATCCTGAGCAAGAAAGTCAACAATTCCTTCCGTGATATTATTTTAGCGTTTGGATGGTAGAGGCTTAACATCCAGCGGGGTCTGGGGGGGTCCAGGGGGGTCCAGGGGGGTCTGGGGGGGTCTGGAGGGGTCTGGGGGAGTCCGGGGAACCCTACCGTGGTTGCGGGTGGGTGTGCCGGTAGTTATAAAACGATTATTAGACTATGAAATATGGCGACTCTGATATGTTCATACAGCCTACTCCAAACAGACAGGCCAACCTAACGCAGACAGGTTAGCTTACCGTTTTTAGGGGATACGCCATGTTTGTAGTCCAGCTGAGATATGCTAACTGTTGCTTGCAAACTTTGCATTTGACTTTTTTCCGTGATCTATGTTTGTAAAATGCTGCCACACTGCCGATGTCTTGGACATGGTAGAGGAGGACTGACTGGAAACTAAACACTCACAGTTACATAAATATTCAGCAAACCATCAGACGAAGGCTTTCTAGTTCTTTCTTCAGTCTGTCTCCGGTGGGTCGGGCTAATCCAAAAAAGGAGAAAACAAGGGGGGTGTTCTGAAGACAGGCTGTTACCTGTGAAACAGGGGTGCTCTGTAAACACCCCCATTAGCAGTTAGTGCTTTCCACCCATAGACCGTAACGGTCCATGCTTCCACCTGATGGAATAACACGGCAAAAAATCAACCAATCAGAACGTATCGACCAATAAATGGACCAGTCCACTGGGAGGTTACAGCCCTACTGGCCAAAGTAAATGATATGTTGTCATATTTGTCATGTTAATTAAAGGTTGTGCGACCACAACAAGTTGGTCCTCGTGCCTTGCCAAACTATTATAGTTAGTATAGTTATAGTTGCACTATATATGGTTGCTCTAAATGCACAGTAACTGCATTGCTTCTCTTACTACTGACAATAATTTGGTTTTAAAGGAGCCAACAAATGGGCCAAAGTGGGTCAAAACCAGAGTGTCATCAGTGAGATAAAGGTTGGAGTGGAGTCATTTAATTGCCTATACATTATTACATTGTACTGCACAAACTGGTAATTCCCATCAGCCATGGTTTTGTTCTCTCTAAGTTAACTGTTGAGGTCTGGGAGCACATCAATATCGCCAAAACCAGGTCCAAAGGGGCGAGAAACCGCATCAAACAGGTTGTAAACAAGCCAACAGTTTAGCCAGTGTCAGTAGTAATCCTTCAACAGCTGCTCACAACTACGATATGCATGGTAGGTCAAAGTTAAAGAAGGAGGTCCGTCTGTAAACTTTGGCAGTTTGAGTAATGATTTTACTGTTTGCGTTTTGTTTGTTCTTCCAAATAAGTTGGCCATAATTTTGGTTTTTATTCTTCTTAATGTCAGTTGTATTGTTCTTGGGTTTTATTTAGTACATCACACTATAAAAGGGAGGACAAGTGAAACTTGTGAAACAGTTAAGTACAAGCAGAATTGGCATACTGTACAGGGATGGATTAAATATATATATATATATATATATATATATATATATATATATATTATTAAAAAAAACAGGAACAAAAACAAACAATTGTACTTCTTAATAGCTTTTAAATTTCATAGACTAATGAATAAATAAAATAATTAGCAGTTTCTGGGTAAGGGTGAAAACACAAAAACATATAAACATAATTAGCACAACCGTGCAGTAAAATAAAACAAGCAGGAGGTCCAATAAAACACAGAAAGAGAGAGAGAGAGGGGAGAGGTCCGTGTTTTTGTTTGTGAGCAGCTATTCACAGGTGAGCTCATTTGAATTGAAACAGGAACACAACACAGCGGGGATTTGTTTTGCAAATGACGAGTTTTATGGATAGTGGCTCATGCAATGTGTTGTTTAATTATGTCTTGTTTTTGTTTGCCACAGATTCGTTCTATGATACCTTCCACACCACGGCTGATATGATGTATTTCTGTCAGATGATGGCCGTGCTCGAGGTCGTTAATCCCTTGTTGGGTCTGGTTAAGACGGGGTTTCTCCCTGCGATGCTACAGGTAATACACGCAGACACCCACTTCTCATTGTATTGTGATTTCAAGCCTGATGACCAAAACAAAAAATATTTACTGTAAATTGTAAAAGGTGTATTCACATATGCACTGTTGCCAAAAGTATTTGGACACTTAAACATTACACCCATACGGGATGGTTAAACATCTCACTCCAAAACCATGGACAGGACCAGGTAACCATAGTCCTCACATTGGACAGATAGTCTAGCTAGCTGTCTGGATTTACCCTGCAGAGACCTGAGGACCAGGTAACCATAGTCCTCAGATTGGACAGATAGTCTAGCTAGCTGTCTGGATTTACCCTGCAGAGATCTGAGGACCAGGTAACCATAGTCCTCAGATTGGACAGATAGTCTAGCTAGCTGTCTGGATTTACCCTGCAGAGATCTGGAGGCCAGGTAACCATAGTCCTCAGATTGGACAGATAGTCTAGCTAGCTGTCTGGATTTACCCTGCTGAGACCTGAGGACCAGGTAACCATAGTCCTCAGATTGGACAGATAGTCTAGCTAGCTGTCTGGATTTACCCTGCAGAGACCTGAGGACCAGGTAACCATAGTCCTCAGATTGGACAGATAGTCTAGCTAGCTGTCTGGATTTACCCTGCAGAGATCTGAGGACCAGGTAACCATAGTCCTCAGATTGGACAGATAGTCTAGCTAGCTGTCTGGATTTACCCTGCAGAGATCTGGAGGCCAGGTAACCATAGTCCTCAGATTGGACAGATAGTCTAGCTAGCTGTCTGGATTTACCCTGCTGAGACCTGAGGACCAGGTAACCATAGTCCTCAGATTGGACAGATAGTCTAGCTAGCTGTCTGGATTTACCCTGCAGAGATCTGAGGACCAGGTAACCATAGTCCTCAGATTGGACAGATAGTCTAGCTAGCTGTCTGGATTTACCCTGCAGAGATCTGAGGACCAGGTAACCATAGTCCTCAGATTGGACAGATAGTCTAGCTAGCTGTCTGGATTTACCCTGCAGAGATCTGAGGACCAGGTAACCATAGTCCTCAGATTGGACAGATATGCAATTTTTATGAACTATGATATTCTGGCCATGGGTCACATCTCTGGTCCAGGTCCTGGTCCAGCAGCTCCATCTCCCATGCTGTTACTCTACCAACTGAAGTTAGTTGCATTCAATAACTTCTTTGCCATGGTGGCCGCGATAGCAGAGTTACCATGGAAACACTGGTACAAATAGAGGTTTGCCCCTCATATTTAACAATATCCAGCTGTGTTAATAACAATTAAAACTGTAGACAAATGTCAGAAGTGTGGACCGGCGCTGTGTGGCCGGGCTGCGCGGAGAGTAAGAGGAGAGACCCAACACAGGCACGGCTTTACAGGAGAAATGGGTCATGTAATGCAAAATTAAAATGAAAATAAAAATGAGCAGTCTGGGGTTTACGGAGCGGTAGATTGGCCTTGCAAAATACCCGGAGTGTTCTATGAAATGACGCATTTAAAAAAAATCGCACGATCACGCAAATTTGATCGTGGGAAGTCAAAATCGTGATTAAAATTCGATTAATTGTGCAGCCCTAATTTGATCCCATTCAGACTCCAGCCAATCCATGCAACCTCACGTCTCGCAGGCTTAAATGTGTATTTACGCTTCAAGTCAAATCTCTGCTTTCAGGCAGGGCTGCATGATATGAAGAAACTACCCAATTGCCATTATTTTGACTGATATTGCGTTATGATTCACGATATTGGAGGGAATGGTCATTTTGAGTGAAATGAAAAGAAATGAAATGATTACAGTGTGATTTTTGCGAGGATCCGTATCAAACAAAGATGTTTTCTTTAGTCTGTAGGATAGGATTTGTAGGCCTGTGACGTCTCTGCAGCACCACAATACTTCATTCAGAACGGTTTGACACATATTTTGCCTTTAACAAATACAATTGCGATTAATTGTGCAGCCCTACTTTCAGACTTGGAAAGCATTCATAGTGTTATAAACATGATAAGTGACAGAAATTATTTAGTTAAAGTTCTTTAAAAGCGACTTTGAGATTGTTCAATCGTTGCTTTGCCTGTACGACCATCCAACATCAGTTCCAATGGAGGTTACTGGCCCCTTAAAGGTGTTGGATGGGGTTGAGGTCAGGGCTCTCTGCAGGCCAGTCATGTTCTTCCACAAAGTCTGAAAACTATTACTTTATATAGCTTTATAAAGCTTTGTGCACATGTTTATTCTCTTGTTGATACTGTTGGATGATCATCAAACCGTATGCTGTAGCATTAAGATTTGAGTTCCCCTTCGAGGGGAACTCAAACTGCGTCGGTTACGACACTATGGGCGTTCCCATAGTGTCGTAACCGACGCAGTGTCTCGTTCCCCTATCTCGGGGAACAAGGGTTACATACGTAACCCGAGACGTTCATCTAAACTCTAGCATGGTTAATCTGAGATCTCTCTTTTTTGTGCTCTGGGATGTTGCAGGTGACGGGGAGAAACGTCATTCTGTTTGTTGTCTTTGGCAGTCTGGAAGAGATGCAGAACAAACCTGTTGTCTTCTTTGTCTTCTACCTGTGGAGCACCATTGAGATCTTCAGGTCCGCTCAGATCACCTTCCACCCACCCATCCCATCTTTGGTGAACATGTGTTGTAGCCTTTTGTAACATCAGCTCCTTCCTTCTCCACATCAGGTACCCATTCTACATGCTGGCCTGTATCAGCACAGAGTGGAAGCTGTTAACGTGGCTGAGATACAGCCTCTGGATCCCTCTGTACCCACTGGGGACTGTGGCTGAAGGTTAGTGACTAGTTTACTGAGAAATAGTGGCATAAGAAAAGTCGGGGGAAAGTATAAGGGGTACACATGTTAGTCACTGCTGACAGTTTGTTCTGTGCATGCTTCCAGCGGTGGCTGTGATCCAGTCCCTGCCCATCTTTGATGAAACGCGTCTGTTCAGCCTTCGCCTTCCTGCGCTGCTGGGACACTCTATAAGTTTCTCCTACACTCTGCAGCTCTACCTGGTCCTCATGTTCCTGGGTGAGACATCCATTAACACACAGCCATCCTCTCTGACTCACCTTCTACATCTGAACAAAACAGCCATCCAAAACCCAACATTACACCTACAGGCCTTGATAATGTTGAGTCAGTTTACCTTTTTGTTACTCTGGCTGCAAGATAGGGCCCATGATGTTCCCTGTTATGGATTACTTTACCAAAGCCAAGCATGCTCAGGTTCTTTGCCCTTTGATTTCCATAGTGTAATGAATCGAATGGAAGTTAATGCCTGCCTTAAAAATCTTAAACACTGGCCAGCATTGGACAACCCATTAAAGTATATGTGTTGTTTTTTTTGCAGTCGCACGCTACCAAGGGTATGCTTCTTAGGTTTTCCTTTGTCAAATCATATATTGATTTTATTGGATTTTCACTATAGTCCTGTGCAAACATGTATCTGAAAATGCTGTGGATGTATTAATGAATTAATTGTGTATTGCTGTGCAAACAGGGCTTTTTGTGTGTTTGTCTGCTCTGACATCCGATGAGACAGAGATAAACTAGTGTATCAAATTAATGGTGACAAGGTTTCTTCTCCTCCCCAGGACTCTTCATCAATTTCCGCCACCTGTACAAGCAGAGGAGGAGACGATACCGCTCGAGGAAAAGGAAAGTCCACTAACTCACCAGCACTTTTATTTTCCACACACCCTGAACTGCCGTCCACTCAAAGATAAAGCAGCTGTTTTCTTTTCCTCTAATTTTCTTTTTATCATCTTCCTACACACACACTGACCTGATAATGGTAATAAACCTCTCAAGACCAAATCCTGTAAATTAAACTGTAACATCTCAACGACTCACTTTAGAACGGACGTCCCATTAAAACTGTACCGGGTTGATCCAGTGCTTCACTACTACCTTGTTTATTCTCTTAATAATGTACATGATTAATGAGGATGTATCTCCCTGTCTGCGGTCACTGTCTAAAGTAGGGTTAGGACAGAAATATTTCACGGATTTTACTGTTGATTTCCTCGTTAGAGTAACGAGAGAAGTGTTTACTTTATGAACGAATAGGCGCAATTTGTTTTAGAGTTCAGAATAATGTGCTTTAGGAAAAACATTCTGTGTATAAACTGCAACAGATCAGCCATTTTTGCTTTTATTTATACCTTGTTCGTTCAAAAACAATATTGTTACCCTCCACTGCTTTTCAAAACATGATTTAATGGTCTTAAACCACATAATTACAAATCAGATCCTTCAAAGTCTATTGATTTAACCTTTATTGATTGATTTAACCGTTGTTGTTGTGTCTTAATGCAAAGCCAATGCAGTTTTGATACTCTCTCTCTGGTGGTGTGTTTAAGGACGCTTCAATCTCTGGGAGTGTAGAATTTTCTGCATTATTTTAGAGTCTGCACATTAATATGTTCATCTCCCTGATGTCTATGTTTGCTTGTTTTCGTCTGGGTGTTATCATCTGAAAAGCCTGTAAACAAAATGCTTGTTTTGTTTCTCAAATGTGGGAATTTGTTTTAGAGAGAGTTTGAAAGTTGTTCCTTCTTGCGATAGAGGCAACAATCTCATGCCAGTTTCACGTCTCTGCAAGTTGGAGTGAACTGAACTTAATCTGTCTGCAGCGATGTAAAGTTGATAAACTAAAACACCTCTTTCACGGTTCTTGAATCGATACAGATTATTTCAGATGCCTTTGCATGAAAAGACTTTGGCTCTTAACTAAGGTGCATTGAGCCTTGTCATTCATTGCTTTGAATAATAAAGCCATGCAAATTACTGTAAAAAAACAATATTTATATCTGCTCACACTGTCCTTCTTACTGGCCTTTACATAGGTTTTATTAGTAACAACACACATGTATGCCTCTTACCTAATGACCTACACATGTTTTTCTGTGTAACTGTTTTTGTTGAAAGCTGCGAGAGGGACATGGCTCAAAATCAGGATTTTAGAGTTGTTAACTGTGAATGATACATAATGAATCATGTAATGTGATTTTTTTTTTTTTTAAATACAAAACTATTATGTTATGCTTTACAGCAAAGGGAAAATATCTTAAGTGAAGAGGTTTAGCCATCAGACTTCACAGCTCGCTCTCTTCACTGAAGAAAGGCAAGGATGCATTTGCTAGCTGATACATTAATAATAATAATAATAATAATAATAATACATTTATTTATAGAGCGCTTTCCATCAAAGTGCTTTACAGCAAAAATACACTTTAATTACAAACAGTAAAAAAATGTAAAAGCAAGACAGTAAAAAGTAAATAACACTATACAAATACATCAAAGATAAATTAGCATTTAGGACTCATACGCAGCGGTGAGTAAGTCTTAAGCTTCGATTTAAAGACCCCAGCTGAACATGGCAGTCTGATATCTACTGGAAGACTGGTCCATAGTGTTGAAGGCTCGCTCCCCAGCCGGTTCCTTCCTGACCTTTGGTCCAGTCAGCAGTCCTGACCAATGGGAGCGCAGCACCCGAGAAGGCACATCAGAGGTTAACAGCTCAGACAGATGTACCGGTGCAAGGCCATTCGCTGTGTAGTACCTTACCAGCAAGACCTTAAAGTCTAACCTGGACCGGGAGCCAGTGAAGCGAGGCCAGCACAGGAGTTACAGTATGTGTATGTATTTAGATGATCCAGTGAGAACACGTGCTGCAGCATTCTGGACCATCTGTAGACCTCCCAGACTTCTCTTAGGCCGCCCCGAGACCAGGACCATACAGTAGTCTAGTCTAGATGTAACAAAGGCCTGAATAAGGGCCTCGGCATCTTTGAGGGACAATACTGATCTGATCTTTGCAATTCTTTGAAGATGAAAGAAGGCGACCTTTCACCTCCTTAATATGCAAGTCAAATGAAAGTGACCAATCAAAAACTATCCCAAGATTATTCATTCGCATTAAGATCTCAATTCTTTCACTTCCTGTGAAGTTTGACCTGTAAAAAGGCTCTTCAATTTGAGAGGGGATGTCAGATGGACACGTATTTGAGGAAGTATTGATTGTTGCCGATTCCGGGTATTATTTGTGTAACTGTGTGCTGAAAAAGTACAAACGGCAGAATAGGAGTGTAAAGAAGGACAACTAGTCCTCATAAATCAATGGGACTTTAAAATGGGAAGCCCAAGGTAACGTAAGGCAGCCTAAATGTCGGAGCAGTCCCAGAAGTGGAAAGTCGAGGATTTATACTATAATCTGTAATGTATTTATGTATTTATATAGCGCTTTTCTAGTCTTAACGACTACTCAAAGCGCTTTTACATCATACAGGATACATTCACACACATTCATACACTATGGCCGAGGCTGGTGTACAAGGTGCCACCTGCTCATCAGATACACACTCACACACATTCACACTCCGATGTGCAGCATCGGGGGGCAACTCAGGGTTCAGTGTCTTGCCCAAGGACACTTTGACATGGGACTGCAGGGCCAGGGATTGAACCCCTCCACCACTGAGCCACAGCCGCCCATGATGAATGAAGAATCTGTAGAGGCCCCCTGCCACTCTTTAAGCCACCACACAGGGGTTTTCACTTTGCCTGAAGGGGCTTTTCTGTTTGGGTGTTCAGACTGTTTGATTGACATCCCCCTCACTCTCTTTGCTATATCTGTTAGGGCGGGACAACTGAAACCTTTATCATCCTAATTTTGACTGTATGGTGACCTCATGTAGTCCCCAGCGTGTTTTTTAATACTTTTGTTCAAAGGCTTGGAAGCACGGTTCCTTTTTTATCCCTTAGTTTTAGACCTTTTGTAAATGTATACAGTGAAAAATAATTAGGTCACATTTATCTTCATTTATCATTGAGCCATCTTTTCTTAACTCTACTCGAACTACAGTCCAAATACTCTTTACTAACTCTGAACTAAGTCTCCAAACTCGTATTACAAAAATACAAACATTTGTAAAAGTACGTTTTTACACTAAATATGTCACAGCATGTAACGAGAAACCATACATGTGTTTTGGACACGTTTTCTTCATATGTGAACACGTGAAACTCTTTTAAAATGCTCACTGCAAAGCAAATATTGTTCTGCTTAACCAACTTGTATTCCACATTCAATTTCATGTTCTTCTCTTTAAATAGACAAATAAAATCAATTTCCCACACTCCTAGGCTACACCTGACCACACCTTAAACGACGGCCGAACTCCTCCTGTCAGCCTCTGAGAATCTAATTATTCTACATCCAGCAGGCACCGCGCTCACAGCCGCCGCAGAGGTTTTACCTCAAACTGGCAGCTGCGACCAGCACAACACTTTGAATGTTGGTGTGTTGATACAGCGTTATATGTGAAAGGGAAGATGAGAAGTGTTCGGTTTCTAATCCTCTTAGCAGCATTATGCTGAGCTTTGTTCAAGCCCTGACATGCGCTGCGCCCTTGTAGCTCTCCAAAACCCGGAGTCAGCATCTCTGCGCCCGTTACGCACAGCTGGACGGACTGTCCGCAGCCGGAGCCACAGGTAGGACCCGCACCATCACGCACTGCACACAGCTGCTTTCTGGATTTTATTATGTCTTTTATTATTATTTTATCGCATGGTGAAGGAATATAGATTAATTTTTTGTTAAATGATAATCCGCGCTGGCTTCAATTAGCCTACTCAGCAATTAGATCTCAACACGCCCTTTTTTTAGTCAGATTTGGTGCTTTTTATCAACATGGACATCTTAATGCACAACGGGTAGGGTTAATTAATGTTTCATTTCCTGCACGCGCGCATTTAATCAGACTCCATGCGGGTGCTCACGCTAAATATAATCAGAGGCAATTTCGGATTTAATTGCTTCATTGTGAAGCAAGTCCATGTTTTTTTCTTCCCGTTTTAATATGTTTAATGTGTCTTCAATGCACTCCTGTTTTGTGAGAAGCCAAAGCCTGTGTGATTATGTAGCCATAGTAACAGGTGGCTGTCTGCATCCCCCATCACCCCCCACCCAACACACGCACTTCTCTTCAGTAGATCTGCCTCTGCAGCTATGCAAACAGAGAGGGCATATACATGCACGGATTCATGATGATGTGATTTTCTAAAACAGCTTTCTGTTTTCAGTCCTTCCACAGGTTGAAGCTGCCCGCTGTATAAGATGAAACGCACTCTGTGTACGGGTGTGTGTCTCCTCCCTGCCAGCGGAGTCTTCTCGCCACATATCGGAGCTGTACTTATCAAGGAATAGCCATGCATCTGGCATAACTTCCTGTTTGGAGTCAAGAGCGCGATGGCAATGCACAAGCACTTGCCTCACAGGAGGAGACTCAAGAGCAGTCGCGTCCTCTTCCTCGTCTCAGGTGTGCTGCTGTGTTTGGTCTACACGCTGACTCTGAAGGCCAGGCTGTCAGAGCCGCGAGCCTCCCCCCAGACGTATGACGCTCTCGGAGGAGAGGCGGGTGATTTAAAGGTCAACATTCGGGAGGTGATAGCATCCAATGAGACGGAGGAGGAGGTTGTCTCACCTGAGACCACCACACCTCCCCTGGTGATGATCGTCAACAGGACAGACATTGAACAGTGTATCTATGTAGATCCTCAGCCCCCCAAACCTCTTCCACCGCCACCAACAACCGCTGCTCCCCCTCGGAGGAAGGGCGATTACCCAGAGGACATTTTCTCAGTGGAGCAGCGACAGCAGGGATGGGTGGCCCTGCACGTCCTCGGCATGATCTACATGTTTGTGGCACTGGCCATCGTCTGCGATGAGTTCTTTGTTCCCGGGCTGGAGGTCATCACCACCAAGCTGCAGATCTCGGACGACGTGGCCGGGGCCACCTTCATGGCGGCCGGAGGCTCCGCCCCGGAGCTTTTCACCTCCCTGATCGGAGTCTTCATCTCCCACAGCAACGTGGGCATTGGCACCATCGTGGGCTCGGCCGTCTTCAACATCCTGTTTGTGATCGGCATGTGCGCCGTGTTCTCCCGGGAAATGCTGCACCTGACCTGGTGGCCGCTCTTCAGAGACGTCACCTTCTACATCCTGGACCTGATCATGCTGATCGTCTTCTTCCTGGACAACATGATCCTGTGGTGGGAGAGCATGATGCTGGTGCTGGCCTACGTCAGCTACGTCAGCTTCATGAAGTTCAACAGTCAGATTGAGCATGTGGTCAAGAGCCAGATTAACAAGCACATGAGTATCGTCAAGGTGTGGACCGCAGAGGAGCCGGAGAAGGTCAGTTGGTGACACATTTTTAGGGTTAAAAAGTAGCTCAAAGATTGATTTTGTGGTTAAATATATCTCAGGGAAGGGTGCATTATAGAGAAAATCGAATATCAGAATATGTTTGACCAACTACATCATTGCCAATATTGCCACAATATTGTGGGGTTAACTTTTGACAAAAAATGTACACAATGAGATTTTAGATAATCATCAATAATGTGCATATAATGACTGAGTGGGTAAAGGCAAAGTCAATAGTAGAAAAGCCAGAAAACAACAACACTTTACTGAAATACAGCCTTTAAAACCAGGAAAAGGCAACACTTATATTACCATTTTTAGAATTTAAGACAATATATATTCTCATATATCAATGTTGGTATAATATCGATATATTGTCCAGGCTTAATGCAATTTGCAATGATATAATTTGCCTTTACACTGGAGTTGTAGAAAAAAACCCATCTGTGAGTCTGTGTCCATCAAAAGTGATTTAATAATTAAATACAACGCTGCCTCAGTGTCACATCAGTTATATGACAGAACACGCAGCTTTCCATTCAACATCGGTAACTCCAAATATGGCTCCTTCATTAATTTGCAACTTCAAATAAATCAAATTTATGCTACACTGCAATGTTTCCAGTGATTATAGTGTTTCCCAGTGACAGTGGTTTTTTTAAATTGGCTTTTTCTGATCAGATATGTGTTTGTTGTCGAGAGCTCAAACGTTGTGTTGTGTTAAATGGTTAAAAGTCGAGACAAAAACGATAAGTCGATTAATTAGACAGAAAATGAATCGGCAATCATTTTGATCGGCAACAATACATCAATCGTTAAATTCATTTTAAAACAGAAATCCCAAAAATTCACTGTGTCTAGCTTTTCAAATGTAAAGATTTGCCTCTTTTTTACATTAAACGGACTGTTTTTGGGGTTTTGGATCATGGGTTGGATTAAGCAAATAATTTGAATATGTAAACTTGATCGTGTACATCAATATTACACCGAATATGTTCCTGATATCAATATATTCTACACCAGAATTTGGCAAATCACTGCACAATCAAATTGGTTGTTCCTTTGATGTTAAAGGGTAACTACCATTTTTATCAACCGATTAATCACTTAAGTGGGATCGCCGCTGCCGACTGTAATAAGCTACAATGGAAGTTAATGGGATAATTGTCCAGCTTGTATTTACCTTCATAAAGTGCTCCTTTTGCCACCGACAGGCTCAGATTAATATTCTAAGTGTCTGACAGCATTATGGACAGGATCCCTTCGGTGATAGACCTTTAAAACCTCTTTGAGATCTTTCAGTTTCACCAGAAATAGCTCTGAAGTCGCTAGCGCTAAACCCACCAGACTCCATTTAAAAAAACAATACTTTTAGCGTGTATGGAGCCGACTTCATTTCACATAAACTATAAATTTATTTCAACCAAAACTACAGTTGTGATGGGTGGAAAAGTGGAAAGACGGCTTTTCATAGTTTTTATTTAGTTTCTGCCGAACTTGCTAAAATTACTTTTTTATTTACGTTTATTTAAGCAAACGCAATTTTGTGGATGTTTTTATGATTTAAAAACAAGGAGCTTACTCTTTAACAGAAAGGGTGAGCTCCTTAGAAATCCTTTCCATAAACGAGCACTAGTATGAAGGTAAATACAAGCTGGACAATTGCCCCATTGACTTACATTGGAGCTTGTTTCCCCGCTACTGGACCAGTTTCAAAGATTGTTGTTCCCATCAGTCACTTACACACAAAAACATAGGAAAATAGGGTCCAGGTTGAAAAAAAACAGTAGTTACCCTTTCAAGTGCAAGCTGTTCTGCAAAACATCAGGAAAAGGAAGTCCTTACATACTAAATATGAAGGGGTGAATGAACTCAACAGCTGTTGATTTTAAACTATTGTGCTTTTGTGCAACCCCCCTTCAGCAAAAAGGGCACATGTCTCAGCAGAGCTGTTACTACCAGATATTCAGACATCTGTACACAGTATATTTTCTACCTTTCATCTCCTCACAGTTGGGACTGCGGCCTGCTCGGGTACAGTGAATGAAGGACAGTGGTTTGTGGGTCTGAGCAGACGACAGCCTGTATTTGTGTAAAATCCTTTGATCCTGCTGAACAGAAAGGACTCCAGGTGTCACACACAACGTCACTCTGCCACAGCCCTGAAATACCAGTATGGGATGTTATTAATTTAGAATAAAAAAATTAAAAAACTGCAGAACACCTGCAGACCAACGGCTTTCTGCAGCTGACAGAAAGCAGGAAATGTCTGAGCCGGTGTTATACCCCTACTGGTTTCCACAACAACTGGTTACTGTCATAGACAGTTAAAGAAAGAAAAAGGTGTCCGTATGTTGTGTTTACCTAACAGCTGCCGCTGGGCTGCCTCTGGCACCAGATTCGTCACACAATCACAAACATATCCCTGGCGATTTTCAAATCGTTTCCCAAATCTACTGGCGCGAAAATGTTTGTCTAAGTAAGCACCACATCACAGCCTCCTACAAAAACTAAGCTCTAAAAACAATACAACTTCGGGTCGAGGTGGTTGCGATCTTGTGGCCAAAAAAAAAGTTCCCACCTCAACCTGCAGCTTTACGCAGTGAGCTATCATAACGCTAGGCTATAGGAAGTCGCTCCCAGTTACCTGTCTATCAACTACGTCACCAACCGGGTAACACCTTGTTGTGAGCTCATCTACAACAACTGGTTATCTTGCCTTAGTTTATGGAATACTCGATGTTAGTTATCACGTTTCTTTGGTCGCATCTACGGACAAATTGACTAGGCCTACTACTACTTCATCATAGCCACCTACTAAGCTACACATTGTGACTGACACACATTTTAACAGATCGAATAGTCAAATATTGTCGAAATACACGATTGCCAACGAGTCACAGAAAAGTGGTAGGCTAATACACGACGTAATTTGAATGCATAGTGTAATGATTTACAGTCATCGTCTCTCCTTTTGTGTAGCCTATATGGTATGTGATATATGGCAATATCCCTGGATTTGCACAACAAAGGCTTGTAATGAGTCTTTCATCAAATCATTCCATCCAAACTGATGTCAAGTTGTTCTGAAATCAAACTCCGACACAGCACAGTAGCTATTGATATTCTTTAATGACCTTATTCATCTTTAGTGATATGACTTTCTCTCTGGGTTTAACCAAGTGTGCCCCTTGTGGACAGGATATGACACCAGCACGTTTATTGTTTACTAGGATATCAGCATCGCCTGCCATTATCCTTCTCATTATAATCGATGTTAGCAATCACTGTGAGGCGATAATGTATATGCAGCTCAACTTTTTGCTTTGTCTTTCCTGCAATTAGGCCAACTGAGGCGTTATGAATGCGCATTTAGAAGTGTCTTGTATAAGGCTATGAATGTGATGTTTGCCAAGTTGTAACGTGCTGGTGTCATATACTGTCCACAAGGGGAACACTTGGTTAAACCACTTTTCTGTGACTCGTTGGCAATTGTGTATTCCGACAATATTTGACTATCGATCTGTTAAAATGTGTGTCAGTCACAATGTGTAGCTTAGTAGGTGGCTATGATGAAGTAGTAGTAGGCCTAGTCAATTTGTCCGTAGATGCGACCAAAGAAACGTGATAACTAACATCGAGTATTCCATAAACTAAGGCAAGATAACCAGTTGTTGTAGATGAGCTCACAACAAGGTGTTACCCGGTTGGTGACGTAGTTGATAGACAGGTAACTGGGAGCGACTTCCTATAGCCTAGCGTTATGATAGCTCACTGCGTAAAGCTGCGGGCTGTGGTGGGAACTTTTTTTTTGGCCACAAGATCGCAACCACCTCGACCCGAAGTTGTATTGTTTTTAGAGCTTAGTTTTTTGTAGGTGGCTGTGATGTGGTGCTTACTTAGACAAACATTTTCGCGCCAGTAGATTTGGGAAACGATTTGAAAATCACCAGGGATATGTTTGTGATTGTGTGACGAATCTGGTGCCAGAGGCAGCCCAGCGGCAGCTGTTAGGTAAACACAACATACGGACACCTTTTTCTTTCTTTAACTGTCTATGACGGTTACCAGTTGTTGTGGAAACCAGTAGGGGTATAACACCGGTAATTAACATGCAGCACTGCGTTTCAGCCATATTCTTCAATTGGCCTGAAGCGCGTCTGCAGTCAGTCTGTTTCCACATTAATGGGTCTGAATCAGTGGAATTTAAAATGTCCTTTTCTGGGATTGTTCAACACCTTCCTTTTTGAGTATTTCCAGTCGTATCTCTGCATTGTGTTCAGATCAGGATACCTGTTGATTACAGGACGCGGGGAGCATCAGGATCACATTGCGGAGACTCTGGCAGCAATCACTCTGTTTGTTATGAAGCACATACGAGAGATTTGAGACAATGTATTTAATTATTTATCTATGTAAAACAAAAACAACTAAACTGGATTAATAAAAATTGATGTAAAATGAATATTCTGTCCATCGCATCGGTGTGATGTGCATCATTTTTTGCCAATTAACTGGTTTTATTTGGCTTAACAACTCATACGATTCGCTCAGGGTCTTTATGCAGTTTGATATCCAGAAGAACATATATATGCTCTGTAATAACCACGGACGTGTTCCTAACATAAACTTAAAGTATCATGTTATCTATCTCTATGATGTTGCTTAGACCGCCTCCTGCTTTAGAGTCTAGCTGCATGTCAAGCCTTTGCTGCTCTATCTGTCAGTGATGGAGATGTTTTCATGTCTCTTAATACGCCGTGACATTATTTTTATGATTCACCCACAAACAGAGGGGACTGGATTGCTTCACGTACCATATTGTGAATGGATTTTTCTTAATGATCAAATCTCACACACGTGCAACTAAGTGACTGATGAGAACAACAATCTTTGAAACTGGTCCAGTTTTAAACAAGTTCGCTGCAGTCGGCAGCAGAGAAACAAGCTACAGTGTAAGTTAATAGGGCAAAGGTCCAGCTTGTATTTACCTTCATATAAGTGCTCCTTTTGCCACTGACAGGCTCAGATTAATATTCTCAGTGTCTGACAACATTATGGACAGGATCCCTTTAGAGATAAAACCTTTAAAACCTCTTTGAGACCTTTCTGTTTCACCAGAAGTCGCTGGCGCTAAACCCACCAGACGTTTAGCCACCATATTTTCCCATGTAACTCGGTAAACTATGTGTTTATTTCAATCAAAACTAGAGTTGTGTTGGTTGGAAAAGTGGAAAGACGACCCAAAACCGACTTTTCATAGTTTTATTTTAGAATAAAGTGTTGTTTTTTTTGTGTAAAAAAGGATCTTCCTTTTTAACAGAAAGGTCGACCTCCTAAGAAATCATGTCCATAATGTTGTCAAACACTTAGAATATTAATCTGAGTCTGTCAGTGGCTAAACAAACACTAGTATGAAGGTAAATACAAACTGGACAATTGCCCTATTCACTTACATTTTAGCTTGTTTCCCCGCTGTTGACTGCAGCGATCTCGCTTAATACTGGACCAGTTTCAAAGATTGTTGTTCCCATTAGTTAGTTAGACACAAAAACATAGGAAAATAGGGTTCAGGTTGAAAAAAACAACCGCTAGTTACCTTTAATATATACACTACCGGTCCAAAGTTTGGGGTCACTTCTACATGTCCATACCACTCCATTATAGACAGAATACCTGCTAATTTGGGTGGGGGGGCTGATCTTTAATGCAATATCTACATTGCCCATTACCAGCAACCATTCATCCAATGTTCCAAAGGCACATTCTGTGTACTAATCTATCATTTAAAAATAAAAACACTAGAAAAACATTGGAGAACCATTTTACTATTATGTAAGCACATAATGTAATCTGATTACTGCCCTGGTTAAAAAAACAATGCAACTGATCTCAGCTGGCATTCTGTCTACAATGGAGTGCAATGGGAATTTCTATGTGACCCCAAACTTTTGACCGGTAGTGTATAAACTTTATTTCAGACCCAAACACAAAAATACAAACTTCAGATCCTTCCACAATGTTCAGTGTGTAATACACAGACATGTTCGCCAATGGTTCCCCAGTCTGGAGGAGAATCTGACAGAACTGCGTACAGGGTGAGCCAAAACAGGGATTATGTCATTTTCTGACTCAGATACACATAGATCTATAGTAAGTAAGTAAGTGAGTAAGTAAGGTTTATTTGTATAGCACCTTTCACAGATAAAAAATCACAAAGTGCTTCACAGTAAAATGTAACACAATACCAATAAAGTACAATACAATGCATAAGCCACTTTAAAACCAAATGGAAAACATAAAAACAAAAACCACAAAAACCCCACGTCTAACTAAAAGCCTGTTTGAATAGCAGCGTCTTCTATACATCAGGTTACTTAAACAGCAGAGCATGTAGCTACCCCGACGCTGACTAACATATGGCTTGTACTGGAGCTTCTTGGATCTCTCAGCAGCCTCATGCTGTCATTATAAGCCACTCTGAGTTCTCTAATGCTGCCTTGCTCATAACGACACCACAGGTGTACAATACGCTCTAAAGAGTGAGATTTGCAGGTACAGAGCACATGCTGAACTTACGACCCAGCATGTTCGCTTGAGTATACGGCTTCCCACGCTGCCTGTAGATATCCTTATCATCAGAAAGGTCATTTGTAATAATATGGCCCAAATATGTAATCTCACTGCACACCATAAGGGCAGTGCCAGACAGATAGAAGTCAGGGAAGGCTGACTGTCTGACTTCTCTACTTCTGATAATCATGAACTTATCTTGTATTTTATATCAAAATCAACACCATATTCTCAAAAGCTGTAGGTTTGACAACAACGAGCATATTGATTATTTGACAATCACCTGTCATCCACTCTGAGGCAAGAGCCTGGAAGACGTTTAAGCAGTCGTTTTAATAAAGAAAAGAAAAAACAACGTCAAGTAGAAGTCTCACATTTGTGCAAAGGTTGGATAATCAGGATCTGTAAATGGGAATCTGAACAACTGAATGTGTGATGCAGACCATTTTCACAGTTCAGTTTAGGGCTGGGCAATACTGTATATCGACATATTATCAACATTGATATTAGGCTAGATATATTCTTAAATGTTGAATATCATGTTGGCTCAGTAGTGGAGCAGGTGCACATGTACTGACAGAGGTGCAGAGGTCTAGGGTTCAAATCTGACCTGTGATGATTTCCTGCATTACAAGTGTTGTCTTGTCCTGGTTTTGAGGGCTGCATTACAGTAAAGTGATGTAGTTTTCTGAGCTTACCAGACTTACTCGCTGTTTTAATATTTGCTTTAAAGCAACAATAGTCAACCCTACTATATCGCCATAATATTGACAGTGATGTATTAAGATATTTGATTTATTTTTCCATTTCGCCCAGCCACACCCCGTATGTATGTACACCGAACTACTGAGATGCTGCTAACTGATTATGTTGTCCCTGACTTCACAGGATAGTGATCCTCCACCAGCACCACCTCCTGCTCCTCCCTCCTCTGCTGCTGCTCCTCCTGCACCAAAAGCTAAAGATAAATCCAAACGAGAACCTGAACCGCCTCAGAGCTTACTTCAGCCCATCAAACCGTCATCCGAGCCACAAGAGGACAGAACAAGACTCAAAGTAGGAAGAACTAAACGTATTATTGTCGATGTAGTCTTGGTTTGCCAGACCTTCCTCCACAGCGCTGCCGAGGAGGGTCTGGCTAGTCCACACAACATTCCAGGATGTTGCTCTGGTTTATTGCCATTTTTCAATCATCTTGGGCGCTGGACAGAGCCACGTTGCCGCTTGTTTTGGTGAAACATGTATGTTCAAAAGTTGTTTTAAGCCGTGCAACAGAAAACTCAGATTGGACAGATAGTCTAGCTAGCTGTCTGGATTTACCCTGCAGAGATCTGAGGACCAGGTAACCATAGTCCTCAGATTGGACAGATAGTCTAGCTAGCTGTCTGGATTTACCCTGCAGAGATCTGAGGACCAGGTAACCATAGTCCTCAGATTGGACAGATAGTCTAGCTAGCTGTCTGGATTTACCCTGCAGAGATCTGAGGACCAGGGAACCATAGTCCTCAGATTGGACAGATAGTCTAGCTAGCTGTCTGGATTTACCCTGCAGAGATCTGAGGACCAGGGAACCATAGTCCTCAGATTGGACAGATAGTCTAGCTAGCTGTCTGGATTTACCCTGCAGAGACCTGAGGACCAGGTAACCATAGTCCTCAGATTGGACAGATAGTCTAGCTAGCTGTCTGGATATACCCTGCAGAGATCTGAGGACCAGGTAACCATAGTCCTCAGATTGGACAGATAGTCTAGCTAGCTGTCTGGATTTACCCTGCAGAGACCTGAGGACCAGGTAACCATAGTCCTCAGATTGGACAGATAGTCTAGCTAGCTGTCTGGATTTACCCTGCAGAGATCTGAGGACCAGGTAACCATAGTCCTCAGATTGGACAGATAGTCTAGCTAGCTGTCTGGATTTACCCTGCAGAGACCTGAGGACCAGGTAACCATAGTCCTCAGATTGGACAGATAGTCTAGCTAGCTGTCTGGATTTACCCTGCAGAGATCTGAGGACCAGGTAACCATAGTCCTCAGATTGGACAGATAGTCTAGCTAGCTGTCTGGATTTACCCTGCAGAGATCTGAGGACCAGGTAACCATAGTCCTCAGATTGGACAGATAGTCTAGCTAGCTGTCTGGATTTACCCTGCAGAGACCTGAGGACCAGGTAACCATAGTCCTCAGATTGGACAGATAGTCTAGCTAGCTGTTTGGATTTACCCTGCAGAGATCTGAGGACCAGGTAACCATAGTCCTCAGATTGGACAGATAGTCTAGCTAGCTGTCTGGATTTACCCTGCAGAGACCTGAGGACCAGGTAACCATAGTCCTCAGATTGGACAGATAGTCTAGCTAGCTGTCTGGATTTATCCTGTAAAGGCCTTGTATACAGTTCAATATAGCATTTTAATGTGTTTAATGTGTTAAAAATTATGATTTTATTGTGTGCTTTACATCCAGTGAGAAATGAAACCAGACCTACCGTTGTCTAGGTGGAAACAATTGAAATATTGTTTTTTTATTAAGGTTGACAAAATCAGCCTCTTATTTCTAGCTGACAACTGTTTTTTACACAACTTAAATTGAGATTTTATCACCTGTAGCTAGCTCATGGAGCCAACGTTAGCTCCATGAATTGAATTGTTTTTAACTAACTAGCTAACTCGTATTAAAAAAAAGAAAGAAAAGAGAACTCTGTAAAAGTGGTTTTAAATATGCACTTAATGGCTGCAGATATGATGATGTACAAATGACTAAGGCTAAAGCAGGTCCCAGGCAAAAAGTCAGCATCCAGTTAATGATCCATGTAGAAGATAACATCATTGTTGTGGCAGTGTAAAGCTATTAGTCCTAAAAGTAAGATGTAGAAAATGTAATTAGCATTCAAATACAACCCCGTTTGACTGCTTAGTTTACATACTTGTTCTTATTTAATAACAAAAACAATATACTGTACAAGAAAAAGTTCTCACCTTTAACATTACAAGAGAAAAGGCTTTTAGGATGACCGATGTGTTTAGCAAATGTAACGAGTAAACGAGTAAAGAGCTGAACATCCACACAAGTTAGTGAGTACGTGAGTTGAATATGTACCTGCTGCAGTTTGATTTCTGACTATATATACTATATACTATATATATACTATATACTGTCTTGTATATGTCTATATGGCCTGTAGGTGCGTCCCATTCTGCAGCGAGGCGGCAGCTCGGCGTCCCTCCACAACACCTCGCTGAGGAGCACCATCTTCCAGCTGATGATCCACACGCTGGACCCTCTGGGAGAAGGTAACAATAACAGAGCCAACCGGGAATCATTATGAAAGAGATCTAACATGCAGCCTGGTGGTCAAGGGGTTTGGAATAAAGAGTTTAAACACACCCTTTTTCTTTAAAAGTTTTTCCATCAAGTTTTCAGGCACACGTGAAGGGTAAAACTGTCCCCCGTGGGTTGCCGTAGTGATTTAATAGGGAACATTTTCATAGTTTATCATAAATCTGCAATTGCAAAATACAGTTTAGAAAACAAAGAAACAGATCAAACAAACTTAATAAAAGAAGATAATATGACACACAATGGGCAGATTACTTTGCTCTCTTGGCTGTCCACCTTAAATTGATACTGTCCTGTTATTTTTGTACCTCATCCACATAACATCCCAGGGATTACTTATAACATTGATTATTCTTACATCAGTTAATCTAATTAATATCATGTATGACACAAACGCAGAAAATCCAAACTGCTGAAACTGGTGAATTTCTGCTTGAAAGATTAGACAATCGATACATTTCCTGTCGAGGGACTATTAAACTAAATGTTCTAGCTCTAGGATGTTCTAGCTCTAGGATGCAGCGACTCAGCGCTGTCCGTCCTGTCACTTCCTGTAAGTCAGGGTAGCGTGACGAACCGCCCGCGACCTTCAGCCCGTCCTCAAACTCATCGGGTCGTTGTTCCTTCACTCTCGCAGCACTCGGCCACCACTTATCCTTAATCAGCTTTTCAACACAGGATAATAAAAGCTGGATAAGAGCCAGCGTGCTAGCAGAACAAGCTCTTTATCTCTCTGGAGCAGGTGCAGCAGTGTGTCATCACCATGGTGACCAGTCAGCATCTTAAACATGAATATTCATTTTGATCTCAACCACACCTCTAAAGTTTCCAGAAAGGCCGACTTTGGCCCCTTGCCTGCTCTCTACCCCCCTACCGCTGGCGCCCCTTGCCCGGTTCAGACCCATATCTGAACTCAGGCTTCATTCTTATGTCAACTTCAGACCTGTAGAGTTAAGTGACTGCCTCTTGCATGGTTGTGCACTGTCAAAAAAAGAAGTACAATACAGGTCCATTTTGGTTCCCTAAGGTACAAACTTAGCAAATGTTCCCTTAAAAGTACAAAAATGTATCTTGAAGGTACATTTCTGCACCTTCCGTTGTACAGTGTGTACTTTCTGAGGTGTAAGGTACATATTTGTACCTTTAAGGTACATTATTGATCCTTTAAGGTTTAATATTGTCCCTTAGAAGGTACAAACAGGCAGGGCTGTAGTCAAGACCACCTTAGTCGAGTCCAAGACAAGTCCAAGACCAGGACTAGTCGAGTCCAAGTCAAGACGGAAACAGTATCAAGACAATCATTTTGGGTTTCCCTTTCCCTCCAATATTATCATCAACATAATAAAGACACCTGGACTCGGTCCAGACCAGAAGACATATCTGGCAAGACCAGTGGCCGAGACAAGTGCGAGTCCAAATACTAGCGAGTCCGAGACAAGTCCGAGACCATAGAAAAACGGTCTTGAGTCCAAGACCGGACTCGAGTCCTACAACAGCTAAGGTCCAAATGTGATCCTCTTATTCAAGGTACAACAACGTACCTTTGAGGGTACCACCCCAGAGACCAGCTCTTGTTCCTTAAAGGTCCTGTTGGTACTTTTTTTTTTGACAGTGTGATGCTATCGCGTTGAAAAGAATCTGAAACACCTTGCAAATTACTCGAATCCACCTCTGTTGTAGTTCCCAGTACCGTAGGTGTCTTCAGGACTACAATTTGCCGTGATGACACACACACACGCACACAAGGGGAAAACAATACCAGCTTCGTTGTGGGTGATAAACCACATTAATGTAATTTTTCCCACCGGGTTAGACATCAGCACACGACGGTGATGCTATTAGATCATTTGATTATTACTGCTCGTGCATTAATGCAGGTTTTTACTGTTGTAGTTGGTCAAGGTGGAGCTCATTTTGCACCAATTTGGTTTTGCATTACTTGCATCAATCTTACCAAAAACCAGATGTAGATATGTGCTTATAGTGCATACATTGTTGAGCCACTCTTAATCACTGCTAGAGGCCTAGCTCCTGGTCATACATGTCAAGTTTCCTTAGTTTTTATTCCTGTAGATAACTGGCCAGACAATCACCTGCAGATATTTATTACAGTTTGAAATATGTTAGACAGAAATGTTTAGGTTATCTGAGGTACAGGTATTCATTTATTTCAAGAGCCACCAAAAAATGATTTGACAGTTAAACTCATTCTATGTGTATTCTCCAGCGTTGCTGCAAGGCAGGGGCAGGGGCAGGGGCAGGGGCAGGGGCAGGGGCAGGAGGGGGAGCTGTTAAGACCAATCAGATTGTCAGGGCGGGCTTTATACAATGATGGACAGCTGTCCATATCGCTCTGTAGCTGTAATAATGGATATAGCTAATGGTTGTAATTCACCCTGTGTTCTATTAATACATCCATGGTATTAGCTTATGATACAGCCGAGGGATATATAATATATATATATATATATATATATATATATATATATATATATATATGCTGTAAAGCCTGTAACGGCATTAGTGTTTCCCAAACTGCTAGTAGTAACCAGAGGTGGGTAGAGTTGCCAAAAATTGTACTCAAGTAAAAGTACTGTTACTTCAGAATAATATGACTCAAGTAAAAGTAAAAGTAGTCATCCAAATAATTACTTGACTAAAAGGTAACCATGCTTGGTTCCTCCTGGTCTGCGTTGCCTTGGCGACGGTTGATTCTGACATCTTTGTTTTGCTACGACTGTAAAGCTAACCTGTCCCGCCGCTGAGATCGAGGATGGTCACGTGACTGCACGACGACGTGTGATTGGTTAAACACAGTCACGTGGTAGAGCCTTCAGCGGAAGGCTCTCTCTCTCTTTCTTTCTCTCTCTCTCTCTCTCTCTCTCTCTCTCTCTCTCTCTCTCTCTCTCTCTCTCTCTCTCTCTCTCTCTCTCTCTCTCTCTCACTCAAAATAAAACATTAAAATGAGGCGTCCGCTGGGGTAAAAACGATGACGCGTAGAATACCAAAGAGGTAAAAAGAAAAGTAAGGAGCTCATTGTAGCCTGATGTAGCGGAGTAAGAGTACAGCTTCTTCTTCACTAATCTACTCAAGTACAAGTACAAGTATAGTGATTTAAAACTACTCCTAGAAGTACAATGTTTTCTAAAACTTACTCAAGTAAATGTAACGGAGTAAATATAACTCGTTACTACCCACCTCTGGTAGTAACAGTTCATTTTTGTTGACCACTATGCATCGCTCAACATACGTCACATACTCCTTTGCTCTGATTGGTTGTAGGTCTATCCAATTGAGTGCAGAGGCAGTTTTGATTGAAAGATACCCCATAATCACGATGGATGGAGCAGTTTCAGCCTCATATTCTGATCAGAATAGAGTACGACTGATGTCAGGCTATTTGTATTATTGTAGGAATTCTCTAACATCAATGACGTAAATGCAACAATTTACTCACACAAAATACTGACAGACCATTTGGAAAGGCACCGAACAGCACAGACAGATGACTTCCATCAGCTTGAGTGGACACAAGATGGAGACACATAGAAAACAAATGAGTCAGATGGAATTAAAATGGCTGCTGTGGGTTTCCATCCATAGAGGCAACCCTTAGAGGGGCCGTGAAAACCCCCGGCCCGAGGAAAGGCAGAAGAGGTAAGCACAGCAACCAGATGTTGCCTCGCTGTTTCCTGTTGTGTGTCTCGTTGTGACTGTAGTCCATGTGTGCATCCTTGAGTTCAACCCTGTCAGTAACTCAAACAAAAGACTAGTAAACACGTTTAGTGTGCATTGTTTAATTACAATTTGGAGCCTTGAGGAGCAAAATACTTTGATTTTAAAGTTTAATTACATTGTGTCACTAAGAAGAGATTTAAAAAAGGAAATGTCTCATTCCATAGTTATGGTCCATGTAATTGATAATGTTTGGTATTTGGTCTGCTGTGTATCTCTGCCAATCAGAGACATCCTTTAATGGTGATGTCAGAGGGGAAGGGTCAGTACAGAGGAAAGGTAAGACCTTCTTTGTGTCGTGTCTGTTGTGTCTGTTGTTGTTGTTGTTGTGGTGTTCTGTGAGGTTTGATTGTGTCCTGCAAATATTTCTGAACTTGTTCTGAATGTTACATTGGATTATGGATCCAATATAACATGCATGGTACATGCATCCAGTTGCTTCTGTGTTGTGTTAAGATCCCTGAGCTTGTTTTTCACACGCTGGCTGTTTGAAGAAGAAGAACTACAGCATGTGATTCTTACAGCATCTTAGCCTCTATGATGATGTGGTTTTAAAATGAGTGTTAAAGGATTCACGTGTGCATCCTTTTCAATATGAATGTTTTCTTTGTTAGCACAATCATAAATAAAGGGAACATACAGTAGGCTGTAGTAACAATATCTTTTGACATTTTCCTCCAACATTCGATGGAAAAGTCTCGGTACTAAAGCAAGCATGTGTGAAGGCTAAAAAGTCGCGGATATGAGGAGATTTACACTGTCCCACTGCTTTGTACCAAGATTTTGTCTGCACCAAGAGAATATTGTTTTGCTATTTTAAGGACTCTCTTCTGAAGAAAAGAATTGAAACATTGATCACATGTGTGTGTAGGTCTACATTTAGCTGCGGTTTTGTTTCATAGAGGCTTGTTATTCTACACCGATCTTTACAAAATGGCCAGAGTGTGAGTATAAGGTCAAAGACATGTTGACACGGCTGCACAAAACTGCTCGTGGATAATTTGATATAAAATGGACTCATGTTGTTATATGAGCGATGATTCTCTTGATTACAGCAAAGAACAAAGTAAACCCTCTGAAGTCATATCACCGCCCTTCTGAAGGTGAGTTGCATGTTAGAATTTAACACTTTCCTTCGTTTTAAGGACCACTCTGAGATCTCGATAAAAGCCCACGGTCAGATAAGGAGACTGATATCAACTAGTGCAGTGTTTGGAGAATGTCCAACTCCAGTTTTAACCCACCAAAAACAGCATTTAGAGTTGTTTTCTGTAATACTGACCGATTATTTATACTCTATAAAAATGTTAAGTGTTCACAACTAAAGAAAACAGCTTAATTAATCTGAGTAGTTCTGAAGCAGCCTAACCTGAAGGCTAATATCATTAACATGCTCGTAATATTAACCAATTTATTGCATAATAACAACATTTCAAATCCAGTATTGTTCCAACCATGTTTCTGCCTTTAAAACCACATTATCTACTTAAAATGTATTTCAAGATCAAATACATTTTTAGGAGTTGTTGAAAGCTTCATTCTTTCCATTTTTGACAAAGGGTAGTTTAGCAGTCTTTGCATTAAACTAAAAATGTTGTACCAAACCCACAGAAATGACATTTATATTGATTTTCTCATTTTAAAAAAAGGCAAATGAAGACAAACAGGCATGTTGTGTAATGTCTGAGAGGTTGGTTGTCGATCATCGGAGATGGTTTGGGGGTTGAAGGAGGTTCTCCACCTTCAGCGGAGCCTCTCGGTGGGCGGGTTTGTGCGACTCAGTCTGGAGTAATGAGGTGCTTCAGAGTCAGATGTACAGAGCAGAGTGGGGCTGCAGGGAGTCTGGAGAGGCCTCAACGAGCCTGGATCAATCAGCCCGAGGATTAACATACAGATGGGACCGCGTGTGTGTGTGAACCATGTTTTACTACATTTGTGGGGACCAAAAACTGGGAATACAGTATACTTATGGGGTCCTGACAGCTTTGTGGGGACAAAATGCTGGTCCCCATAACGTTAAAGGGCTGTTTGAGGGTTAAGACTTGGTTTTAGGATCAGGGTTAGAATTAGGGTTAGGGTAAGGGTTAAGGTAAGGCATTTAGGTTTGATGGTTAAGCTCAGGGTAAGGGGCTAGGGAATGCATTATGTCAATGACTGGTCCCCACAAAGATAGTGAGACACACTTGTGTGTGTGTGTGTGTCTGTCCCTTCTCCATTAATAGAGCATGTTTACTTCCAATCACTCCTTACTGGACACCACAGAATAATAATTTGTCAGCTCTATTATGATTTTTGTCTCAAAATGTTGAATAAGCACCAACACCTTTAGAAGATGAGGCATTCATTAATTCTGGAGAAGTTATCCAGAAGTCTAAGAAAGTCTTGGGAATGGTTACGCAAAATAAAGATGCTTAGAACTGTTGGAAAGAGAAAATTAGAAATAGTGGGTTGTATTTACTTGTAACACTACTGTGTTATTCTATCATTATTATTCATTAATAGGGTTCCTAACTAATGCACATTATTGTTGTTGTTTTTCCTGTTATAATTAAGTGTAAAGCAGCTTTTAGTCGAACTATTTAAACTACATCTTGGAAAAAAAGACGAGTGATAACTTAATTGTAGTCCTCCATACAGTATCTGCTGTTTGTGTGAGTTTGTTCATTCTGCGAGTTCTTCCTCTTTGTCCAGATGGTGACTGCGAGCCAGCTGAGCCGGCCAGCGTTGCCCGGGCGCCGGCGGGCGCTGCAGCCGAGCCGTCCACCTCCCAGCCGCAGAAGACAGAAGACACGAGCGAGAAGACGGCCGAGCAGCCAGACGAGTCAAAGGTACGCAGAGGCAGAGCCGGCCCTGACCAATGTGCTGCTCTAGGCAAGAGTTTAGCTGTTGCTGATGCTTTTTTTCAGCGTTTTGTCAACATTTTTGGGCAGGTTTCTTTTTTTTTTTTTTACTTCTTTTTCATAACCATTTGGACTGTCGGGGCCCCTAGCATTTGCCTACACTACCTATGCCAGGGGCCGGCCCTGCAGGGAGGATCTCAACCGGATGACAGAAATATTGAAAACGGAAGCACTTATTCACAACAAATCTTTTAAATTATCTTTCGATCCTCTAGTTTTGGAGTCATGACTTTTAGTGTTGCCAAACACAAACCACTAGCTGCCAATTTCCAGCTGCTGATGTGATGTTTGATAGCAGAAACATCTTCATCAGGAAGGGTAATATAGCAGAAACATCTTCATCAAGAAGGGTAATTCAACGTCTTTCACCCACCAACTCACTAACCCCTCATTTTTGTGCTTTTGCACGAGTCACACGCTCTGATACCTGACAATTCTTTCTCGAGGGTTCAGCTCTCTAATCAGCACCTCAGAACAGGGTCAACTAAAGTGCTCTTACTACCCCCACGGTGCATTTTAAGTGGAATCACGAGCACAGAGATAATTCAAATGTCTGGTTGCATTATATTAAAAAAAAGTTCTAAGTATTTTTTAATATAAATAGCACATTATGTACAATAACCTCATGTTGCACAGCTTGTAGGCCATGAGGAGTAAAGGAAAAAACAATAATGAAAATAAGTTCTAGTTATGGAGAACTGTACTATTTGCTGTCTTTTTAATGCAACCTTTAGAAGTCTCTGAAATCAGAAATGTTCATTAAAAATGAATGCCCATCAAGTGTTGACGTCTTGAAGATCTGGCGCCAGGTGTGAGTGCTGCAGTCCTGATGTTGAGAACTGTGTAATGGATATGTGGAGTGAAGTTGAAAAGGCCAATGGTGGAGGAAGTATGCATACCACACTGTTCAAATAGTCTGCATTAAAAATGTAAAAGTGTTTTTTTATAATCAAGAAAGGTACTTAAAATTATTAAAGGAAAAAAGTATGCAACTATATACTATAATACTTGAGTAAATGTACTGCATTACACAACTGCAAGCAGACATTGTGACTTGTAGAACAAAGATCCTGATAAAAAAAAGATGAATTACTGCATTGCAAAACTTTCTGAAAATGAGCAATTGTTTGTTCCACCTGTGTTTTTCCTGCTGTGAAAAGGGGCAAGAGTGCTCTGATATTAATGAGGCCATAAAGATTCAGGTTATTCCGAAAATAAAACTAAATGTAGAGTACAAGATGGACAGATTTGTCTCAGGGAGGCGCCCAGAGAGCCTGGTTGTAGAGCGGGCGCCCATACATAGCGGTCTACTCCTCGATGCAGCGGGCCTGGGTTGGACTCCGACCTGCGGCCCTTTGCTGCGTGTCATTCTCCCCTTTAATGTCTTCAGTTCTTCTATCAATAACAATGCACACACAAAAATCTTTAGAAAAAATACCTGTATACGTTGAATCCAGAATATACATCAGTTCAGCATCCCTCAAACACATCACTCAAAGGTCTTTATATGATTTTTATTCCAGGTAAAAGGTCTGGAACAATTGGCAATCATCAAAAAAACAACATAAAAAACGTTTTTTTGAGCTTCATGCAGTACAAGTACAGCAGTATTCTTAGCTTCATGTAGTAACTCTGTCGCCTTTTGATGGTTTTAGCCCCTTTTTCAATGTTTTGGGGACCGAATTGACTTGCCGTTTGGTCCTGATGTGGACCTTGGTCCGGACTTTGAGAGGTCCTGGTGTAGCAGGTCAGCCTCTAATAAGTTTAACTTTTGTTTTTAATTTGCACAACAGAGACGGTGAAACATGCAGGTCATGTTTTTGATATCATTTCAAATGAAATTCAGTCTTCTTTACGTGACTAGTATTACAGTTCATAATAATGAAATTGATTCCTGCATCAGGGGGACGTGACAGAAACCCACTGTTAGAACAAACACCCTTTGTTTCACCAGTGTGCTCCTTTCTGCAGGCGGCAGCGGGGGGGTCAGAGGGCTCGGAGGGCAGCAATGAAGACGAGAGCAGCGGCGAGGACAGCGGGGACTCCGGTGAGAGTGAAGGTGATGACGATGAAAGCCAGGAGGAAGAGGAAAAGGAGGAAGAAGAGGAGAATGAACCATTGTCTTTAGAGTGGCCTGAAACCAGACGCAAGCAGGCCACTTATCTGCTCCTGCTGCCCATCGTGTTCCCGCTGTGGCTCACGCTGCCGGACGTCCGCAACCCGGTGAGTACCAGCCACATCACACAGAGTACTTACTATACTTTATACTTTATAACTTTATACTTCTACTCCACTACATCTCAGAGACGAATATTGTACTTTTTACTCTACTATATTTGTCTGATCCAGTGAATACCATGTATCATGTAGATGTGTTGATTCAATTTGAATCACTTCAATTTTATTTATAGTATCAAATCATAATGTCAGTTATGTCTAGACCACACTCTAATATACAAAGACACAACAATTCCAGTAATTCCCCCCAAGAGCAAGCATTAGTGCAACAGTAGCGAGGAAAAACTCCATTTTAGGAAGAAACGTCGGACAGAGCCGGGCTCTTGGTAGGCGGAGTCTGGCGGTGCCGGTGGGGGTGGGGGGTGATGAACAGATAATGGAACAATGACTATAAATAGTAGTTGTAGTAGTTCATGGCACAGCAGAGCACTGCAGGACGCAGCAGGGAGTGAGAAGGACCACGGTGACAGCTGCAAGTAAATGCCCCAGAGCTAGGTCAGTATTTCTGGCACTGGAAGCTAACACAGGATAAATACAATCTCTTTTCTTAGTTCTTGTCAGACCACGTGCTGCAGCATTCTGGATCAGCTGGAAAGTCTTAAGGAACTTATTTGAGCATCCTGATAATGAAGCATTACAGTAGTCCAGTAGTCCTGGAAGGAAGTAACACATGCATGGACTAGTTTTTCAGCATTGTTTTGAGACAGGATGTTCCTAATTTTGGCGATGTTGCAAATATGAAAAAGGGCTGTTCTTGAGGTTTGTTGTAAATGGGGTTAAAGGATATATCTGGATCAAAAATTACTCCTAGATTTCTGACAGTAGTGCTGAAGGCCAGGGCAATACCATCCAGAGTATCTATATCTTTGGATAATGATGTTTGGAGGTGTTTAGGGCTTGTAGATCATCCAGGATAACAGTGCATAACAGTGAAAGTTAATTAAGTACTTCCTAATAATATTGCCTAGAAGAAGCATCTATAAGGAGAAAAGAATTGGCCCAAGCACTGAGCCTTGTGGAACACCATGGCTAAATTTAGTGTACCTGGAGGATTTATTGTTAACCTTAACAAACTGAGATCTTAAACCAGCTTAGTGCGAATCCTTTAATGCTAACTAAATGTTCCATTATCTGTTATAGGATGGTCAATAGTGCATGAATGCAGCACTAAGATCTAATAAGACAAGTATGGAGACAAGTCCTTTGTCTGAAGCAGTTAGAAGGTTGTAAGTAATTTTCACAAGTGCTGTCTTTGTGCTATGATGCTTTCTAAATCCTGACTGAAAGTCCTCAAGTAAACTATTGCTATGTAGAAAAACACATAACTGATTAGTGAGTTTTAATAGATATAGGTCAAGAGTTGGCTAAGACCTCAGGATCGAGGGTCTCCAGTAATGGAGTGCTAACCACAGGTAACGCTCGTTGGGATGGGGTCTAAGAGACAGGTAGACGGCTTAGCTGAAGAGACCTTTAACATTAATTGTTGAAGGTCTATAGGATTAAAGCAGTCTAAGTAACACTAAATTAAAATCCGTAAGTCATGTACTGTATGTGGACAGTTGCCCTGTCATTGCTCAGAATCACTTATTTTATCATTAGCATATCAAAAAAACATACTCTGACACTCACACACTCATTTATTGGCAGACATGTTTTGATACTTGCCAAACGGTGTTCAGTACTGCAGATGCTGAAAGAACTAAACATTTGTATATTTCGGCCCACAGTGCATCCTTTGTGTATTTCTTTATGTCACTGAAGTTGTTGTGTGTGAAGGGGTTAATGCACCAAAACAAAACTAAAGGTATAATAAACAAAGGTTGTCATGCATATAAATCTGTCTAACATGTTTCCAGATGTTTACATCACAGGAACTTGTTTTGTCTTTCGCAGGCGTCCCGGCGGTATTTTGTCATCTCCTTTATCGGCTCAATCCTGTGGATCGGAGTGTTCTCCTACCTGATGGTGTGGTGGGCTCATCAGGTTGGTTGACTGTGGAAAATGTCTCATGTCTTCCCACGTCTCTGTGATATGAGTGCTTCTTTTCAGTAGTATTGTAAAGCCAGCAGGTAGGTAAAGTGTTACGGTGCTGCCTCAGTGCACAGTGCATCCTTTCGTTGGATTTTAGGTGTTTTTTAGCCAGTCACATAATCATAAACCTGTTTTTAGAACCCAACTGGTCATGTACAACTCCAACAATGGAAGGAAAGGTTTTAGGAAATTCACTTATTCACTTTCTAGCCAAACGAGAGATGACAATATCGATATCACTCTCATGTCTGAACAGTAAATATGAAGTTGCAACCAGTCAGCTTAGCTTAGTAAGACAAAGACAAAGACTGGAATCTGGGGCACGGCTAGCCCCAAGATCTCCCTACCAGCACCCCTAAATCTCCCTACCAGCACCCCTAAATCTCCCTACCAGCACCCCTAAATCTCCCTACCAGCTCCCCTAAATCTCCCTACCAGCACCCCTAAATCTCCCTACCAGCACCCCAAAATCTACCTACCAGCACCCCCTAAATCTCCCTACCAGCTCCCCTAAATCTCCCTACCAGCACCCCCTAAATCTCCCTACCAGCTCCCCTAAATCTCGCTACCAGCACCCCTAAACCAGCACCCCTAAATCTCCCTACCAGCACCCCTAAACCAGCACCCCTAAATCTCCCTACCAGCACCCCTAAATCTCCCTACCAGCACCCCTAAATCTCCCTACCAGCACAGCACCCCCTAAATCTCCCTACCAGCACCCCCTAAATCTCCCTACCAGCACCCCCTAAATCTCCCTACCAGCACCCCTAAAGCTCCCTACCAGCACCCCTAAATCTCCCTACCAGCACCCCTAAATCTCCCTATCAGCTCCCCTAAATCTCCCTACCAGCACAACACCCCTAAATCTCCCTACCAGCACCCCCTAAATCTCCCTACCAGCACCCCTAAATCTCCCTACCAGCACCCCTAAATCTCCCTACCAGCACCCCTAAATCTCCCTACCAACACCCCTAAATCTCATTAATTAAAAGTTATGTCTCTCTTGTTTGCTTACCCCTTGCTACGTCCAGCTACGTTCTGCAGTGCCCTGCTATGCCATGAACCACAAATTACAAATGACTATTTCATGTCATAGTTCCGTTATCTTTATTGGGACTATAATTGCCCCTGTTCATCACCCCCCCAACCGGCACCGTCAGACACCGCCTCCCAAGAACCCAGGTCTGTCCCAGGTTTCTGGTTTTTCCTCGCCATTGTCGCACTAAATGCTTGCTCTTATTGGAATTACTGCAATAGTTGGGTGTTTTTTTAAAGGTTATTTTTTTGGACTTTTCCCTGTTGTTATAGCGACAGTGGATAGACTTGAAAGGGGGGGGATGACCCCGAACCCGGGCCGCTGCAGGACTCGGCCAACATAGCAAACGCTCTTACTGGGTGAGCTAGAGGCCGCCCTGGAGTAGTTGGGTCTTGTGGTCTAAGTGTGAAAATGACACAATGTGGTTTTAAAGGTGGGCGAGACTATCGGCATCTCCGAGGAAATCATGGGCCTGACCATCCTGGCGGCCGGGACCTCCATCCCGGACCTGATTACCAGCGTGATCGTGGCCCGGAAAGGTCTGGGGGACATGGCCGTGTCCAGCTCGGTGGGCAGTAACATCTTCGACATCACTATAGGGCGAGTGGCTGCAACACATCAAATACATCGTTAATAAATGGCCAATTGATAATTAATTAGACTTCAGTTTGGTTATTTACTTATACTATTGTTATTATTAGTAATGTTATAATTGTTGATATTGGATCATTAGTTCAGTGTATTATAACATTATAAATTGATATAGTTAATACTTTGTCAGTGGTTAATAATCGTTTTGTAAACCATCTAAACACATTTGGATGGCTAAGTAAAAAATAACAATTAGTTAACAATTAATAAGGTTTATAAAGCATCAAGTAACATTCATTTGGCCTCATTAAATATTTTTAGCGATGACCATCTGATTATTTGTGCAATGATAATATCAATGTTTCTAGATGCTTTACAAAGCCTTAATTAACTATTAACAAGGTGTTATTAACATCAGATGCAACAAACATTGTTTATTGACGTTTTATGAATGATTTCTTAATCATTAACAATATTAATATCATGTATTAAATGTTATGATCTGGTCAACAAACTGTTTAAATACCCTAAATTATAGCAGGATTATTAATAACTATTAACTTAAGTTTAAAATAACTATAAATTTAGCATTTAGTAGTGGTTTCTATGTTAAAGTGTTCCTCTGTGATGTTGACCTGTGACCTCTGTCTGGTTTTAGCCTGCCGGTCCCGTGGCTCATATACACCTCCTTACACAACGGCGAGCCGGTCACGGTCAGCTCCAACGGCCTGTTCTGCGCCATCGTGCTGCTCTTCCTCATGCTCCTCTTCGTCATCATCTCCATCGCCGCGTGCCGCTGGAGGATGAGCCGAATGTTGGGCTTCACCATGTTCGTGCTGTACTTTGTGTTCCTGGTGCTCAGCGTCCTGCTGGAGGATCGCATCCTCACCTGCCCCGTTTCCATCTGAGCTGGGGGGGTCCAGCAGCTCAGACGGGACCGGTCCTGCCTGCAGAGGGTGTTAGGTAGAAGAACCGAGCCTGGTGTCCCATAGAGTGCGGATCGGGCCGGATTTTTCTGTCCGAGCCCGGCCCGCGTCCGACAGAGCAGTAACCGAGCCCGACCCGAGTCCGACAGTTAAAATCGCATTTGTTTCTCATACTAATGACACATGTACATTTGTTTGTGTGGAAAGCCGCTTTTATTAAGCAATTGTAGGAAGGCATTGGGAAATGTCAACAGATGAGCGCATCAATGCACAGCTGACTTTCCTTCGTTTTCAATAGTTTAAAATTTCCTGCGGCCAACTTCTTTTTAACATCTTCCATCGTTGCGCTGCCACATGGAGCTTAATACGCACGTCTTTGGTTGTCACAGCACACAGGAAGACGGATGTTAGGGTAATATTTGACATTTATTTTAAGCTGTTTTAAATTCTAAATGTTCAATGCCTTATCGCGCTGATGTGACCGAGCCCGACCCGAACCCGAGCATCCTTTCTAAAAATCTGTCCCAACCCGGCCCGACCCGTCGGGTCCCGTCGGGCTCGGGTCGGGTATCCATCCTCTAGTGTCCCAAGGCTGACCTGGAGCACCCTCGGGGCGTCCCCGACTGGGAATTTACATAGCTCAGAATTGTTAAGTGTTGCATATCGTCGATCATTTTCAAGCTCAAGTAGAAAAGAAGAAGTAGCAAATATCTCACTATCACTAATCCACTTTCATATTTAGACGCAACAAATGATATCCAGCTACAAAAAAAAGCCAGAAAGTTGGAAGTTAAGAACGGAAGAACAAAGAGTCGTTGCTATGGAGATGCTACACTGTCTCGTTGCTATGGAGATGCTACACCGTCTCGTTGCTTTGGTGTGAACTGCGTCGCAAGTATCAGCAAATTTCAACTGGTCTCGTCGCGAGCCGTTGGTCGGGACTGGGCCTCGGCGGAGATGGATCAGGATCCTTAGATCTAGTCGGGGTCCCCCCTAGGAGGAGTACTAAACGAGCAGTGGTTGTTAAAGGGAAAAAGATCCACCCTCTTAACATTATTAGCCTTTGATCGTCAACATTTTCCAGCAGCTACTTTGTGACAAAGGTGTCCAAAATTATCCTTTGCCTTCTCTAATTCAGAAATTGGGTTCCTACATTTCCCAGAATGCATTTATGCAATCCCTTTGAGAGTAATAGGAAATTATGCTGCACTCCAGACACATTTAAGGAAGGTATGACTTTAAGTTACAACTCACGACTTGCAAGGCAAAGTCACAACAAACCCTTCTAGCTAGCGCTAGCTAATACTAATACTACTAATACTAGCTCGTACTAATACTAATACGAGATATATTTTGGGCTTCATTTAATAAGCAAAACCTGTATATTTATTTCTACTTCACACCGTTAATTACCGGAGTCTGCACAGCATCAACAAGGGTCGCCATTGTTGTTTTTGGGTGTGTGAGGTCAAAATAAAACCCTAATTCTTGGCGCCCCCCCTAAGGAAAGACCCCAGCACACCACAATGATAAGAATTAAGAATAAAAAGAGCAATTCAAAACCTCTCTAAATGTATTTAAGAGCAACTTACCAAACAAGCAGAACATAAACTTGAATATAAGCGCAGTTTTATCTCTAGAGTCGAGCTGTACCTCCCTTAAGTATTATTTATTAACCAGTTTTGTTAACTGGGGCTTTATTTACTCAAGCATAAAATACCTTTTTGTTTATCAAAATGTCAGAAATAACAGGTAACGGTATAGATTTCTGTCAAATAAGGTAACACAGACTCATTTACTGTACCCATACTGGGTATATTAGGGAGGGGAGAGAGAACAGGGCTGACCCAGACCTTCAGACGCATCCAAGATAATTGTGACCAGAAGAAGTTGTAATGTGTAATCTGTATTAACATCATATGCCAACAATGATCTGATTAGTAATAAAAAGCTAGTGTGGACTTTCTCTTTACATTTATTACAATGCTTGCATTTGTCTTTTCTCCTTTTCTACCAAACTAGCAGCTAGACGAGCATTATAACATGTTATAACATCTTATAACATGTTATAAGGTGTTATAATGCTGGACTACAATAGAGCAGAACAGTGTTTTCTGTTGGAGATGGTACGTCCCTTTGGGGGGGGGATTTTGGACTTTTTCACTTTGACATGCACAAAAAGATATACAACACAATAAAGGAAAGAGGAAAAGCCAAAAAGCATAATATGAGTACTTTAACAAATGGTTTTAGATATGTTTTCTGCTCTAAGACGCCACTGTAGCTGCTGGAAATATCTGGATATGACCGCACAATTATCAACAAAAATAGGAAAAGCACACAAAAATCAAACTGAACCAGAAATGCAACAAACACAGAACATCACCACCGGCTGTTTGAAAAGAGCAGAATAATATTTAATGATGATGAATGTTGAGTGTTGGTGACTTTAATACCTTAACCCTCATGTTGTCCTCCTGTCAAATTTAACCCGTTTTCAGTTTTTTAATCACAAAAAATGGGCCTTCAAAATAAGTGCCTGAAAATGTCAACAATAGAAATATCAAATAACTGGAAAAAACATCTAAAAAAAGCAGCCACAACATTGAAAAAGTGACAAAAATGTGGGGGTTTTTTTCATGGTTGACGGGAAGACAACACAAGGGTTAACTAAATACTCTACAGCAGTGAAGGTTTCAGATTAAAAACTGCTGGATGCAACTTCAGTTTTGCATGGTCAGTATTTTCTCATGAAGTCAGTTCTGTGTTTAAAGTCGTGTTTGTTCAAGTGTAGAAAAGAAGAATATTTCATTTTGTCAACATAACTGTGATTGTGTGTGTTAGCTGTGAGAAAAGGTGTCACATTGTCTTGTTAAATGCTCTTGTTGGATCAAAGTGGATGCAAACATGTATCATTGATAGGAAAACTATCAGCATTTCAAATTAAAATTCCATGCTGCAATAAATTATTTTTTTAACAGTGAACTGGAGTCGTGTGTGCAATATTATTGGGGAAACAAGTGAAAGGGGCATCTAGGATAAGGCACTTTAGTTTCTCATAGCCATAACTCAAAAGTTACTATTAACCCTTGTGTTGTCTTCCCGGGCAACCATGCAACTTTATGTATTTTTGCATCAAAATTTAAAATGAAAACTAATGTTTTTGACGTTTTGGTCGTCATTTTTCACATTTTTGTCGCTTTTCCCACTTGTTTTCTCGCCATTCTAGCCCCTTTTTCTGACATTTTTAAAGCTTTTCCCAACAAATTTCTCACTTTTTTTCAATGTTTTATATTTTTCTTTTTCATTTTCTCTTTCAAATGCTATTCAACTGAAAGAAAAACAACCAAATTCAGAGAAAGTAGTGAACTGATCATCTATTTTACGTGTGAAAAGCATTGTATGGAACCATCCACATTATTATTTTTTTTGACAATTTGGTTGGAAGAAGCCCAAATCTCAGCTATAGAAACTTGAAAGCGGGTCAAATTTGACCCAAGGACAACAAGAGAGTTAAAAAGAGAGAAGACGAAAAGATAACGCGTGTAAGTGATTTTATTTACAGTTAACCAGTCCTGTAGATCTGGTCTCTGTACAGAACCATCACCACATCTAGAAAGGACCTTTTTGCACATGTTATAAAATGTGATTTCTGCAAAGGGGCGAGGTCAAATGTACATGGCCCCAGATTCTGCAAAATCATTCAATTTGTCTAACTTTTTAACAACAACAATCCACAGATGAATGGCGTCCTGTCCTGGTTCACTTTTTAGGGGAAACGTGCTGACTTTTCCAGTTTTACACACATTGGTTGACATTCACGAGACCTTCTTGAGTTTAGACTCGAAGGTCCTCCTTTAACCATCGCGTCAGTCTTCGCTTTTGATTAACATTCACATGAAAATGATAAGAAATGTGTGCCGACAGACACGTTATCTAGCTTGAATCCAGTTCTATCCAGAATTTATTTGGTATTATTTTCCCCAACTAGTCCCCCTAGTCATCATTTACAACGGACGATAAATCCGCACTACAACATTGTGTTTAGGGCGCTCCGCCCAGCGACAACAATAAAACAATTAGCGCCGACATGAAGAAGACACTACAATAAATAAAGCTCACTTTTATAAATACAGTTTTCAAGTTAAAATATTGCTAATATAAGTCTTCATTTGCCGTATGACTATACAATATAAATGTTGCATTTAAAAAAAAAAAGCTCCTCTACTGCTGTGTGTGTGTGTGTGTGTGTGTGTGTGTGTGTGTGTGTGTGTGTGTGTGTGAGTGTGAGTGTACAGCATAACCGAAGAATCGGTGTGTTTCTGACCGGTTTGAGTGGCGTGTCCATGGTGAGTTGGTTGAATAAAGTCTGCAGGGCTCTGTTTTAGGCTACATAACGCTGCCCTCTGTACCTGTTCATGTCCCAGAAACATTCACAGTCTTCCAACAGGTTTCCTGAGCTGGTCTCGGGGCGGTGAGAGTTGACCCTGGTTTGAGTTTCACAGGTAAGGCTCCCCGAACGTCCTGCGGCACTCCATGACCCCGGTGCCGGGCGGGCGGTCGCAGTTACGAGTCAGCTTCACCAGACTCGGCGCCAGGCGGTCGTACGCCAACTTGTACTCGCGATCGAAGGCGTCTGAGGGAAGAAGAGATGAAACAAACAAGTCTTTTAATCAAGCGTCACCATTTCTATCCTTTTAAAGCTGCTCTTACTGATATTTTTCCATCGTCATTCGCTCAAATGACTACGTGCACACGCTCAGAGGATATCAACTGGTTCTGCTCTATGAAGTCCAATCTGAGGACTATGGTTACCTGGTCCTCAGATCTCTGCAGGGTAAATCCAGACAGCTAGCTAGACTATCTGTCCAATCTGAGGACTATGGTTACCTGGTCCTCAGATCTCAGCAGGGTAAATCCAGACAGCTAGCTAGACTATCTGTCCAATCTGAGGACTATGGTTACCTGGTCCTCAGGTCTCTGCAGGGTAAATCCAGACAGCTAGCTAGACTATCTGTCCAATCTGAGGACTATGGTTACCTGGTCCTCAGGTCTCTGCAGGGTAAATCCAGACAGCTAGCTAGACTATCTGTCCAATCTGAGGACTATGGTTACCTGGTCCTCAGGTCTCTGCAGGGTAAATCCAGACAGCTAGCTAGACTATCTGTCCAATCTGAGGACTATGGTTAAAACCACCTTTGAAATAACACGTTCCACCAAGACAAGTTCCTTCCAGAGGCGATTTTGCAGCGGCACCGTGGCTCTGTCTGGCACTAAGCACAGCCCACGACGATTGTGATTGGTTTAAACAAAATGCAAATAAACCAGAGCACATTTCCTCCCATCCTAGAATGCTGTGTGGACTAGCCAGACCCTCCTCCGCAGCACTGGGGAGGAGGGTCTATGAGTTCAAACCATCTCTGTGTTACTGCAGATGAACGGCCTAACCCTAAACCCAACTAATATGTATGTATTAAACAAAAGATTAAACCACTGGCACTGATACAATACTGCTAAAATAATCCTATGTTTGTCTCTTTAAAACTGTAATATGTGACATTATGACATCATGTAGTCGTTTAAACTAGTCATAAAACTCACCAATATCAATGTTATCTTTTCCCAGAGCCACCAGAGAGAGGAAGAGGACGTCTCTGTACAAACTCCTGAGGAGGAGAGAGTTTAAAAACATATCATTCTCATCATTTCCTTTTCTAAACACAAATGTATGTTTCACTCTTTCAATACAACCACATAATAAGGTAACTAATAACATACACTTGTGTGTATTTAGCCATATTTTGTGGAAAATACAATGATAATACAGACTGATTTACAGGGCAAACTCCAGTGGATACACTGCCTTCATAGCAATTATCACATCAGTTTCATTAAAAATTAGACTGTTTCAACTCGTCAGACTTTGTTATTGTACTGTGAGTGAATGTAAAAGCATTCAAATTTACAAATTTGACTGAAAAGCACATAATGTATCAGCATCAAAATTGACTTGGTATACTAAATATCAATAGTACTCTTTATGCAGATTTTCAAAATACATATATTAAAGAGATCATAATTATTGATGCATTGTGCTCATCACTTTAATGAAGCAGCAGGTAAAGATGGAGCTGATTTTAACTACTTTATATACTGCTTGATAGTAACTGTAACAATATATCATCATTTATTAGACCTTGGGACAAATTTGACCTGTTTTCAAAGTTTCTATATTAGAAATTTGGGTTTCTTTCAACCAAATTGCCCAAAAATAACACGATTGGTACCAATCCTGGAATGAAGAAGATCCAAGTAATTATTTATGATAGAATTATTTCATTTTATAGCATTTGAGAAAAATGGTTTAAATGGTTGAACAGTATCCTGACTGAACTCTTCCTTAGATCTGAAATATCAGTCAAAATAATTCACAATTTCTGCTTTTTAACTCAAAACTATTAAATCATACACTCTAAGAAATATCTGTAAATTAACAGTTGTATGACCGTACATTTTAACAGAAATTGTCCCTTGTACGTGGTTCACAGGTATATTTCTGTTAACCCTCCTGTTGTCCTCGGGGTCAAATTGACCCGTTTACAAAGGAATTATATATCATAACTATGACCAAAGAAAGTTGAAATGTTGGAAAAAGCTTCAAAAAAGCAGGAAAAATTCAACAAAAACACTTTTTTTTTTTTTTTAAATGTTGAAAAAAGTGACCAAACAAAATCGGAAAAAACGCCAAAAGGTGAAAAAGACTTGTTAAAAAGAAGTGACTAAAAAAAAGGTAAATGTGAGAAAAAACTTGTTAAAAAAAAACTACAAAAATTTAATGAAAGTGACAAAAAAAAGGCATAAAATCTATAGAAAAAAACATCAAAATGTTGAAATTTCAACCCAGAAAAACACAAAGTACGTGACCAAAGAATGTTGAAAAAAGTGACAAATGTTGGAGAAAGCTTCAAAAACGCAGGAAAAATTCAACAAAACGCTGAAAAACGTGACCAAAAAAAAAAATCGGGAAAATCGCCAAAAGGTGAAAAAGACTTGTTAAAAAGAAGTGACTAAAAAAAAAAAAAAAAATTGGTAAATGTGAGAAAAAAACTACAAAAACGTAATGAAAGTGACATGTAGTTGGAGGCCCAGTTTAATATGCAACTTAATTGTTATACTACTGCTCCCTCTCTTTCAGTTTAGGGGTCCTTGGTTTAAAAAAGCTCTAAAGTGAAATCAGTAATCCAGATTTGACGTGTCGTGCGACCTCTGCCTTTTGACTCCGAGCGCCTGAGCCAGAAGCTGCAGCAGCTGAGCCATCGGCCGACCGACGTCGTTCCTCTGGATGCTCTTCACCACGCTCTGCAGCAACTCGTCGCTGAACGGCTTCTCCTCCTCCGGGACCGGCCGGGACAGAGGGTAACCCACATCTGCCAAAACACAGGCACGTAGTTTAGTTCAGCACTGGACTCATTACATCAGTGCTGGAGCCATCAAACAACAACCAAAAAACAACTAAATGAAGATGGTTTTTAGCTCCGATCTCTGATTAGTTCTCATGAAACGGGTTTTCCCTCAGATGAAAAATACTCAGGGCTGGGTACCAGTACTGGTATGAAGCAGTACTTCATGTCATATGCTGTATGCTGAGTTAGAGCTAGTAAAAGTACCAATTCACTGAAGAAAAAAATATATACTGTATATTGGAAAGAAAAGTTGTTAGCACTTAGAGTGGGGTGTATATAACATAGCATGGCATGTACTGTTAAAAAAAAAAAAAGTCTGAAATATTTCATTATTATACAATTTATTTATCCTTTTTTCTAACAATGTCAATAATATTTAATAAAAAACACGTTTTAATGTTCAAATTGAAATTTATAATACAAAAAACTTGGTTCAATACAAATTTAAAAAGTAAATTTTTTTTGTTAAATTTAGAATAATTGGCAAAACCATACTTACCACACAGATTATTATTATTAATTATTATTACTATTATTAATTATTATTATTATTATATACTTAATTTTAATATTTAGAGTCAAAACTGTCATGCAGAACCCAGCAAGTGTAATGGAGAAAATAATTCATAGAGCTTTCTACGTAATTATGATTCAAGAGTAGTTATTTCTATTAATTTGAGAGCATCATTTATTATTTTGTACATTTCTTCTTCTCCATGATACCTGTTGCACTCTGTCCCTTTAAGAATGTAGTTATACTATTTCTCTTAGAAATGGATTTATGAGCTTATTTGATGGGGAAATTAACCCCTTAAACACAAACTAAAGGTACTCAGGAGAACCAGCAGGATGAGGCTGGTGGTCAGTACCAGAGGTGGTAGTAACGAGTTAGAGAGAGAGAGAGAGAGAGAGAGAGAGAGAGAGAGAGAGAGAGAGAGAGAGAGAGAGAGAGAGAGTCTTCCGCTGAAGGCTCTACCACGTGACTGTGTTTAACCAATCACACGTCGTCGTGCAGTCACGTGACCATCCTCGATCTCAGCGGCGGGACAGGTTAGCTTTACAGTCGTAGCAAAACAAAGATGTCAGAATCAACCGTCGCCAAGGCAACGCAGACCAGGAGGACCCCCCCCCCCCAATAATTTATTTTATTGATTGGATGAACTATAATTTGCCTAAAGATGATTATTTTGTATTTTTGTCGGTCTTGTTGATGCTTGTGTTAAGAAATAAATCAGACGTTACTCAACAGTTACTCACTACTTGAGGAGTACTTTTTTACTCTTACTCAAGTCATTATTTGGATGACTACTTTTACTTTTACTTGAGTCATTCTAAAGTAACAGTACTTTTACTTGAGTACAATTTTTGGCTATTCTACCCACCTCTGTTCAGTACCCAGCCCCTTAAGTACGACAACAACGTCCATCTTTAGGAGTTAAAACATCTGGATGTCAGCGAGTGGAGAAACACATTCACATCCAAATACAGAGCAAGGTTGCATTTGACACAAAACAAAACAAAAAATAGTCCCTCCGTAACCTTTCACACTGCACAGAGACTTTCATTCCAAAAACACTGTGAAACCATGGAAAAGGTAGAGGCTGATTTCCACAGACGACACTGCAATGCATCAGGCAAAGAGCACATAACAGAGGGAGACACAGCGGCAGCAGCAGCAGGCCTCGGACACTACGGGACACAAACAACAGGACTCATCTGTGGGAGTCTGCAGCAGAGACGGACACTCACTGTCTAACAACAGAGTACAATTAAGCCCTGGAAGACAGAGAGCAGACAGAGACAAGGATTAGCCGACTCCCGTCGCCTCCTTCTCCGTCTTCCCGTTAGCCATGAAACCATGAACTTGTCCTTTCAGGTCAAAAATGTATATTTTTTTTGGGCTTTTCCGAGGTTTTTGACGCTTTTTCTGATTTATTTTTCACTTTTTCCAGCTCTTGTCTTCAGTTGACGTTGATGTACGCCATGTTTAAAGTCTGTTTCTGTTGCACTTTGTCGCATTTTGCTTTTAGCAATAAAACAACTGTTCCACCTCAGCCAAACGTGTTTGTGATATTTCAACATGTTTTTTTTGGTGCAAATTAGAGTGCGGATCGGGCCGGATTTTTCTGTCCGAGCCCGGCCCGCGTCCGACAGAGCAGTAACCGAACCCGACCCGAGCCCGACAGGCATTAAGATATTTCTGTCCGAGCCCGACCCGAGCCCGACAGTTAAAATCGCATTTGTTTCTCATACTAATGACACATGTACGTTTGTTTGTGTGGAAAGCCGCTTTTATTAAGCAATGGTAGGAAGGCATTGGGAAATGTCAACAGATGAGCATCAATGCACAGCTGACTTTCCTTCGTTTTCAATAGTTTTAAAATCTCCTGCGGCCAACTTCTTTTTAACATCTTCCATCGTTGCGCTGCCACATGGAGCTTAATACGCACGTCTTTGGTTGTCACAGCACACAGGAAGACGGATGTTAGGGTAATATTGGACATTTATTTTAAGCTGTTTTAAATTCTAAATGTTCAATGCCACTCACAAGCCCCCGGCTGAGCGCCGCTGCGTTGGAGTTTACCCCGGTGGACGAGAGGGTCGCCTCCCTACGCCTGCGGGTGATGGGGGGAAAACTCTGACTGTTGTTTGTGCATATGCACCAAACAGGAGTTCGGAGTATTCGGCCTTCTTGGAGACCTTGAATGGAGTCCTGTATGGGGCTCCAGTAGGGGACTCCATAGTTCTGCTGGGGGACTTCAACGCACACGTGGGCAATGATGGAGATACTTGGAGAGGCGTGATTGGGAGGAACGGCCTCCCTGATCTGAACCAGAGTGGTTGTTTGTTGTTGGACTTCTGTGCTAGTCATGGATTGTCCATAACAAACACCATGTTCGAACATAGGGATGCTCATAAGTGTACGTGGTACCAGAGCACCCTAGGCCAAAGGTCAATGATCGATTTTATAATCGTTTCATCTGATCTGAGGCCGTATGTTTTGGACACTCGGGTGAAGAGAGGGGCAGAGCTGTCAACTGATCACCATCTGGTGGTGAGCTGGGTCAGGGGATGGGGGAGGACTCTGGACAGACCTGGTAAGCCCAAACGGGTAGTGCGGGTAAACTGGGAACGTCTGGAGGAGGCCCCTGTCCGACGGACTTTCAACTCACACCTCCGGCGGAGCTTTTCGTGCATCCCTGTGGAGGCTGGGGGCATTGAACCTGAGTGGACAATGTTCAAAGTCTCCATTGCTGAAGCTGCGGCGGCGAGCTGTGGTCTTAGGGTCTTAGGTGCCTCAAGGGGCGGTAACCCACGAACACCTTGGTGGACACCGGTGGTCAGGGAAGCCGTCCGACTGAAGAAGGAGTCCTTCCGAGATATGTTATCCCGGAGGACTCCGGAGGCAGTTGCAAGGTACCGACGGGCCCGAAGGGCTGCAGCCTCTGCCGTGACAGAGGCAAAGCAGCGGGTGTGGGAGAAGTTCGGAGAAGACATGGAGAAGGACTTTCGGTCGGCACCAAGGTGCTTCTGGAAAACCTGGTAGAGGCAGAGCTGGAGGATGATGGGGGATTGTCGTCAATTTCCCTGGTGGAAGTCGCTGAGGTAGTAAAACAACTCCACAGCGGCAAAGCCCCAGGGATTGATGAGATCCGTCCAGAAATGCTGAAAGCTCTGGGTGTGGAGGGGATGTCTTGGTTGACACGCCTCTTCAACATTGCGTGGAAGTCTGGGACGGTGCCTAGGGAGTGGCAGACCGGGGTGGTTGGTTCCCCTCTTTAAAAAGGGGGACCAGAGGGTGTGTGCCAATTACAGGGGTATCACACTTCTCAGCCTCCCTGGTAAAGTCTACTCCAAGGTACTGGAAAGGAGGGTTCGGCCGATAGTCGAACCTCGGATTGAAGAGGAACAATGCGGATTCCGTCCTGGCCGTGGAACAACGGATCAGATCTTCACTCTCGCAAGGATCTTGGAGGGGGCCTGGGAGTATGCCCAACCAGTCTGCATGTGTTTTGTGGATCTGGAGAAGGCGTATGACCGGGTCCCCCGGGAGAAATTGTGGGAGGTGCTGCGGGAGTATGGGGTGAGGGGGTCCCTTCTCAGGGCCATCCAATCTCTGTATGACCGAAGCGAGAGCTGTGTCCGGGTTCTCGGCAGTAAGTCGGACTCGTTCCAGGTGAGGGTTGGCCTCCGCCAGGGCTGCGCTTTGTCACCAATCCTGTTTGTAATATTTATGGACAGGATATCGAGGCGTAGTCGGGGCGGGGAGGGGTTGCAGTTCGGTGGGCTCGGGATCTCGTCGCTGCTTTTTGCAGATGATGTGGTCCTGATGGCATCATCGGTCTGTGACCTTCAGCACTCACTGGATCGGTTCGCCGCCGAGTGTGAAGCGGCTGGGATGAGGATCAGCACCTCTAAATCTGAGGCCATGGTTCTCAGCAGGAAACCGATGGAATGCTTTCTTCAGGTGGGGAGTGAGTCCTTACCCCAAGTGAAGGAGTTTAAGTACCTTGGGGTCTTGTTCGCGAGTGAGGGGACTATGGAGCGTGAGATTGGTCGGAGAATCGGAGCAGCCGGTGCGGTATTACATTCTGTGTATCGCACCGTTGTGACGAAAAGAGAGCTGAGCCAGAAGGCAAAGCTCTCGATCTACCGGGCAATTTTCGTTCCTACCCTCACCTATGGTCATGAAGGCTGGGTCATGACCGAAAGAACGAGATCCAGGGTACAAGCGGCCGAAATGGGTTTCCTCAGGAGGGTGGCTGGCGTCTCCCTTAGAGATAGGGTGAGAAGCTCAGTCATCCGAGAGGAGCTCGGAGTAGAGCCGCTGCTCCTTCGCGTCGAAAGGAGCCAGTTGAGGTGGTTCGGGCATCTGGTAAGGATGCCTCCTGGGCGCCTCCCTAGGGAGGTGTTCCAGGCACGTCCAGCTGGGAGGAGGCCTCGGGGAAGACCCAGGACTAGGTGGAGAGATTATATCTCCAACCTGGCCTGGGAACGCCTCGGGATCCCCCAGTCGGAGCTGGTTGATGTGGCTCGGGAAAGGGAAGTTTGGGGTCCCCTACTGGAGCTGCTGCCCCCGCGACCCGACTCCGGATAAGCGGATGAAGATGGATGGATGGATGGATGTTCAATGCCTTATCGCGCTGATGTGACCGAACCCGACCCGAACCCGAGCATCCTTTCTAAAAATCTGTCCGAACCCGGCCCGGCCCGTCGGGTACCGTCGGGTCCCGTCGGGCTCGGGTCGGGTATCCATCCTCTAGTGCAAATTGAAAAGGTGCAACAACAAAAGAAAGACTGCTGGAAACACACTGCCACACGATGTAGACCAGCGTTTCCAGAAAGTTAAACCACGACTCCTTTATAGAGGATATGTTTTGGCATGTCCACCCCCACCTCCAAAAACCACACGCATACACATGCAAACAACAGATATTATAACGACTTGTAGAACTTACATAACACAAAACATTGTAGTCACACAACTAATTGGTTAAAGGTTGTTGTTTTTTTTAATTTTCTTCAAAAGTAAACTAAGATTAGAGATTAGAAAAACAAAAAGAGATCCCAAACACGTAATCTGTTCCTGCCTTTGGTTTAGAGCATGCTGGGAGAAGCTCCAGCTCCCTGAGGTACACAAAACACAACACATCTCTGTTTAAATTGTTTCTCTCTGTTTTTCTTTTGGGTTTCTTTCTGCAGACAGAGAGAGTGAGAGCATCGGGACTCACTGTATGTGTTCCACAGGATGTAGAGAGGCTGGATTGAGTCCTGATGCAGCTTGAGGTTGTCCCACAGGATCTGGATCAACACGTGTTTACTGTCCTCCGACATCCAGGGACGAGGGACCTGATGAGAGAGAGAGAGAGAGAGAGATATATCGGTATCTGGGTCTCCCTATACTCTATTGATTCACATAAGGCACTAACATTTTGACCATATAGAATCTGGCTCATTATTTTTGTATATTGTAAAATAATAATAGGAATAATAAGAATAAAAACAGGGAAATTGCTAAAAATACTATTTACACTATAATACAATTTAAATTTTATTTGACATTTCTCTCCACTTCCACAACAAAAGTTTAAACCCATCCCTTTAAACATAATAATCTGTTTTTCCATGAAAATCTGTAAAAATTGCAAACAATGAAACTTAAAAAACAAAGTTTAGTTTAGTTAGTTAGTTAGTTAGATCCATGTACAGCAGAGCAAAGTGTGGCTTCCAGTTTATATTTATTTTTGCATGCATGTGTGATGCGTGTGCGATGTGTGTGTGTGTGTGTGTGTGTGTGTGTGTGTGTGTGTGTGTGTGTGTGTGCGATGTGTGTGTGCGATGTGTGTGTGCGATGTGTGTGTGTGTGCGTGTGTGTGTGCATGCGTGCCTGACCTGGGAGTCTCTGTTGCAGTGGTCAGATGTGAGCATGAGACCGGGCAGGTTGCTGGGCAGGTCCAGCCGTCTGAAGTACCAGACCAGGTTCCAGTAGATGATGGGATGATGGTCCACCATGTCGGCCTCTGTGATCACCGGGTCTCCCTCGTTCTCCAGCAGACTCTCAAGCTCTTTCCACAGCACCAGCGGGCTCAGGTAGGGAACCGTCACCGGCTCAGGGTTGTGGAGCCGCCAATCCATGCTCAGGGGTTCCTGGATGGGACAACAATGAAAGAGGACAGGTTTACTTTTGCCAGAAGTCAATGGTCCAGACCACAGGCTGTGAATAAAAGACCTGTGCAGAAGTTTACTCCCACCTCATTCTTTCAATGGGGACAGAGTAGTCAAAATTAGGAATGTCAAGTTGGGCTTAAATAATAAAACCTGATCTAAGCCTGGCGCCTGGACAACCTAATATTGTACAAGAAATACCAGTAAACTACCAAAATAAACACTACCAAGATATTCAAGGAGACTGAAAACAAGTTCCGGTTCTCATCTTCAACAATCTGACACTTTCAAAGCATTCATTCTGTTTTTAATAGCTATTTTTTCTTTTAAAACTGTTTTTTTTTTTATTATAATAATGTCATTATAAATTGATTATGTACTCCATAGACATTGATGATGCAAGTAGTGTATTTAAGCCAAGGAGAACTGCAGGGCCTGGTAATAAAACTATGAGCCGCACCTTTTACATTACACACTCATTTCATCCATTATTAACATACAGCCGTTGATTGTTGCATCTTTAAATGTTAAAAACACAAAGACAACATCCAGCAAGTTAGATTGTTGTGACATGTAGAGTCTTTTCGGAGCTGAACCTTTAAATGTCTCTGCATTCAGAGACATTCACGGGTCTTTGGCTTCTTCTTCTGGTTTAGTTTGCATTTATACACATCTGCTTCCTAAAACATTCTCACAAATGGCGTTTTATTGTACAGCAGATTTTATGGCTAGTGTTGCATTTTGTCTTAAGAGTCTGCCGACAAACCTGAACACTTTCTTAGGCTGTACATAACAAAAAACTCAAACTAGTATTAAACAATTGAAATACGCTAACCCAGATTCTCCACTGGACGCGTGTGCACTGTTTAGGTGGTGTAGGACGGCGGTTCAGTCCTACGCCACACGCCGTACCACACCTGGAGCGTCTCAGAAGCGCGGCGTCTTGCCTGCCCGACGCGCGGATTTGATTGTCTCTACAAATACTTGAAAGAACAATCACGTTTATGTGGCGCACCTCCAGGCTGTGTTCTCTTTCCTCTTTTATACATTATGTACACTAACGACTGCCGCAGTGAACTGACCAATAACTACATTGTAAAGTTGGCAGATGATCCAGTCATAGTAATGGACACCACTGGAACATCTCACGGCCCTGTACTACCCTATTTTTTAAACTGGTGTAAAGAAGCCTTTTTATATTTAAATGTTACAAAGACAAAGGACATGTGCATTGATTTTAGACGTCACCATCCAACTCCTGGAAAGACGATTATAGATGGAAAAGAGGTTGTTGAGTCATACAAGTATCTGGGAATCATCATTGATAACAAGTTGACCTTTGAACTAAACACAGACATGCTGAGTAAGAGAAGTCAGCAGCGTCTCTTCTGTCTGAGAAAGCTAGCTAAGTTTCAAGTGGACAGATCCCTGATGACATTGTTTTATAAATCTTTTATTGAGTCTGTCTTTACCTTTTCATGCATTTGCTGGTATGCTTCTTTGAATTTAAAACGGAAAAACACATTATCAATGGTGATTAAAGTTAGCTGCAGAATCATTGGGATTCAGCAGATGAGAACAACTCAACTGTACAATAGACATGTGCTTAATAAGGCAGAATCCATCATGTCATTTCAGCAGAATTTAAGTTGCTGCCCTCTGGTTCAGAGGTTCCGCTTCAGTCGGCCACCAGCCACAACAAATAAAGGTATAAATTCCCCTTCATTCCCTCTGCTATCTCTCTGCTTAACTCTGGAAAGAACTGGAAAGAATAGGTAACGTCTGCTAATAAGGCACACTACACTGGGACTTAACTTTTAATGTTGTGGTATTTATTTCCCCATTTGGTCTGTATTTTTAATCGATGTTGTCGTCTTTGTTATGTACTGTATGTCAATGTCTTTGCTACTGCAGCAAAATGAATCGCCCCTCGGGGACAAATAAAGGTCTTGAACTTCCTTCCACTCCAACTGCACTCCTGCAGTTGAACCCTATGCCTTCTCCTTTCTGGTGGTGTTGTCCTTATAAAAAGGATTTGTGATGTCTATTGTGTTTTTCCACGTCCAGGATAAATCTCTCGTCGCCCGCGGTGTAGAGGAGATGAATACTAATATTGAGGAGGTCTTTTGGTAAATGGACTGAATGCTCTCGCTGTTTCACTTCCATCCCAGCTGTCCGAATACACCTGCTGCATGTATTCAGCGGAGCAAAGAGCCGCTTCACAAGCGCTTCTTGCAACCACCGGGACGCGGCTTGGGGGGTGAAAAACAGGGGTAACATCAGGGATATTTGTGTTGAGACATACCGTAGTCTCATTGAGACGGCTGGGCAGGCTGCCGGACGTCGGCACACAGCGGTCGAGTCGGGATGCTTCGTCCAGAGGACCTAAGGCGCTGACGCTGCGGGCCATGGGCGCTCCAGGGGACAGCGCGCCCTTCCTGCGCTCCGAGGGGATGTTGACACCTTCAGCTCTGGTTGATCGAGCCCTGTGAAGACGCAGCGAGGACAGTCAACTTGTAACACAAACGCACAACTCACAGTTGCAACATTTAAAAAAACCACAATTATTCATTATTTATTTAGTTAAAGGTATTTTTTTCAGTCTGCAGTACAGTGAATCAAGGTGTGGTTTAGTTTTACTTTTACACACAGAACACATATCAACGACAAAAAAGAATTCAGATGTTTAAATCATAATAATATTCAGCAAAAACACAAACAAAATACAGTAAATTACATCATCATATTATTTTGCTGCCTAATGTCCTGGCATCAGGGTATCATGAACTGTTCATCCCCGTTGCACACATTTTATAACCTCATGATGGTTTTCTATATAAACACGTAGTCTCTCTGTCACACACACACACACACACACACACACACACACACACACATGCACACACACACACACACACACACACACACACACACACAGGAGGTGTAAGGACCAGGTGCTGCAGATCATCTCACATCACTCTTAAAATGCAGATGGGGAGCATGTGGATGCAGCTACAATAGGCCCCTACTCCAAAAGCATTGTAAAATCAGACCAACTGGAAACTGAATAAAAAATGAGCTTGGAAAATATACCGCTCCAGTTTCCAATCTACTACCAATCTTGCTCGTCTTATAGCATTTTAATATTGTTTATCTCTAATAAACGGACCCAAACGGAATCTGCAGATTTCTGATAGTTTCAGTGGTGATCCAGAAGAAAAATCTGCTGAATTTATCAGAGTTAACATTTTAATATGCAGAAAATTTGCTAATATTTTCTATGATTGTATCCCCCTCTTTGCCTGATTTAACTAAAGATTATTATTATTAATAGTACAAACCAAACAGGAAAATTATTCAATTAAAGAACAGCATTTAAAAAAAAAAATGCATTGAGTGACAATGAGTACCATTCACTCCCTGAGCACTCCTGGACAGCAATCCCAGGGGAGGGAGGGAAGACAGCTGTTGTAGGACAGGGGGTGGACAGGGTGGACGTCCCCGTGTCCAAACCTGTGGAGGCAGAGTAGGACGAGGTCATTGCCTCGTCCACCGATGGGCTGCTTTTCAGGAAAAGCCTTTGGAGAGGAGAAGAGGGAAATTCAAGTCTGATGTAAGGTTATTTTCTGCAAGGTAACTTATTTTATGAGATGACTGGTTTATCAAACTGCAGGGTTCAGAAATTAATAAGGAGACAAATGCATCTTATTGAGATTGAAAGCCTAATTTTTACAGACCAGGAAAACCTACTTTCTCATTCAACTTTTAATTTTACTATGAGGTATATAAACTAAATATCTATCATCTCAAAGATTTCTGTTTTTGTTCTTTTTACTGGCTAGTTGTGCACCAATCAGAGTTTGAGCAACATTTAAAAAAAAAAAAAAATCAGTGGATAGAAAAAATGAAAAATGAAATGACCTACCTGCCGGGTCCTCGCATGTCCCTGATCTCCACATTGAGGAAGGGCAGGAAGGGGTTTCCACAGAAGGGGCAGATGGTGTTCAGGTTGGAGTCGTCTGCTGTCCAGCCAGCCATGATCTCCTCATCGTACACGAGGCAGTCGCACGTCTTACAGCGAGAACAGCTGGAGATCAGCAGCTGGAAACACAGGCACAGAAAGACAGACAGACAGACAGACAGAGAGACAGATGTCATTACTTTGTGGTAATGTCTGAAGTTCTACCATGGACACTGTAACATTTGTTGTGGAAAAAAGCCTTGGTTACCTTGGTTACCTTGTTTTAAGCCATTCTAGCGTGTTATAGAAAGCCTGCAGGAAGACTGAGCTTGATTTGTGCCAGTTCTCATTCAAATTCAACTCTGATTGGCTAATAGCTAGCCAATGAGAGCCTGGCTATCAGCATCCATTACCCAGCGCAACTGGGTGAGCTCATGAATATTAATGAGCTCAGGCAACATGACGTCAGACCGACCAGCTGTTGTGATTGGTCTGATTTCTCCTCTTATTTCTTTCCAGTGGCGAGAGCCGACAGAGGAGGGAGCAGTTCATCTTCACATTCACCACACAACACACACACATGCAAGGAAATACGATTTTGTGTGGCAGGGCACCTTTAAATAACATCTATTAGTTATATTCTGCAACAAGGATCACCTTTTGTTTTGATCTTGATTTCCTTTATCTTTATGATTATTTTATTTGTATTGCCTGTAAAGCAACTTTAAAAGCGGTGTTTTTACTTTATTAGTACTATGGTATGTCACAGACTGGATAAATACTTCTTGCTGCATGTCCTCAGGTTCATTATACTGTGAGTTTGAGCTGCTGTAGCCAGTGTACTGTGTGTGCTGAGGAAGGTCCCTTATGATTAGCTTGCAAAGCAGTTTACCATTCCTGAAAGTTATAAACTAACTAAAACTATTAACACAGAGTAAATACCATCAAAGAATTCATTCCTGCCAGCAGTCACACAGAGAAAAGCCTTAGTTGCAAAATGCTCACTTTCTGAGAGTTGGCTGCAAGCACAGGGAAAAAACTCCAGAAAATGAGAATTCACAACATATTATATATTTTGCAAAAATCCAGAGTAAATGCAGGAAAACACTTTAATCCAAGCTTTGCATAAAGATATTTGGTTAAAATATATTTGTACATTAAAATATTTTGTCCAAACCATTATTTCTGCTTTCCTGACTATGTTCCTACTGCTGAAGTCTACTGTTGTACTTTGTAGTTTTACCTCCATGGCGTAGTTGTTGAAGATGCTGGTGTTGCTGGTGTAGCGTGAAGAGCCGAGGTCCGACTTGTCTGGCAGAGGGAAGCCGGGAGGCGAGAGGACGCATCCTGCATGAGTTTGAAGGATGATCAGAATACGTCACGATGCATAACGAGTCAACGCATATTTCATATTTCGCCATCATCTGTGACGACATAATGAACATTTTTTTCATGCCACTTCTTCTGTTGACGTGTCTACTGTAAATTGTTTTGGGGAAAGTGGGAAATATGTGTTGTGCTGTTTTTGCCTATATATTAAATGTCTCATTTAACCTGTTTTGCATTTTCAGTCTATGTGTCTAATGGTTTGTCATTCAGCATGAGGTAAATATGTTGATAAAGAATGAATATCGAATCGAGAGGGACAACATTCAAATAATCATTTTGTTTGGAGAAACGGGTCACTGAGCAAACCATTGTTTTGGCATTTGATCATATTAGAAACTAACAAGAAAAGCTGTTAATATGATGATCTTTCGATCTTTCGATCAGTAAAGTAAGAATGTGTGGCCATTTTGTTACCAGGGGGCAGAGATGTGGGCTTCCCAAGGCTGGAGCCTGCAGAGGGGCTGCGTCTGGGGCTCCTGCGGGGCCCTGCAGGGTCATTCCTCTGTGGAGAGATCACGGAGCCCTCTGATTGCCCACAGTCCTCTTCATCCAGCAGGGAGGAGCGGTCCGGATCTCCAACACCGAGGGAGGACACACTCACCCGGTCACTGTGACCGTCCTGGATTAACAGAGGAGAGCCGGGCAGGTGACATGAAGCACAAATAAAATACTAATAATATATTTTAAGGGGAAAAAAAAACACACAAATCATTAAAATCTACAAGTATTATATACAAACACTAGAAAGGAAACCAACAAACTGTCCTGCAGATTAAGGAAACATGACACAGTCATGTCGCCACATCTCCAAACTAAATTTTAGTTAAGACAGTTTATCATAGATAGTTGGTCAATTGAGGCTTTTATACACCATCCACAGGAAAACAGTGTCACCGACATTCAAAAAGCCACAAGATGGCAGCAGCACTCCCACTTTAGGCTCATCTTGGACCTCTGTTTATATGACAGCTTAATACCGAATGCCATAGAAACAGATACAGTGCTAAAATACAGTCCCAACAGTGTTATATAAGGTTATTTCGACCTCTTTGTGCGCTAAAAACAGAAGATAACGACAACAAAAGATCCACATATCAGACTCGCATAACTATACAATCTAAGTGATCTGAAAAAAATACTGGGGCCTAAAAACAGGGTCATTGACCCTGGGATGTTGATTTTTTTCCTAATCCAGGCAGCCATTGGTTTACATTGGTACGTTTTCTGTATTACATCAAATATATCTGCAGAGACTAGAACCAAGCGTTGGGTAATTAATCCCTTTTCCATTTCCACACAACAATAAGTGAAGGTTGACAACAAGACTGTGTACCTTCGTAGGTGTGGTGTATGTGGCGAGACGGGAGTACCAGCGGCTTGCCTTCTCTGCCACGCCCTTCCCGGCCGAGAACACGCTGGTCTTGAATACATCAAGCGTTGGTGTGAGCAGAGTGTCCAGAGCGAAAGAGGATGAGGAAGGCGAAGGTGACGCCAGGCTCATCCTGTCTGTTCTGTCCCTGTAAGGGCTGGGTCGAGGGCTGGCGCTGGGGGTGGTGCTTGAGCTGCGACAGGAAGGTGATGACAGTAGACGCTGGCGTGCGATGGGCTGGGAGGGAGAGGGCGGGTGGAACGTGCGGGAGCGGGGTACTCCGGCGGTCCTGAAGGGGGAGCTGTAGGGCAGGCTGGCTCTGCGGGGGGCTGAGAGAGAGGAGGGGTGGAGGAGGAGGAGGGGGCTGGCCGGGTCCTGCAGGTCTAGACTGGGTGCACGGCTGCTCAGCGGGCTGCCCATGTGGTTCATGTAGAGCTCAATCTCTCTAGCCAGGTCTCTACGGGCGCTCGGTGTGCTGTCCTCGTCCCCGTCTGGGTCCTCAGTCGGCTGCTCGGACTGGGACTCTGCAGCCAGCAGGGATAGAGGGTCGTAGCCCGTCTGTATGTCGGTGCGCTTCGCCGTGCTCATTCCACTGTAGCTGACGCTGCGCTCGACAGGTTTCTTATTATATTTGTTGGATTTGTGGGAACTGAAGCCAGCACCTGTGGCAGGCTTGTCTAAATCTATGTCCTCCAAATCAAAAATGGCCTCTGTATTACTTCTGTCCTCATCACTGGAGTCCTGCCCCTCCATCTCCTCTTCCTCCTCCCTGTGGTCACAACATCTGGCAGCACCTGCCCCCTCTAACCCACCTAGAGCCAGCGACTGAGGCCTCCTACTCCTAGTGAAGTTGGCACAAGAGAGAATTTTGACATCCGCGCCCAGGTGTCCCGCAATCTTATCCGGGTCGGTTTCGCCCCGGCTCATACCCAGGCCAAGGACAGTGGTGCCACTGCTGCTGCTGCCCACCGTGTCGCCGCTCAGCCGGCGGGCCCTCACGCCGCTGCTGGCGCTACCCACCACCTCCTCCAGAGCACTCTTATGTCTCCTGAGCAAACTGTTGGTATGGACCTCACCGATCTCCTCCAGGGAAGAAGTGAAGAGGAGACCTGCAACGTGCCCTGAGAGACAGGGAGGGGAAGAAGTGGCATGAGTAAAATACAGTGTTACAAAGATGGAGGAGTTGTTTGGGGTTCCAGAAGTAAAGGTCCTGTTCATTTTCTGCATAGACAATGGTAGGTGACTGACTGTTGGACGGCACTTCAAGGCTTAGATGAACATGACATTCTCCTGATAAGCACACATCTGTGTACTTATGTAAACTAAGACTAAGGAACATTCCAGTAACAAACACTTACAACACTGATGCCAACATTTGGTTGCATAGGCTGCAAAGATTATGCTTTGTGGAGATAAGATAATTCAGTAGTTGAAATCTTACCACTCCATCAGCAGCTGAGGCCCTTGGGTATATATAAAAACCGATGCCCATGACAGAAATCTACAGTATCTGCAAATTATTCACCTTCGCTGGTGGAGCTCTTGGGTTTACAGGATGAATCGTTATATGGACAGCTGCTGCGAACAATACCGCGGGGTTGGAAGGAGGAATGGAGCTCCATGTCCAGCTGAGGGAGGCAGTCTTTACTCCCCTTGGCACTCTCTGTCTCTGACACTGCAAACACAGAAATGACCTTTTTTTTTTTTTTTGGAAACACGACACTGTTCTTTAAAAAGAAACCCACTGAAGGACAACACACAACCACGATGCTTTGATGTCGAAAAACGAGACAAAAAGAATAAACCATCTCTGGAGGAGAACGATCAAGGCAGAGGAAGGGGGACTCCCGTGTGGCTACCAACTTATCATTGTTTCAAATGTACAGTAGACAGAAATATCAGGTGATATGAGATCAGACAGACTACTGACAGGAGCTGCAGTCGCTCTCCTTCTTGTCATCTTTGTCAGGGGCGGCGTCCTGAGCACTGGGGTCTCCTCGCCGAACCTCCTCTTTGGACAGCGAGTTATAACCCAAATCTGATTGATCCCCTTGAGAACAGAGAGAAGGACACTTACATTAGGCACAAAGGACACAACAGTCTCTGATGTTAAACCACAAGATCACAGAAATATGCAACACAACGCATTTTCAAAACGGTAACTTCTCTCAAAATAGCTGCACATTTAACACTGTATGTGACGCCTCTCCTATTACTGATTCAGGTTTGAGGGCCTTTGGTTTTCACAGTATCTACTGAAAACAACCAAAATGGAAAGCTTTTTGATGTTTGAAATGTGAAGAAGGGAGAAGTAAATAAAACATACATTAGAGAAAATAGGGCTGGGTATCGCCAATGATTTCCCGAATCCATTCCGATTCCCAAGGTCCCAAGTCGATTACATTTTAAATGATTCGATTCAATATTAGTTAGGTTAGGGACATTTCAGATACAATACCACTTTTGCTTGCATATAAAAGAAATTCTCAGAGAACTTCTGCTGTAAATTGCACAAGCAAGAAGCAATCATCACATATCTTTTACAATGCACCAGGTTCATGTTTACATCAGGAATTGTTCTTCATTCACCAAATCCATGATGAAAAGGCATATATTAAAAGATTGATTTCGTAAAGACTGATTGATTATTTAGACCCGGCCCAAAGAGAAAAGGCTAGTAAAGCTCCCCTTACGTCTCTGCTTTTCTGGGAGGCACATCACCGTTTGCAGAGGAGGAGGAGAGGCAAAAGCAGTTGTGCTGTGCTGGATATAACGAATCCTCCTCCGGGCAATCCAGAGATCGACAGCTCTGTAAAGAACACTAACCGCTGTTTCACAGCTGCTAAAGAATTTAACTGTTACGACTTGACGTTCGTGGGAGAAAACAACCCTGCCGTCATTCATGGCCAACTCTTCCTTCCATCTGTCTCTAAAACTTTCCCGTGTCTCCAGGCAACCAGCTGTCGAAGAGATGATTTGGTCTCTTCTGTCATCTTTGCCATGAGCCTTCATCTCTAAATAAAGCATGAGGTTGCACAGCTCGGCTTTAAAACAGTATGGAGCGACTCGCAACTGATAGCGAGAGACAAAACTAATTTCAGGACTGTAACAATCAATGATCTGCATGTCGCGTCCCTTCCCTCCTGCTGAGCGGCGAGCAGTGGTTCCCTCTTCCTCCCTGGGCCTCTGGGTAGTTACTCGCCATAATTGACAATGACAAATCACTCCGTGGTATAGCGAGGAGTTGGGAGAAAAAAGAGAGAGATGAGGAAGAGAGGAGCAGCAGACTGTGATGTGCCAGATAGAGAGATGACACAGAGGAGGACAGAAAGAGGAGGCGAGACTACACAGAGGCAGAAAAGAGTGAAAAGAGTGACAATGAATGGGCTGAAGAAGACGTGGGAAAAAAACGTTGCAGCTCAGGTGAGATGAGACAAAGAGACAGACATGCAGACTGACAGAGAGGATTACCTGGGTGGAGGGTGGCTTCTCTGAGCTCAGAGCCCCCCCAGTGTGAGTGGGCCACCACGCCGCCGCCCTCACGGCCGACTGCATGCAAGGGCAACACAGGCAGGGGCCAGAGTGAAGGGCAGGGTTAAGGGACAGAGCACAGCAGAAACCAGAGAGATGGATGGACAACGGGGACGGAAGGAAAGTGGAAAAACAGGCAGCAGAGGGAAGGAGGATGGTCAGTGAGTGGGACAAATGAAGGAAGGAGGATAAAAAAAAATATGTCACTGTGAGAGAAGAAAAAGATGTAGAACAAGATGGCTGCATGTGAGACTGAGTCGAGCAGCAGCCATGTTGAGTGTACCTGTGCTAGATCTATCGTCAGCGGGGTCTACTTTGGCGTAGGGGCCCTGCTCGGCCAGGTTAGCGTCGGCAGAGCTATCCAGGCTGCCGTGACTCAGAGCGTCCAGGTCGCTGCCATCTGCCCAAAGACAACAAGCCGTTATTAAAAAAGGAAGCTCCACAACTGTTTTGTTTTTTAAATCATCTGTGTTTGTTTGCATTTGTTCAATGCATATGCTTTTTATAATGTTTTTAATGTTTTGCTGCTGCATGCGATTTTATCTTATACCTGACTCTTTTAAATATATTGTGTGTATAGTGTGTACATTTTTATATTGTGGGAAACGTTGCAATTTAAGAATTTCATTGCATGGTGTAAAATCTGTGCATATGACAAATAAACATCTTGAATCTTGAATCTTTTACGGGGTTGTTAACGTCACGAAGAAACAGAAATGGGTCTTGATTCTATAATTTGATAAGAATCCAGTTGAACCATCATGAAAGAAATAACTGTTTAAAAGCTTAAAAGCACTTCATACATCATGTTGAGATGTGGCAACTGTCTTCAAAATTCATAATTTTTCATTTAAATAGTGTACATTTCAGCTACCAAGATAAATTATTTACTTTATTTACTTATTTACGGGTCCTATAGTTTCCTAACATTTATTTCTTTATCTACAACTCTAAATTTTTAGAAAGATTTAAATGTAAATTGGAACTACTGTAAATATTGGGAAAACAAAGATTAATTGTTATATTATCCGACCATAAACTAGCGAAATGTCCAATGGACCAAATGTCCGTGACCAAATGTGAAACTTGTCTACAAGAGAGCATCAAAATAATTTATTATACAATATATGGAGAATACGTTACAAATAATACATGAATATTTACTTGGGTTTAAAAAAAGTGTTTTTTTAAGTCAATATTTTATGGAAATCCCTCTCACAACTCAAAACGATTAACTCAAATAACTTATGCAGAGCATAACATCTACTTCCCCTACAATACACCAAATTACATGGAAACGTATTAGAAAATTATTAGAAAACTATAGGAAGCGTAACCTTTTGTGTCACTATAAAAGCATATTATGTATAATGTGTGGGGGAGCGGAGTGAGAGAGTGGCTTGTGTCTCTCAGTGGTGTGTATGGATGAGTGTGTTTCACAGGAAACTGAGGAGCGTTTAAGAACACAATGCTTACGACTGGTAACGGAGTATTTTTAAAGAAAAGCAGGGATTAGCATGCATGGGAGCGTCCAGGTGTTCACTGGCATGCATGGGAGTGTCCAGGTGTTCACTGGCATGCATGAGAGTGTCCAGGTGTTCACTGGCATGCCTGGCATGTATGGGAGTGTCCAGGTGTTCACTGGCATGCATGGGAGTGTCCAGGTGTTCACTGGCATGCATGGGAGTGTCCAGGTGTTCACTGGCATGCATGGGAGTGTCCAGGTGTTCACTGGCATGCCTGGCATGCATGGGAGTGTCCAGGTGTTCACTGGCATGCATGGGAGTGTCCAGGTGTTCACTGGCATGCATGGGAGTGTCCAGGTGTTCACTGGCATGCCTGGCATGCATGGGAGTGTCCAGGTGTTCACTGGCATGCCTGGCATGCATGGGAGTGTCCAGGTGTTCACTGGCATGCATGGGAGTGTCCAGGTGTTCACTGGCATGCATGGGAGCGTCCAGGTGTTCACTGGCATGCATGGGAGCGTCCAGGTGTTCACTGGCATGCATGAGAGTGTCCAGGTGTTCACTGGCATGCATGGGAGCGTCCAGGTGTTCACTGGCATGCATGGGAGTGTCCAGGTGTTCACTGGCATGCATGGGAGTGTCCAGGTGTTCACTGGCATGCATGGGAGTGTCCAGGTGTTCACTGGCATGCATGGGAGCGTCCAGGTGTTCACTGGCATGCATGGGAGCGTCCAGGTGTTCACTGGCATGCATGGGAGCGTCCAGGTGTTCACTGGCATGCATGGGAGCGTCCAGGTGTTCACTGGCATGCATGAGAGTGTCCAGGTGTTCACTGGCATGCATGGGAGCGTCCAGGTGTTCACTGGCATGCATGGGAGTGTCCAGGTGTTCACTGGCATGCATGGGAGTGTCCAGGTGTTCACTGGCATGCATGGGAGTGTCCAGGTGTTCACTGGCATGCCTGGCATGCATGGGAGTGTCCAGGTGTTCACTGGCATGCCTGGCATGCATGGGAGTGTCCAGGTGTTCACTGGCATGCATGGGAGTGTCCAGGTGTTCACTGGCATGCATGGGAGCGTCCAGGTGTTCACTGGCATGCATGGGAGCGTCCAGGTGTTCACTGGCATGCATGGGAGCGTCCAGGTGTTCACTGGCATGCATGGGAGTGTCCAGGTGTTCACTGGCACGCATGAGAGTGTCCAGGTGTTCACTGGCACGCATGAGAGTGTCCAGGTGTTCACTGGCACGCATGGGAGTGCCCAGGTGTTCACTGGCATGCATGGGAGTGTCCAGGTGTTCACTGGCATGCATGGGAGTGTCCAGGTGTTCACTGGCATGCATGGGAGCGTCCAGGTGTTCACTGGCATGCATGGGAGTGTCCAGGTGTTCACTGGCATGCATTGGAGTTAAATCACACATGTTGAAATAGCTGTGTTTAATAGATTATTCTCTGCTGATCATTTATTACAATTGCCAAATTACCATGTATTGTACATAGGTGATCCTATGTACAATACATAGGATTACCATGTATTGTACATGGTGATCCTATGTACAATACATGGGATTACCATGTATTGTACATGGTGATCCTATGTACAATACATGGGATTACCATGTATTGTTTGGGATCTTTAATTTGTTCTGTAAGTCTCGGATCGTCATCCAATTTGATTATATCGCACTAGCCTGATTTATTTATATCACGCACATGTTTTTCATCTGTAACACTTTCACTCACAAGTTTGTTAAAGTTATGTTTGTAATGTAATTGTTAGTGTGTTTTTTTTTGTTTTTTTTACCTACACCATGAATGCAAAGTTTTAAAGTGTTTCCATTGTTATTGCCAAAACTGAATGATACCATTCAAACTCAGAACTGTCTTCATTTACAAGGTTTTTATCGGAGTTCAAACCTTTTTGAGCTACAAAAAAAACAAAAACAATAAAAATTAATTGTAATTATGGCTATAATGACAAATCTTGGCATTTGATAGCAGGTAGTCCACATGTTTTGCTGGAAAAAATAAATAAACTGAGAACAAACTACAACCTGGACTGAAATATTCAGCTATTTTAGGTTCTAAAAAACAAACTAAACTAAGGCTTATATCTTATATCTTTGTCCACATATAGATAGGCAGAATGAAATGAACAAACCACGTAATGTACATCAACGCAATTAAGTAAAATTTCACAAAACACTTTTTTTGAGAGAGTAAATACTTTCTACAGTATTTTATTGTACTATCAACTGATTCTGATCTGTCAGTGTGTTAAGAGTTGCTCTGGGTTTGAATGCTGTGTGTTAAATCTAAAGCAGACTGTTACATTTCTCTTTAATGCTGGTCCCGACCCCAAAAAAATGAAACTGTGTGCTTTGTATTATTCAGCACCTTGGGGGTGGAATAATCTACAGAAAGTATTAAAGTTAGAAACCCTTATGCCCATTAATGAATTTAAAACTATTGTAAGGACGGTTGTGATGGAGACATGTTCTTGTTTTTCTTGAGAGTTTAATGGTGTTTTTAACATTTTGTATTTTTTTTTTGAAAATATAACTTGGTGTTTATGTACGTGTTTTAATTTGGCTGCTATCTTGGCCAGGTCTCTCTTGTAAAAGAGATTTTGAATCTCAATGAGACTACCTGGTTAAATAAAGGATTAATAATAATAATAATAATAATAATAAAATAACGCAAAAAAGTCAGGATCTTTGGATATTAGATAGTTTTCAGGATCACTGCAGGTTTAGTGAGACAGCAACCATGTTCCTGTTTCTCAGACATGCTGAGTTACCTGACAGAGGGCTCTGTGTGAGGGGGGCGTGTCGCCGTAGCACCTGTTTGAACTGTGCCACGCCCAGGACGACATTTCTCAGCTTCATCCACAGGAAGTAACCTCCTCTGGTGCTGGAGGGCCACGTGCTCTCCAACACCGCCTGGAGGTGAAATATCAGAAGTAGGAACAAGATATAAAAAAATTATTTAAAAGTCTCTGATAATATTTTTGTTGTAGCTGTGTGGGAGTAATTAATTTTTTATTTGAATTATTAAGTATATGGATCTTTTTTTCTGTTTCAAATACCTTCCACCATGAAATGTTCTTATATTCATCTATTAAATATATCACTGAACATGAAGGGTCGGAATTGTTTGGTCTGTATAGCGTCAGAAAACAGTGAAAAATAGTTTTTTGTCTGGTCAACGATCCAAAATCCAAAGACATTAAAGTTGAAAGAATGTAAGACAAAGACGAGAAGCAAATGTTTACATTCAAGAAGCAGAAGCCAACACATAGAAAATGACTTCAACAATGACTAATTGATTAGTTGACCGTACTATTTTGTCAATACACAGTAACCGTCACATGATCAACTCTGCAACAACACAACCATTTGCAGTTCTCCCATGATGCAAACGCTTGGAAGTCAAAAATCCTTCCCATCTCTTTATCTCTCCTTCCCATGTGAACAGAAGGTTATTGAGGAAGTGCCCTAATTGAAGAAGAGTCATGTCTGGGAGCCAATTGGTAAAACTATACAAGGAAGTGAGTTGGTCAGATGAGCCAACAAGCGAGGATTGAGCGGTTTAGACCAATTAAAGTCTTGTATTTAGCCAAATCTTAAGGAATGTGAGTGTTTGGAGCATACTGAGTATATAGCCACAAAGTAAATTATGCTAAAGGGGAGGTTTGTGCACTTTCAATGGCAGTTTTGATCATTTTTTTATGGCATACTGGCATTCTGAAGGACAAAACCATAAACTTTATTTAGTGTGTTTTAGTGTTTGAAACTCATACGATAGATTCAGTCTGGAGTGTCACCTCTAATATAAGAATTACACTTTTTTTCCAAAGAGAATATTACGTGAAGTGCAGCTCTACCTTGATTCATTCACCTTCAACATTGTCAAGTGAGTGAACTAAAACTGACCCAATCCCTGTTCCATATAAAATAATCTTGAATTCATTTTTCATTTTCAAGGCATTGACTGCAGCGGTGTTTGCTCCACAGTCACTCTCGACATCAGAAAAGGAAAAAGGAAAGGCACTTCAGGTGTTGGTGGCCAAGTCACGTTTGACAGTCTCTGTCTGCTCCTAAAATACACTTCAGAAGCCCCCTGAGAGAAAACATGATTGCTATGCCACTGAGCAGAGCTGGGTTTATTATGCTGGCTGCTCCTGTGCCAAGGCTCTCAGGATTTAGGTCAGGTGAAATGAGGCTGCTCTCCTGCAGATGGTAATTGCAATGATAAGACAACTAAAGCACAGCGATTTGGCCACAGTCAGTCTTAGAGTTTGAGAGAGGACTGTAAGTGCAGTGGATACTTGTTTTTCCTATAAAGGTCAATGGGAAATGTGCTGATTCACTTTCTTGCTGAGAGTTAGATTAGAAGGTTAAGATCACTTTCACATCTGTCTGGTAAATATGAAGCTACAGCCAGCAGGTTGTTAGCTTAGCTTAGCATAAAGACTGGAAAAAGCAGGAAACAACTAGCCTGGCTCTGTGCAAAACTAATAAAAGTGATGTTTCATCTACAGAAAAACAAAGTTTAAGATTGCATGCTTTACTCTTTTTATTCACATTTGTATGACCATTGATGGAGGAAGCCTGAGAGCTGACCTGACAAATAAGAGACTTAACAGTACTGTTTAGAAAATGAACTTAAATTAAATGATGCTATCACACTGTGTTTCATCTGCAGCGCTGTTCTGCAGGGACAGTCATATTTAAACTGCAGACACAGATCACTACAGCAAACAGGGATGGCTTTGGCGTGAAGATCCTTTTACAGAGGAGCGTCAAGGTTATTTCAGCTCCACTTTCTTAAATACGGTTTTTATGTTCTATACTTTAACAATTTGGTTTAATGGAGTTACTGATTATTTCTAATTTAGCTATTTCTTCCTTACTTATTTAGTATTTTATATCTTAAAGATAACACCAAAAATATCCAGTCTCATTTTGTGTGCAACTGAAGGCCATCTGGGTTCAATGAGTAGATAAGTGAATATACACAAAGAAAACCTCTTCCCTCCTACTCTAACGTGGACAGGGGGGACACACCCGCAACTGTCTGATGCAGCAGCTACAGTGGACACTGTTTGTGTCTGTAGAGGAATCTGCCACCTTGTATCTCCAAGCCTTTTACTTCTAAGATGAAATAAGATCTTCTGAGGAATTTCATCTCCTGCCTCAGGCCTCATCTCCTGACAGCCTGCTCCCACATCAGCCAATTTACTTTTTCACTACCCAGATTGCTAGATCAGGGACAGGTTGCGATGATAGCAGGGCCACGGTTCCTCCTCCTGACACCTGGGAATGATCGCACATGACGGTGTACACCCATGGGGGGGAAGACTGCAAACGTCACCGATGTTTCTTTTTATCTGCGAGCCGAGTGTCTGCAGAGACGTTATTAAGATGAAGCGCCAAGCAGAGAGAAATAAATTGTGATGGAGCAACTGAGCACAGCGGTGTAATAATTTAGATGCAATAATTTATGCGACTGATGTGAATCATGAATAAACAATCGACATCTAGGCTGCAGTCTGCTCTATGAATTATAATGCCGTTTTACTGAGGTCTTTCACTTTTTTTAGAGGTCATTTTACTTGACAGTTACGATTTACTTGACAGTTATGTTATGTCCTTTATAACAACAATACTTATTTAAAATATCCCAAAAGTAACTTGTATTTCTCTGCACTTTAATATGGACTTAATCAAACTTTGACTTATTTACTTTTATCACATCTGATATGAAATCTACTAAGACATACGTTCTGATGTACTCATTATATTCTTTTCATCTATAGCCTGTCACAATAATACAATTTGTACAGTAGCTAATTCACCTCATTCACTCTTCATGCATATTGTGTTTTATTGCTCTGGCTAAGTCTGCATCTCCATCCATCACGGCTGATGGAAAAGGGACCAAGTATCCCACTGGACAGGGTTCCCAGAGACTTGTTTGACATTTGGCTGTCCTGGGTGTGTTCACAAGTTAATCAAGCTTATGTTGCACAGAATATTCTGAACACATCTGGAACACCACACCCAGGGCGACAGAGCAGCACTTGGGAGTCCCAGTGCTAATATAGAGACACTGCACTGGGTAGGCATTGGTGAGTTTCCCCTGTTAAATCCAAGGCCATTTTTTTTGTAAATAAGCTGCTTTTACTGGCAGATTCAGATCATCACTTTTCAAAACATCAAGCATTCAGGACCATTTCTGGCTTGATTATGATTAATAGAAACATACACTGTACCTTGTTGTAGTAGCCGTAGGTGATGGCATTGGGGTGGACTCCGGCCTTCTTCATCTCAAAGAGGACCCTGACGGCCAGGACGGGTTGGCCATACTGTCCACACAGCTGCATCAGCACCCGGTAGCAGACCTGTTGTAGACCAAAATACATTTTTTGGTGACTGGTAAACTGAAAAAAATGTACCGGACAAAATATTTTTCTCCTGGCCATAAAACTGCACAGGATAAAATATTTACACAAACAAACAAACAAGCAGGTCATATTTGTCAAGTACCTACGGCAAAGGCTGCAGCTCATTGTGCTGTCATAAAAAAGCCAATCTCTCCTCACCACTTCATCTGTGAAGTGCCGCTTCTCTGTAAATGTTGTCTTAGTTGTACTTCCAACACACTTTACATTATTCCTTTTGGGTTAATGTAGTCCGGGAATGTGCCGCCACTTACTTGCAGACTCTCCTCTGTGGTACACGGCTCGATAAAGTAAGCACAATCATAGCGGTGGACAGTGAGGGTCAATCAAAGCAATGTGATACAATTGACAGCCATGCATTGTATGCCGCCTCCAGGTAACGTAATGATGAGAGTCTGTGATTTGTAGTGAAGAAGGCCTAGGTAACCTCACAACCTCATTTATATTATTCAACAATGTAATTTCCAATTCTAATTTTGGACCCTGTAATTTGTAAAATGGACTTTAGTGTGGAACAATAGCTCAATTCAAACAATTGCCTGATCTAAAAAAAAAAATTAACAAAATAAACACATTGCTATAATTGTAACAAGAATAATATAAATCTATGGGAATCAAATGGCTAATGTACCTCGTCGGGGGGCTGCAGTTTCTTGGCCTGCATCTTCCTGAGGACGTCGTAGGCTGTGCGAAGCGCCCGCACCTTGGAGTGACACACCTTCACGTATGCTGGCAGACAGATGAACCACAGGCCGTAGCAGTGACGGAGCAGGCACTTGGACCATAGCTGCGGGATGGACGAGTACTTCTTGGCTATCTTCTGGGCTGTTTTGATCTCCTGGGGATGAAAAGGAGGGTGAGGAAAAGAAGTTCTTTAATGCACCAGTCAGGCTCAACGATAGGTGGGATTTCCTGTTAGAGATCATGTTTGTATAAAAGTTAAATCTCAGGCTGAAATCTAATCTTTTAGATTAGAAGTTGAGCCCATCACCTTTGACACATTCATATCCATTTTACTACCACATTTCCTTATTGACAGATTGATGAGGGCAGCCATTGATTTATTTATTTTGAGAGTCATTTGATTTACTGCTGTGCTGACCTGCTTGGTGCGTCTAAACATGGGGGCAGGGCTGGTGGGACAGCTGTGCCTGGCAGCGAGGCGGGAGGAGGGGGTCCGCAGGCCGTCCACAGGGTCAAACAAGTCAAGAGTTAACACTGGGAAACCATCGTACCTGAGGAAGAACATACATACGTATACATTAGTGACTGCAGGCACACGTTTTCTGCATAGAAAACAAATACATTTAGGCAATATCTAACATAAAATGATTCCTTCCAAGGTTATAGTGTCCATAAAAAACATGACTGCAGAATACAAATAGCACATTTTCAGATCCACACAGTCCAGCAGCAGTGTTCATGTCTTTGGTTCCACTTAGGGAGCTGGACTCCTGCTGGCCCTCAATCAGCTGATCAATGAACCCATTTTCAACTCAATGTGTTTTTTAGATTTTTTAGTTTTCCTCCTGCTGTATGCCGCTGCAAATTCCACTTTCTGATCGGCAATGTTGCATCGGCAATGTTGAGCGATTAGACTTGACTTGGCTCATGATTTATGTTACTGGTCGTTACAATAACTTACTGCAAAATATTACAAAAGCATAAAAATGTTATCAAAACATAGGAAATGGCCAAGAATAAAACACAAAAGTAAAAAAAAAAAAATATGGTGGAAAACGTATTCAGATGTACTTATAATAAAAGTAACAACACAAAATATATTTAGAGCATCAAAAGAGCTCATTATTCAGAAAGGCACATCTTTATATGTGTGTGTGTGTGTGTGTGTGTGTGTGTGAGTGTGTGTGAGTGTGTTTCTGTAAAGTTAGGATCTCTAAAGTTACGTTGCCAGACATCCAGTTTATCCTCCCAATATTATAAAACATCAGTGGGCCATAGGCTCAATCCCCATTGTGTTACCTTGTGACTTAAAAGACATTTATTTGAATTTATTTAATTTCTTCGAGATTATCACTGTAATGTAACAGCTGGTAAATGTGGAGCTAATTTTAATTACTTCAAATATTGCTGGATCGCTTATTCTACAATAATATATCACATTTTTAGTTGATTTACATTTAGTATTAATAACCTGAATCTGAAAGGTTAACTAAATCTATCGCATAAATGTATTGAACTAAAAAGTACAATATTTGCCTCCAAAATGTAGTGGAGTAGAAGTACAAAGTAGCAAAAAAGGGAAATACGCAAGTAGTACCTCAAGCTCCACTGAAAAAATGAACATGTAGTCTCCCATTAGAGATGAATGTGGGATTCATAAGTAGAGTTGCTACCTGTAGCAGAGTGGATATTCCTCCCCCTCAGGCAGAGGAGGCAGCTCCGGAGGTGTGATGAAGACGGTGTGCTCACTGCGCTGAGATTCATCGATCTCTATCAGCCTGGCCTCCTCCGGCCTGTCACTGTCCACCTGCAGAACCAAGCACACAGACATAAACAGAGATGTTTGGGTGGTGGTACCGTGACCCTTCATCTATCACAGCTGCTGGAAATAGGGAGTAGCTTATTATGCCCTGTAATAAATATGTCAGTGTTTGCATAGGGAGGTTTGGGCCTAACTCTGACTGATTCACCAGTTTGTTGTTGTTGTTTTTTTACTGGAGGATCATTTTAAAACAGCTTCATAGCTGTCACCCTGATAGCAGGATTCCTACAGAACGAGCGTCTGAGAGAGCAGAGGGAGGATGACAGCAGCTGACCTAGATTTCCCAAGTGTGCATGTTTCCCTTTTTCTTTCTTTTCTCTCATTTTCTATACTCCCTCTACCTCTCTGCAGCCCACCACTGTCAACACACACAAAGCTAACAGATACACAGATACAGTTTGACACCCTCGCTGCCCTGCTCCACGGGGAGCTCCATGCACCGGCACCAGGGAGGGAAGCCAAACACCGTTTATCTAAATACACTGACCACACCGCCATGAAACACAGCTGTCTTAAAATCAGCTAAATACCTCCTTAAGCAATGTACTTTTGAGGAACATTTTCTGCTACTTTATACTTATACTGTACTACAATTCAGAGGCAATCATTGTATTACTTATTTCACTACATTTATTCGATCACTTACTTTGCAGATTCATCACCTATGTACCTATACTGACATTCTACAGTAGCATACAATCTACTGTAAAGGCTCTTGTATGTTAAGTCAGTCATGTGTGTTGGATACATATATACTGTATATACATATATATACGAGTCAGCAATCAACACGGTGGGATCTTTACATTACTGTAAAGATGAGTTTCTACCAGCACGTCTCCAGTCATGACCCCTCATCCAAAAGATAACAGGTTATTGTTGCATAATGGTGCGTTAAAATGCTCAGGTTTTATTAAATAAAACACATTTATGTGACAAACTGAAATGTAGTGAGTGCAAAGGACGACATCTATAATGTCACCGCTCGTAGCTCTAAGGCCTGTCAAAGCACTTCTCAATTAATGATGCTTCCCTTCGAGCCCCTTCATTTTTTATATCCTCAGAAAACTGGAAGTCTTGTCTGTCAGCTCTGCCAACGTGGCTGGAGTAAAATATGTGCAGTAACTCCAAATGTGAGCGATTCATTCATATTCATGGTCGGATGGAAGGGAAGTAAAGCACTTGCTGAAAGTTTCTGATTCAGTCTTGTTGGTCTGATAATGATTAAAGTTTGATGATAACCTCAGTCAAAGCTGTAAAGTGTGGGACAGACGGGCGGCAGACAGGAGCCAAAAAAGGTTGCAACAGATTTAACTTTTGGAGAAACCCAAGCCAACGTCATTCGGGCCTGGGGAAGCCATCATGTACAGTATTTACCCTACAGACATAAAAATAATTTTGATCTTCTCATCTAACTATGAACTCTCATCCAACTCTCAAAAATGTCAAACTACTCCTTTATATGTACACTACCAGACTCTGGTATGGCATCGAATAGAGGCAAACTGTAGGTATACCTATAATGTATATGTAAAAAAAAAAAAAAAAAAATATTATTCCTGTTATTCCTTTTTAATATTTTTAGGATTTGCATTTCTACAGCTTTAAATGTAGGTAATTGTATTTGATTTGAGTGATTAATCTGACTTTTGTCTTTTTCTGCTGCTGGATTTAATTTGTTCTGTTGTAGCAATGAGGTACTTCTCTTCAAGGGTCAATACGCTTTAACCTTGTCTCTCTGTTTATGCCGGCTGTGTGTGTGTTTGTGTGTAGTAGTGTGCAGTGGGTGTGTGTGAGGGGCCACAGTGCAGAAAGACAGTCTGAGGACTTAATTGCCCGTGGAGCTGACACACAGGGAGGACGAGGAGACCCGGGCCAACCCGCAGGGAATGCCGTGGATACTGGCCTCTTGATTCACCTTCCACTATGTCACAATTTCAGCCAGCACGCACACACACACACAAGTCAACCAAGGACAGCCAAGTCTATTTCAGTGTCTATTACAAATGTCACCAGCAAGAACCAGTGACTCACAGACTTGATTGGGGAATGGAGAGACTGCGTGGACTTTAAGACTGCAAACACAAAATGTACACCAAGTCTGATAGAGGAACACTACCCTGAGCAAATGGGGTCACACTACGCAAAACGCTGCCGGTGAAGCACAGACGATTCACTGACAGCCTCTCCATGGGTCTTCATATTGTCACAATGAAGGAAACGAGCAGAGGGGATGCAACAAAAAAACACTTCAAGCTCAGTTAGCACTTCAGAAACTGCTGAAGTTTTAAAATCTATAACTCTCTCGAGTCATTAAACATTTCGGGCAGAAATCTTTGCAGAAAACTGTGCACATGGATTTTCTGTGAAACTGTACTTTCACCGTCTCAGGACAAATCACTGTTGCGACAAATTTGATGTAGACAAAAAAATATATTCCAATATTCACTAAATGTGGAAAGATTCTAAGAATGTAATAAAGTTTGGATCATAACTCATTTGTATCAAACACTGGTGAAACATGACATTAAAGCTGCAAGGGTTGAGAGTTGTCTAAAGGCATGCTACATGCTACTATGAGTCTAGGAACCAAGCATTGTTTCCTGTCCAAACTATTTGGATCTCAATTAATCTAGTGGTTTGCTGGGACCATGCAACATGCACAAATCCCCCATCTGAAAACAAAATGTACCCACAACAGGGGAGAATCAAAAACTTAATAACAACAGACTTACCTTGCCTCCTTTGTCTGCACTCCGCTCTGAACTGTAGAGCTGCTCGCAAACAGAGGCAGAAAGGGAGAAATGTTTGGCTAAACATAGGTGACACAAAAGAGTGTAAACTACTAATACTACAATAAGTGGAGCACAAAGAGGCCTGGAGAGAAAGTAGAACCACTCCAAAAGACAGAAGACAGAGATGAGTGCAAAATTAACAGAAATGGCCAAAGAGGAAAACGAGAAAGGCTGTTTTTTAGCTAAATGTTTGCAAAATTCCACTGCATCTAAATGAACACATACATATCTGGTAGCAAGTACAAACATAACATAATGGCATGCACACAAGGCGGCTGTGGCTTAGTGGTAGAGCACCATTCGGAAGGTTGGTGGTTCAATCCCTGGCCCTGCAGTCCCATGTCGGACACTGAACCCCGAGTTGCCCCCGGAGTGTGAATGTGTGCGAGTGTGTATCTGATGAGCAGGTGGCACCTTGTACAGCAGCCTCGGCCACAGTGTGTGAATGGTGAATAGGTGTTTGAATGGTTCCTGTATGATGTAAAAGCCTTTTTTTCCATTGCACTTCCTTATAGACAGAATACCAGCTGAGATCAGTTGCATTGGTTTTTTTGTTAGTTTTTTTAAATGATATCAGATTACTAAACAGAATGTGCCTTTAGTACGCTGGATGAATGGTTGATGATAATGGGCAACGTAGATATAGCATTAAAAATCAGCCACCCACTCCGATCAGCTGGTATTCTGTCTATAAGAGAGTGGTATGGAAAAACCTTTGAACGGTAGTGTATAGCTTTATATACCCTGTATATATATATTTATATGATTAACTACAATGCTTACTTTGTCCACACAATCGTCGAAGAACGCCAGACTGGCATCTTTATCGCTGACGAAGGAGCATTCCTCTATAAAGCGGATGAACATCTGGGTTTTGGTCATCAGCGAGTAGAACTTCTGATGTGAGCGGTCACGGCTCTTCAAGAATCCTGGAGGACATAAATATTAAGGTTAGCTTTTAAAAATGATTGTACTATTACTGCGCAGAAGAATGATTTTACAGATAATTTAAGATATAACAGCAGCTTTATTTTTGTAGCTCAAGTCATTTCATCTGCTGAAAACACATCACAAGAAGGATCTATCTCTTCCATTTGTCTTGTTTTGGATAATGCAAGCCAACACATTTTTATTAGTCTAATGGCCAATTTGGGATGTACGACAACATGGTAAATAGCTTCCGTAATAGATGCTGAAAGCAGCTTAACTGACTAATAGGTCGCTGAAAGCAGGATGGATGACCACTGGCTCACAACACAGAGGTGGAAGCCAAACACGGATGTGTTGCTGCAGAGAAACACTTCCTTAAACTGACATTTAAATCCTCAAACTGGATGCTCGCAACCTGGACCATCCATTAGTTTTATTATACAGTCTTTTCTTCAGTAGCCTTCCAGGAGAGTCTAAAAAACGCATCCTAGTGTCCTAACTAGTGATTTAATGATCAGCTGATTTGAATTGCTGAATCAAGTTATCATTATTCCTACATTTGCTGGATAAAGCGTTTCAAATAGAAAGAGTTTTGTGCTTTTCTTTGTTTCATATCACTGTAATTTGACTACACTTGTCTCTAGTTTAGCCATTATTACACAGTTAGTCGTAATTATGTGATTAAGTATTAAAAAATGCTAAACCTTGAAACCTCCAAACATCAACCCAAAAGGATCGAATGCATGGTTTTTTTATATAACATTGTAATCAAGCAACTGACAAGACAAGTCATTCTTTATAAGTAATATGGTAAATGAATGAAAAACTAAACAGAGTACTGACGATGAGTGCTGACACACACACACACACACACACACACATTCACACACATTATTTAATTAATAGAGTGAATCAAGGTTCATTTAGTAGCTGTTCTGAAGTTTTTGATCATATGATATGGCCTTCATGAAATGACGCAGCTACTAAATAGACCTTGAGGTGAAATTGATTTGTCAACTTGTTTTCCACAGGACGAGATTGAACTTCGAACCCCAACCTTTAAGTCAACATGGACGAGAGTTCCCTAAAGTCATAAATGTCAACATCTACAATTCATTGACAAGGTTTAAAACATCAACAATAGAGAGAAGTAACAAAAACAACATTACATATACATCACACAAACAAACACACACACAGTATATACTATATATGTATATACACTCACCGGCCACTTTATTAGGTACCCCATGCTAGTAACGGGTTGGACCCCCTTTTGCCTTCAGAACTGCCTCAATTCTTCGTGGCATAGATTCAACAAGGTGCTGGAAGCATTCCTCAGGGAGTTTGGTCCATATTGACATGATGGCATCACACAGTTGCCGCAGATTTGTCGGCTGCACATCCATGATGCGAATCTCCCGTTCCACCACATCCCAAAGATGCTCCATTGGATTGAGATCTGGTGACTGTGGAGGCCATTTGAGTACAGCGAACTCATTGTCATGTTCAAGAAACCAGTCTGAGATGATTCCAGCTTTATGACATGGCGCATTATCCTGCTGAAAGTAGCCATCAGAAGTTGGGTACATTGTGGTCATAAAGGGATGGACATGGTCAGCAACAATACTCAGGTAGGCTGTGGCGTTGCAACAATGGTCAATTGGTACCAAGGGGCCCAAAGAGTGCCAAGAAAATATTCCCCACACCATGACACCACCACCACCAGCCTGAACCGTTGATACAAGGCAGGATGGATCCATGCTTTCATGTTGTAGACGCCAAATTCTGACCCTACCATCCGAACGTCGCAGCAGAAATCGAGACTCATCAGACCAGGCAACGTTTTTCCAATCTTCTATTGTCCAATTTCGATGAGCTTGTGCAAATTGTAGCCTCACTTTCCTGTTCTTAGCTGAAAGGAGTGGCACCCGGTGTGGTCTTCTGCTGCTGTAGCCCATCTGCCTCAAAGTTCGACGTACTGTGCGTTCAGAGATGCTCTTCTGCCCACCTTGGTTGTAACGGGTGGTAATTTGAGTCACTGTTGCCCTTCTATCAGCTCGAACCAGTCTGGCCATTCTCCTCTGACCTCTGGCATCAACAAGGCATTTCCGCCCACAGAACTGCCGCTCACTGGATGTTTTTTCTTTTTCGGACCATTCTCTGTAAACCCTAGAGATGGTTGTGCGTGAAAATCCCAGTAGATTAGCAGTTTCTGAAATACTCAGACCAGCCCTTCTGGCACCAACAATCATGCCACGTTCAAAGTCACTCAAATCACCTTTCTTCTCCATACTGATGCTCGGTTTGAACTGCAGGAGATTGTCTTGACCATGTCTACATGCCTAAATGCACTGAGTTGCCGCCGTGTGATTGGCTGCTTAGAAATTAAGTGTTAACGAGCAGTTGGACAGGTGTACCTAATAAAGTGGCCGGTGAGTGTATATAGATAGTTTATCATATCATCCCAATATTATAAATTCACCATTGTGTTACCTTGACTTAGACATTTATTTAAATGGAAATAGTCGAGATTATCACTGTAATGTAACAGCTGGTAAAGGTGGAGCTAATTTTAATTACTTCATATTGCTGGGTAGCTTAATCTACAATAATATATCATAATTTTTAGTTGATTTACATTTTGTATTAATAACCTGAATCTGAAAACTTAACTAAATCTATCACATAAATGTATTGTAAAACATTGTAAAAAGTACAATATTCACCTCCAAAATGTAGTAGAAGTACAATGTGTATAAATATATACTGTACACACACATATATACATATACATATATATATATATATTGTAGTCTACACAGACACATAAACACATTCTGTCATTTTTTATTGATATAGATAGTAGGTCTGAAAACAGTCAGGAGTTTATACACATGATGCACGAGCTGTTGCACCTTTCGTCATGTCATGATGTAATGTACTGCATGCAGTGTTTGCTACATCATTTAAATCACACTGGACGCGGCCTTGGCTACAGCTATCCTCCAGCGGAGCAGCCATGATTCACCCTAACTCATTTCAGCTGTGATGTCAACCAGCTTTCATGGGCTCCCATCCAGAGGCCACGCTCATGCTTCCGGAGCATTTACCAGCTGCGTCCGCAAACAGCCTCGAACCTTCAACCCCCAGCAGCTTCTCAAATCCCAGCCAGTTTCTGTGTGTATTTACTCAGAGGTGGGGATGGACACTTATGAAAGCTCATGTATTAAACAACGCCACCTGTTTTTGAGGCTGGCCAGCTGTAGAGAGAACGGTGCTACAGATGACGCAGTATTTATATATTCATGGACTCATTAGCACCAATCATGCACTGGAACTGTACAACTGTGACTTCACAGACTTGGCTGAAGCCTGAATAATGATAAAAAAAAAGTGGAGGAAAGCTTTTATTGGATAACAGACTTTCTGATCTGACCATACCGGTGTCCTGTTTAAAATCGCCCGGTGGTCAATGTGCACAAACTTGCACAGTACTATTGATTTTCTTCCCTCTGCTGTTTCACTATTTAAATCAGTTAAATCAGCGCAGATCTTTGTCCCAAGAACCTTGACTTATGCTGATTATCCACTGCATGTACAGCTCAACACGACTCACTTTTGATACCAGGTACCATTCTCAATTTCTTTTTCCACATCAGATAGTACCTCCTTAATGTAGGCAGCATTCTTAGCTTATTGTCATAGTAACGCTGCGTGAAACTGCTGTAATCTGTAAAACGACACAAACCATTTGTTCTCTCCAGAGGTGGGTAGTATCGAGTTACATTTACTCCGTTACATTTACTTGAGTAAGTTTTTGAATAAATTGTACTTTCAGGAGTGGTTTTAAATCACTATACTTGTACTTGTACTTGAGTAGATTAGTGAAGAAGAAGCTGTACTCTTACTCCGCTACATCAGGCTACAATGAGCTCCTTACTTTTCTTTTTACCTCGTTGGTATTCTACGCGTCATCGTTTTTACCCCAGCGTACGTCTCATTTTAATGTTTTATGAGAGAGAGAGACAGAGAGAGAGAGAGAGAGAGAGAGAGAGAGAGAGAGAGAGAGAGAGAGAGACTCTTCCGCTGAAGGCTCTACCACGTGACTGTGTTTAACCAATCACACGTCGTCGTGCAGTCACGTGACCATCCTCGATCTCAGCGGCGGGACATGGTTAGCTTTACAGTCGTAGCAAAACAAAGATGTCAGAATCAACCGTCGCCAAGGCAACACTCTTTTACTCTTACTCAAGTCATTATTTGGATGACTACTTTTATTTTTACTCGAGTCATATTATTCTGAAGTAACAGTACTTTTACTTGAATAGCCTACAATTTTTGGCTACTCTACCCACCTCTGGTTCTCTCACCGGACCCTTTTATTGGCAACCAAACAGAGGAGTCGTTAGTCTATATCCTTCACATTCCACGTTCTTTGTATTGGAATTTTAGTTTTGGTGGATTAATGAGGACAATTGTTAACTGCTCCTCAGATCTCTGCAGGTTAAATTTCTAGCTACTGCTAGACTATCTGTCCAATCGGAGTTTTCTCTCACACAACTAAAACGTCATCAAACCAGAGCAATAATGATCAGAAAAATAGCTCCGTCAGAATAAGAAAATTAAGAAAAAAATCAGAGACCAGTGCAAACAGGTTGGCGCCAAAAGAAATGTAATTTCGTTTGAAATGGTTTGTCTCAAACGTTTTAAAATCCTTGCACATGGAAGTTTATTCATGACCTAGGAAATAGTAGTCTGACAAGATAATCTTAACTCAGAATCCACTTACTATCTATTTACATTCATTTTACAATCTGTTCATCAAAAGGACACCTGTCGAACCATGTCAAAGCTCCTTCTGATTATATTCTATTTAAATGAATATATACAAGCAGTTATTATGGGCTTACTTCTTTTTATTCACAAGAAAGCACAGTAAACCAATAATTCTACCAAGTGCTCAATCAGCTCCATCTTTGTAAGTAGTTTGTGGGAGACCAGCTGGTCTTGCACATGGCAGAACACGTCTTTCAGATAACTGGTATTACAACAGCAAAGCTCAAACCATCTGTGGTCAGTAAACACTATGGTGTGAATCGTCATTCAGATACATTTCTTTGACATTGGCTCATAGATGGACTTGTGTGAGCAGTTTGAGGGGGCTGCTGGGAAAAAAGGACAGCTGGGTTCATCCATTCACCTGGTTTCCTCTGTGACTCTGACCTGACCACCGCATGTGGCTAACTAGTGCTACAAGTGGTCAGAGTGACACTAGTCCACATACCTTGCAAGTCAAAGAGCGAACTGGCGTCTGTGGCTTTCTCAGAGGGGGCCTGGGTGATGGGTCGTAAGAACGAGCGGTAGCCTTTCAAAATAGCTGCCATGAAGCGCAGGAAGGCTTCCTGGATCTCCAGCTCCAGGGCGTGGAGGCTCTTCCCACAGCTCAGCTCTGACGATTCACTCATGCTCAGCTCCATCAGCCAATCAGGCCGCTGCTGACCTGAAGACAGGAGGGGAAAAAACATCAGCAGCTACATACTGTATTAGAATCTCTACATGTCAACACACAGGTTGAATCATCACTTCTGCTGCTGAAAATAATATATTTTTTTTGCATTTTGATTAAGTCGTTTGTATTTAAAGGTTTTACAGCAAGGCCAGAGCACTGCTTAAAGTAAGTGAGTATTCATATTGCAAAAATGAGGATTAGGCTTGCATATTTGGGAAAAATAAACGTTGATATCCAAGTTTCTGAAAATATTTAAAGGCTTAAATGTCTCCACTAAAACATCTAGAAGGCATATCAATATTAAGCACTTCTGTGGGTAGATTTTCAACATCACTGATTTAGAAAATTCATTTATTCAATTTCTGCAGCTCAAGAAGCAGCAGGTGTCATGGTGTCCCAGTGAGCACGCTCCTCAAATAGCAGAGAAAGTTAACAATAATGCAATGAGCACCACGGTGGGGCAGACGGGTAATAAGGAAATTATTCTATAACGGGATTATATCTGGCATTCATATAGTGGAATTGAGAGAGATTGAATGGAGAGCACATTGTAAAGACAATAGAATCCCCAAAAATAAAGATGATTAATGACTCATTACACACTCCGTGATTAGACAGTCTATGTTTTGAACAAATTACGTGTTAGTTCAAATTAATTTGAGCTTGTATTTTTTTTTTAAGTGACAGCCCTTCCACCTTCTATACAACTAAACACAAAATAAAAAGGTTTGCTGAAAGTGTACTTGCATGCAAGGACTGATCATGAAAACTAATACAACAAAATCAAACACATTTTTCCAATCATTTGTTCGATCAGCATAGAACTCACCATCAACCAGCTGCTGGTAAAGATTGCTCAGCACATTCATCAGGTTTTTACAGGCTTTCTTTGGCAGGATCTTCCATGTGAGGGCTCGCTTATCTTCATTGCTGGAAAAGCAGAAACACCCAGTGAGCCGTGGAGAGGCTGAGAGGCCTAAACCAACATGGACAGCGGTCGGTCGGGCCAGGGGAGTTCAGACCACCCTAACGCTGTCTGGCTGGTAATGAGGCAAAACTATGTGAACACTATACTGAAAAATGCATTCTCTTCACATTAAAGCGGGTCTGACACTACAAAAATAACCACATCCACCCAGACTCCAAGTAAATGGACCGGTCCCTAAACTTAGAACTCATGACTTGGCAGTTATGTGGTCAAAGGAAACAATGTTGAGTTCTTAGCTGTAAGTGCGGTACAGTATACACGCGGCTAACTGCCCCTGTAGTTAATCCTTTCAATATTCACCACGAGAAAGCAACTGAGTCATGAAGACAGATTAAGTTCGGCAAAACTGTCTTTTTACAGATGTTATTCCTCACTTCAAGTAGCCCCAGACCAGCTCTTAGTAGTGCTGCTATAGTTTTAGACTTACTATGACACAATGAGCTCCTCTATCTCAATCTGTGTGCATTCATGTCTCCTTAATGCCTGGTAACCTATCTCCGGGCAGCTTTTTCCCCGGAGTCCTTATGGTTTTTTTTTGGTCCCTATCCCGTCCTGCACTGCGCTGCTACAACTATTATCTTTAGTCATAGTTCTATCATCTTTATTGTTACTATAAGTGCCACATCGCATCATACCAACTGCTATAATTGTTATGAATCATATGTCTGTGTATCAGCGGTGACAGATGCCGCCCACAAAGAGCCCGGTTCTGTCCGAGGTTTCTGCCTAAAAGGAAGATTTTCCATAGACCTACTCTAGACCTACAGATAGAGTAGGTCTAGAGTGTGGTCTAGACCTACTCTAGACCTACAGATAGAGTAGGTCTAGAGTGTGGTCTAGACCTACTCTAGACCTACAGATAGAGTAGTTCTAGAGTAGGTCTAGACCTACTCTAGACCTACTCTAGACCTACAGATAGAGTAGTTCTAGAGTAGGTCTAGACCTACTCTAGACCTACTCTAGACCTACAGATAGAGTACGTCTAGACCTACTCTAGACCTACTCTAGACCTACAGATAGAGTACGTCTAGACCTACTCTAGACCTACTCTAGACCTACAGATAGAGTAGGTCTAGAGTAGGTCTAGAGTAGGTCTAGACCTACTCTAGACCTCTAGACCTACAGATAGAGTAGGTCTAGAGTGTGGTCTAGACCTACTCTAGACCTACAGATAGAGTAGGTCTAGAGTAGGTCTAGAGTAGGTCTAGACCTACTCTAGACCTCTAGACCTACAGATAGAGTAGGTCTAGAGTGTGGTCTAGACCTACAGATAGAGTAGGTCTAGAGTGTGGTCTAGACCTACTCTAGACCTACAGATAGAGTAGGTCTAGAGTAGGTCTAGACCTACTCTAGACCTACAGATAGAGTAGGTCTAGAGTGTGGTCTAGACCTACTCTATCTGTACCTACAGATAGAGTAGGTCTAGAGTAGGTCTAGACCTACTCTATCTGTACCTACAGATAGAGTAGGTCTAGACCTAGCTCTAGACCTACTCTATCTGTAGGTCTAGAGTAGGTCTAGAGTAGGTCTAGACCTACTCTATCTGTAGGTCTAGAGTAGGTCTAGAGTAGGTCTAGACCTACTCTATCTGTAGGTCTAGAGTAGGTCTAGAGTAGGTCTAGACCATACTCTAGACCTACTCTATCTGTAGGTACATAGAGTAGGTCTAGACCTACTCTATCTGTAGGTACAGATAGAGTAGGTCTAGACCACACTCTAGACCTACTCTATCTGTAGGTCTAGACCTACTCTAGACCTACAGATAGAGTAGGTCTAGAGTGTGGTCTAGACCTACCCTATCTGTAAAGTGTCCTGAGATAACTCTAACAATGTTATTTATCACTAGAAATAAAATGTAATTGAATTGAATAGCTCAGCAGCAATGGGAAGTTGTGTGTGTTTACTGTGCTCACTGGAAGATGGTGTTTGTGTCCAGGTCCACGCAGCTCACGTCGGGTGGGGGGTCATAAAGATCAAAGTAGCGGGAGTCCACTCCTACGATGAATGGACAGGGGGCACTCAACACGTCAGCCAACGCCAGGGGGCACAGAGGAATATACGGGCACGGCCAGTGGAACGGGAAGATCATCTGAGGACCAGGATGAACATGAGGAAGTGAGACAAAAAAGGAAGATATCGCTCTCTTGTCAAACGTTGTAGGTCAATTAAAATTATTTCAAAAAAAAGGTCAACAATGTTAATTGTTTATTTTAATTTTTCATTAACTAAAACAGAGTATATTAGATAAGCCATGAGAGGGCAAAAATATGGAAATAAATAAACTAAGGGACATGACATAGTGTACAGTTCAGCTTGATTTCACATTGATTTCAGGTGACATCTGACAAAAATGGTCCTTAAACTGCTTATAAAAGGAAACACACACATATATTAGTGAAATGTTTCATGAAATAAAACCTACAAGAATTATTATTATATGAATTATGTTATTTCTCATAATAAAGCCCTCAGTGGTACATCTGAGGATGAGGATGAACATGAGGAAGTGAGACAAAAAAGGAAGATATCGCTCTCTTGTCAAACGTTGTAGGTCAATTAAAATTATTTAAAAAAAAAGGTCAACAATGTTAACTGTTTATTTTCATTTTTTTCTTTAGGAGTACATATCTGTTTTGTCACCTCGCTACTATTATTTCTATTCATAGTCCCACTATCTCTATTGTTACTATACCTGCCACTGTTCATCAAACCATCTGTTATAAATATCATGAATCCTATTTCTCTGTATCAGTGTCTGTGTAAATCATAGAGTGTGGTCTAGACCTATCTGTAAAGTCTCTTGAGATAACTCTTATGATTTGATACTATAAATAAAATTGAATACATTTAGCCTGTCTTCTATTATATTCATTTTATTCATATTTGTCGCAAATGTATTTATTTTGTCCACTTTTATTGCAAATATCTTTTATTAGAATTATTTGACGCATTTATTTTGATTTTTGATTTATGTTTACTTATTTCATTTTATTCTTTTCTACATATATATATATTATTTTAGTTTTTTTTTTAAATCAGAAAAAGATGCATATTTGTTGAACTGTTTATGTATTAAGTGATGGTGACCAACACAGTAACTATAACAACTATATAAGACAATAATAATAAGTGTATTAACTAAACTGAATTATAAAAGAAAGAAAAGTATATTTATCCTTTCTTTCTTTCACATTTCAGCCGCATAAAGAGTGCAAAGTCAATATGGAGGGAAATAAATAACCACTCAAACTTACAGACACCAGAGCTTCAGTAACGCTGGTCAGTACGGCGGGTCGTAGCGAGTGGACCAGGATCTTGTGTTCGGTGACAGCAAACACCAGCAAGGTGACGGCGTTCTCGGGTCCGAGATTCTGGAGCAGCATGGAAAACCGTCCACCGCTACGAAAAACACAAATGTCCTAAATTCAAGTTCAATAAAGGGAACTACAGGATTAACAACTGTCTCAGATACATACTGAGGATTTGGTGACCCAACAACATATCAAATGTAGACCTGTGGAAATGCATGAACCAGGAGCAAATCCACATCAAAATCAAATCCAGAAAGTGGGGATGGATCGGTCATACACTTAGGAAGGAGCCGAGGAACTTAGCAAGACAAGCTCTGGACTATAATCCCCAAGGTAAGAGGAAGCTAAGAAGTAGAGACTTTAGCACAGAGGAGAGTGAGGTGGAGATCCATGGTGGACACCCTATGCTCCAAAGGGGGCCAAGAGGATTACATTAAAAAAAGGAACAGTAGGGAACTACAACAGGGTCTTTTTCTGACTGAACACCAATAATTTTGTAACTGAAGTCAGCATTCTCTGTTTTCTATTTTGAAATGTATGAAGTGAGCTCAAAATTGATAATATAGCAATGATTAAATACAGTATTTAAGGCCTATTTGTGCTTTCTAATTGAGAAGGTATCAAACTAATTTTAACAGGCCAGTCTTACAAATCATCAACACATCTGGACAATGTTGTTCTGCATTTTCAGTACATAAACTGCCTCCTATGGACAGTCATTTTAGCATAGAATAAAGGCTGTCAGATATCACCAGAAGAACATGTGTGCAGCTGCTCTTACCTGAGCGGTAAAGGTGAAGACACTGGCTGGCTCAACATCAGGCTATCATGAGGGGAAAGCTGCAAGAAAGCTGGAAAGTGAAATAAAAACCAACCGAGCAAAAATACACCTGCACTGAATCCTTTAAATATTCATCTATAATGGAGGACCTAAACTACTACAGCCCGCAGGCAATCCTAAACACTTCCAGAAAACAACACTATTGTCTGCAAAATGATAAACAACCATTTCTAACATGCACCATATGCAGAAAACATCACATTACTCTTGTGACCTAAACTTACCTGCACCAGGATGCGAGGCCTCTGAGAGGAAGGGAAGGGAACTTTGTGCATAAAATGAGAGATGTGCCTGGAAAACAAAAACAAGGGGGATATGAGGCCAAAAAAATCAGCAGTTGGCAGCCAAATAATCAGGCAATGCCTCTCAGAAGGGTTAGAGTTATGAGCAGCAGTAAAACATGAAAAGCAGAACACAAATCACAACCAAAGTAATGTCAAGTAAATATATTCCAAATTAAAACATAAGAAGTGTTGTGATGGATTTTGTATCTGTGGACCTGGACTGTTACACCGCATATTACATTTGCAAGCATGAAGATGCTTCTGGTGTAAAAAATTGAAAACATTTCCACTACAACACAACAATAAACATCAGACGTTGCTGTCAGTCCCTCAGATGCACTACATATCACACATTCATAATATCTCCTTTGATTTAGTAAGGTTGACTGTATTATATACAGAATATATATGTCTTAAGCTCTGTTCAGACTGGATTTATCTCTCTAGGGAAGGCGGGGGATTTTATATTTTACCTGCCCTCGTCAGTGATATTAATCTTGTCAAACATTATCATTCAATTATCAGGCTGTATTTCGACACAACAGAGGCCTTATTGGCTGAAATAATACAGTTGCAAAATGTGCAGAGCTATTTCAGGCGCCTCTGGTCCCAGGAGTAAAAGTCCCATTTATTTTCCCCATAGACAACGTTACCTGACTTACAGTAGGAGCACTTTTAAAGTGGGGATCTGCATAAAACTCTCCTGCTCATCATTGGTACAAAAGATGAACTGCATTAGAAAATGTCTGGTTCTTTGATTAAAAAAAAAAAAAAATTTGCCTGTGTACATAAACATTTCTAGGGGAAAAGGTACTTACAACTCCCAAGGTGAATTTCGGCAAATGTATCCAATTACCAAGCTTAAAATTCTGCGACATGCGCCACTAAGGCCCCCGTCAGCAAAAATGTTTACCAATTGAATAACAATGCATCTTACTGGCTTCTTCTACACAGAAATGGCGGCCGAGGCTTGTGGGTATTGCAATATTTAGATGCATCACCATTCCAAAGTGACACAAAACTTGATTTTATTTGGTGGTTAGAACATAACGAGATGATCTAATTAAATGAGAATACTGAATGGGGGGAAAACACTTTGGGAACCAGTGGCTCCTACAACTATGTAATGTGAAAATTCAAAATAAGCACAAACTTAGCATAGCATAAAATGGTGTAATTAAGAGCCAAATGAAGAGAACTCACTTCTCGATGGGCAGAGCGTGAGGGCCGGAGATAGAGTAGCGATAGAGGAATGTGAGGAACTTGCGGAATGCGTCAAAGAACGGCCAGTGAGAAAGCAGACAGATACACTTGTTGGTGAAGACCAAGCGTGGGGTTGTGGTGGTGCTGTTAGTGGCACTGCTGGCGGCGGCCCCCTTACAGTTGGAGGAGGGTTTGGGTGGATCGGCGTTCAGGAGACCTAGCTGGGAGGACTGCTGGTCAGTCAGACACTCCTGCGGGAAGGGCTCATAGAACTGAATGGCAGCACCGTAGACCTGAAACAGGAGGAATGATTGGATACACAACTCACCATCTGCAGATGTAGCACATACAGTAACTGCATGTACAAGACCTTTCTAAAAACAGCCTGAAGCCACGCTGTATCTCATCGTTACATACACATTTATGATGTGACACTGACACAGACTTCATTCAAGGGGAAAGCATTTCTGTTGGAGCTCAGAGGCCACCACACTCAAAACTCTCCTTGAATACACCTGCCACCACATCTACTTAATCTGTGTGTTTATTAGCATTAGGGCAGTAACTAATTATTATTTTCCTAGATCTGTTAAGTTGATATTTGAAAAATTGCTTGTTTTATCTGATCAAAAGTCCAGCACCCAAAGATATTTAATTTACATTCAAATATTACAAACAAAAGCAGCAAAAATTCACATTTTAGCTGCTGGTACCTGCAAATGTCAAAGACATTATCTCAACACTGCATATTTCCTCTTTTTGCTACTGGTTTTATTTGCATCTTACATATTTCAATTATGCTTATTCTTTATTTAATCATTTTAGTGCTTTTGTTATTGATATTCTATCCTGCACTGTCACTGTTTTATAATGTGCTGTTCACTAACATTTGTGTATGCCTTAGGGGGTAGGTGGGCTTACAGTGAGGAAAATAAGTATTTGAACACGCTGCTATTTTGAAAGTTCTCCCCCTTAGAAATCATGGAGGGGTCTGAAATTGTCATCGTAGGTGCATGTCCACTGTGAAAGACATAATCTAAAAAAACATCCAGAAATCACAATGTTTGATTTTTTAAACTATTTATTTGTATGATACAGCTGCAAATAAGTATTTGAACACCTGTCTATCAGCTAGAATTCTGACCCTCAAAGACCTGTTAGTCTGCCTTCAAAATGTCCACCTCCACTCCATTTATTATCCTAAATTAGATGCACCTGTTTGAGGTCGTTAGCTGCATAAAGACACCTGTCCACCCCATACAATCAGTAAGAATCCAACTACTAACATGGCCAAGACCAAAGAGCTGTCCAAAGACACTAGAGACTAAATTGCTATTTAAATAAAATTATTAATATTATTATTATTGTCAATGTTTAACAATAATTTCCAGATGGGAAAGTCCAACAGATGTACTAATAATGAAAAGTAAAAATAAATCCCCTCTGATTCCTAGAAACATGAGACTTTGTCCAATTCACGCACGGATCAAAGCTAACTGGCTTATCTGCTGGGCGCCTGTGTGCTTTTTAACATTTTCCCCCGAAATGGACTGAGGTGGCCCATGTCCTTGTTTGCTGATGACTGAACTGAGGACGTGTGTGTGTGTGTGTGTGTGTGTGTGTGTGTGTGTGTGTGTGTGTGTGTGAGTCATATGTAGTTTTTAGAAACTGGGCATTGTATCTTTGTTCGATGAATATGAATGACAATGGGATCTGCTTATTCATGTGTTTAAACCAAACTACACAGCTGTGGTGTTTTGTTTTTGCTCTTTTAAATTAAAGTCATTTAACCAATCCCCACTTATTCAAGAGCCTAATACAGGGTTGATATGAGGTTATTCTGTCATACAAAACTTTATTCACACAAAAAAACAATTTAGGATTGGCAAGAGTGCACGTCGGATTTAAAATTTATTTTGAATATTGAGGAGTTTAGGCAGCGGTGAAGTATTGCAAAGTACTTAAGTACAAGTTGGAGGCACTTAAACTTTACTGTAGTATTTCCATTTTTCTGATTATCATCATTATCTGATCATTATGTTCAGCTTTAGTTCCCAGTTACTTTGTATATTCTGACTTCTTGAAGATAACTCATGATCAGTTTCTAAAATAGGATTCACTGTAATAAATTAAACAATCCAACAGTGTATAAAGTAGTGCTACCAATGGAAAGCCCAAGCATTTCTTTGCAGTGGTCCGGATGAAATTAATCTTTCCAGCATGTTAGGTTGCTAGTTGCGCTGGCCGTTCAGCATTGTGTGGCGACTTGCCCAGCCAACTGAGGATGGACGGACACACACATACACACACACACGCACGCACGCACATACACACACACACACACACACACACACACACACAACTTGGCACCAACGATCGCTGCCGACCCCTAACTGGCCTTGTCCAGCAGAGCTGCTGCTATCTAAACATCAGTACGCTTTGCATGTTATTTGTTTTTAATCACGATTGTGTTTCACCACATAATTCACTAATATGCGTCAACACAAGCCTGGTCCAGACTTGGCCACCTTTCAAACCCAAAGACCAGCACAGCAGGAAAGGGGCTTGTGTTTAGATTCTCTGGGCTGCATTTAAGTGAACAAACACGGGTGTCATTTGGACATGTTCACCATCGTGTTTCTTGAATAGTTGTGGAATTTAGGGGTATAATTTACACGTTACTGCAGGGTCATGTTCAGACAACTACAACGGAAGTTAATTTCAGTCTGGTGTAAACAAACCACCATAACCCTGAAACAATTGGGGGGGGGGGGGATTTGATTCTTTACATAAATGGATGATAACAACATTAAGTGCCTTGAAAAGGAGTTTTGTTTCATCTGCTCTGTTAGAAGGTCACTTGCAGCAGTACTATGCTTTAATGTACTCCCAAACATAAAGAAAACTTCTGCATAGGATGTAGGATCAACCAATCAGCTTGCTTGACACGCAGGTCCGGACTATGCATTACAGGGATTTGGTAGATGTGTTGATCGGCCTACGACTACCCATAACACCCTTTCCTGCGTATGTTTGCAAAAACATTTACCTGTATTTATAAAGAAGCATAATTTCATCTTAAGAGGCCGATCCGAGGTGGATAATGGGTCACGGAGACTGACGGGTCATTTGAGGGGTTCGGAAGTTTCTGTAAGTTGCTTCATGCATACTGATTCCCACTGGAATGTGGGATTAAGTGTGTGATACTCATGTGTGTCCTGTCGATTGGTCTAGTGTGTCACAACAAATTTGGAAAATAGGTTTTTGCCATAACCAATATGGAAAAATTTGTACACTGGGTACCTCAGAAATTCCTGAGTTAAAATACTCCAATTTCTGTTGGAGTCTTTGTTGGATGTGGTACGTCCATTTTAGGTAATCCATGTATCCTCATCATTACCTTCACTTGATCATGCAGATTATCACTACATCATTTAAATCCTTGCTTTAGTGACGAGCATAACAAAACTGGGCAATGAAAATAGAAAACAGAATATAATGTTTTCAGGGACAATAGACTGCATGTAAACTCTACGTTGTTTGTTTGTGCATAACTACATGAGAGAGAGAGAGAGAGAGAGAGAGAGAGAGATGCATTGACGTCTGGTCAGCCGTGTCCTTAATGTTAACAAATTAACTAACAAAGTGCAATTGCATTTATATTTTATTCATTTCCTTCAGCCAACAGGATCGTCCTCAAGGACAGAAACACTAGATGTGGAGTTTCAAGGTTTTCACCTGACAAAAACAACAACATGCATGCCTGACCCACTTTCCCATCTGGCATTTAGAGCATCATGGTTTTGTCATGCCCCACTGTAGTGCAGTAGTCTGTGGTCATGTCAGCTGTATAGACGGCAGTTACAGACTGTTGATGAGGTCTAACAGTCACTGAAACCCTCTCATGTCATCTGGATGAGACAGAGTAGCAGTAGCATCAACAGATCCATTTTCTTTTCATTTTACCTTCTCTCCAGAGGCTCCGGTGAGGACAAAGGTGGAAAACACAGGTAGGGAGTATTTGGTGTTAGCTGGCCAGCACTCGATTGTGGCCCCCATGGGAAGGCAGAAGAGAGGGACAGACTCTGGTAGTGGGAATGACTCATAGTCCTCCTCTGGATATCTGCTGAATAAACCTGGAACAGGAAGAGAACTCAGTTCAGAAGGCTGCAAAGTGCACCCCTTCCCCTTTCATTACCCATCAACAGCTGATTTAGATGCAAAATCACCTTTCCACAAAGCTCAAAATCAAACCAAACCAGTTCCGTTCACAAAGAGAATGTCCTTTATTAAGTCTGTGTCTCACTAGGCATGCCTGGCTTTGTAATAAGCAATCAGTGCTTGGTAATCAGGCATTTGCATCATTAGTCACTGTCTGTGAACACAAACAAGAAACAATGATGTAGTGATTTTTTAGAGTCTGCACCTTCTAAACTTTCAAGGACTCAAGGACTCTACATGCGTTATTAACAGGCACAAACTGTGAAAAACAGGTCAAAAACTCAATGCCTCCTAAGTGACAAACCTTCAAATGTTAAAAAATTGTAAATGCACAACCAAAACGTGCACACTGAATTCTTGGGGGGGGGGTCAATACATTGGTGTCCACCTTTAAAAGACATTTCTTAAGTCTCTGTATCATTAAAGACTAACATAATAAAACACAATTATTCATTATGGAAACACCTGCAAGTGCACAGCTAAAGAAATAATGCACAGACTGTATAGATAAGGAAAACAGTCATTCAGACGTCAGTGAGAAACGACGACAAGTTACAGTAACAGGTTACATGGAGGTGTTGGAAACCTTGTGAAAAAAAAAGAGTACGTAATAAATAACTAAATAAGAAAATTATATTCAGTAAAGTTTGGACCAACAGTTATCAACAGCACCAGCAAGTTCAGCATCCTTTAAAGAAATAGTTTGGCTGCTTATTGGCTTCCTTGCACAGAGTTAAAAGAGGTAGGAACGGACACATGGTGACATAGTCACTACTCACAAGGCCAGCTGGTGAAATGCTGCAGATGGTAAGCTAACCATCTCTCCAGGGTTTCTACAGGTTTCACCAAGTCAAGTTAACGACTTTTGAAGACCTTTTTAAGTCCATAATGAATGAAATGTAAGCCCTACAGTAACATGTATTTATAATTTATACTGTTTATTGATCCCCAGTGGGGAAATTACAGTGGAATTACAATTTCCACTCTGTTTTGTTAGATGTGAGAGTGAGTGGGTTGGCACTGCTGGACCAGCGACCTGACCAGTTAGGGTGGGTACAGTGCCTTGCTCAAGAGCACCTGGCAGTGCCCAAGAGGTGAAGTGGCATCTCTCCAGCTACCAATCCACACTCCAGACAGGGACTTGAACCAGCAACTCAACTCCCAACAGACTGAGCCACTGCCACCCCTAGCGTATAGATATAGTTTATCACGACATCAAAAACAAAGTCAGATGTCGGGAACAATTCCCAGATTTCCTCACCTGCATTATAGGACTGGTGTCTAGATTGGCTGCCAATTAGGTTGCATGTTGGTCTCGTTTGTAGTCGTAATACAGCAAAAATTACATTTGGAGCTTACTAAAGGTTCCTCAGAAAACTCATAATAGTAGCATAGCATAACAGTCTGCTACAAACCATTGCTCTTTTGAGAAACATGCTTTACTCGGACAAAAGAGGTTGAATAAAAGTGTATGGTGCAACACAGTTAATGAGCTAAGATACAGTAGCTTCATCTGTTTTGGATTCTCCGGCTCTTTTTAAAAAAAGGTATTCAGAGTTTACCAAAGTTTAAATCTGTCAAATCATTTGTACATCTTAATTTTGCCTCCTTGAGCTCTAAATATTTCCTTTATATGGCCCAAACACACTTATTATTTTGGAAAGTAGATGTTTGTGTCAACCTGATGTAATATTCACTATCCTTTTAACTCTGGTTTGATCTCCACAAACTCCTAAGAAAAAAACAGCTGCCTGAGGCTGGTGGAAATAGAGATGATAAGAGCACTGAACCAAAACTGTGCTGTAAAATCAAAACAATAAGCCAAAAAAGGTTAATAAACTCCATAGAGCTGCAAAGTCAATGATAATTCTCATGGAATGGATTGTGCAAGTGACTCCATTCACATTACATACTGTAGTTGCTTGATTTTAGAATAAGTTCATATATTAATAAACTAATTAATGCAACTTTGAGAATTAACATAGTATCAATTCAGGAGGTTCCTGACAGTTCTTCTCACTAAATAATAGGCTACTATAATGTCCACCCTAGGTATATTTGAATAGAGACTGATGCTACATCATACATAGTCATTTGTGCAACAAATCTCCAATGTACAGCATCACAGTAGATATAGCACCTGCCAATTTCCAACGCCCGTCCACCAACAAAACAAACTTAGTTTGTTGAGTTCTGGATCAAGCTGTCACATTAGTCTATAAATAAAGTCAGATGGTGCAGATGTTCATGTTTGTTTCCAAATCTCAACGCTTGAAGCATGGTGGATTTTTTTGTTTAATTTCCGAGAGCTGGCTTATCCAAAGTGAGAAACAGATAGGATCGCTCCATTCACAGTCTGCTGCACATTTCAAGATATGTACAACAAAACATCAGCCAGCCAATGTGAAGCTGAGCCAAACACAACCACACAGAGCCAACAGTGTTATCGGAAAATTACAATCTTCAGTCAGCTGTTTTTGGTACTGAAATGTCACAAAGATTTAATGTAAAATAAGCCTCATATTACCAGTAAATATATAGCAACGCTTTAAGGAAGAAGGATACTGGCATGCAGAGGCTTATCGTATTCCAACTTTGAGGCGTCAACATGCTTCAACAAGCCTAAACTTGCAAGCACAGCTGTAGCAGAATGTCCCCATGCAGCCAGTTTACTCTGCAGCAGACCTTCCTCTCTACAGACATTGCTATAACAACACACAACCTGCAACACATAGGGAAACAGGCAATATGTTCATTGCAATAAATATTTTTCACTTCAAAATTAGCCTACTTTTAGTACTTGTCCACTAGTAACTTTCCAAATACATCTACAATCATTCTCAAATTCTCTGACTAGTTTGTTTTCTCACAAAAGTAAAATAAGTGATTAGCGTTGGTTATCTGACATATATACCAGGAACAGGAAGTGCACATCAGTATTTGGATCTGTGTGCACCGGCAGTTATGGTAAACTTACCTGCTTTGTAGGCTATTGTGTTGGTTTTGGCCACAGACTTCTTATAACACAGGTAAACCGAGGAGCCCCACTGGAAACAAGAGCACAATGGGAAAACTTAGCATTTAACAAAATGAAATGATAAATTGATTTGATGAAAGTCAGCATGATGGTTCTGGGAACCATACATAGCTCCTCCGCCACCATCTGTGTGAAGCTAGGTTTATGGTCGCAGCAGTGTGCCCGGCGCAAACACGTATGTCGTTTCCAGCACGAAGGGGCGTGGTCGTGCACCTCTGAATTTTTGTATCTCGGCACGCACTGCGTATTCAATTCAAAATGGTTGGCTGGGAAGACTGGTCAAGACGGCCATGTTCATGTACAGACCATAGGGAGTCAAATGGCCTTAAATATGTGATCTGAGGGATACACCACACGTGGAAAAGAAGAAGCATTTTGCTGAAGAGTGGGGAAAAACATAAGAGATTGTTTTGTCAAAGCTAAAAAGCGGCCCTTATAGAAAGAGAGTGTCACAGTGTCATGTGCCAGTATAACCAAGCCGAGTGAGTGAGTGAGTGAGTGAGTGAGTGAGTGAGTGAGTGAGTGTAAATGAGAGGTTTATTGCAAAGCCCTTTGTCCACTAAGGCAGAAAAGCACTGTATAAGTGAAGCCTATTATCATTCATCATTTGGCCTCAATTAAAATGTCCCCATAAAGCCAGTCAGTGTAATTGTCAATAAAGTAGAAACTACTATACAAAAATGTATTACCCTTCCAACAGTTCAGACCTACACATCCCAACCAAAAGTCCAACTAAACTCAGACATTTGCATTAGCATGCACGTCTGGTTTGTGACAATTAGTCTACTTACTAGTCTATTACTGTAATGGAAAGATGGTCTATCTATGACAACAAAGACTTGCAATAAATCTTTGAAAACCCAGAGCTAGAGATAAAGTACACACCCAGAGCTGTGCTGAAATATTAAAATGATCCTCACAGCACCTACATTAGCCAGATTGCAAAATTAGGGTAGCTGAATCCTAATTTTATTGTAGGAGCCACAACTTCTCCTGCATGCATCACATGTCTCTGTCGATTTAATGCATATAAAGACTCACTAAGACAAATGCAGCCACACACACAAACACAGTTTCTCAAGGGGGGTCAACTGGTTATATGAAATGCCAGATGCAGAGCACGCTGCACACAGCAAGGACTCTGTGTGTGTGTGTGTGTGTGTGTGTGTGTGTGTGTGGGTATAGGGGTTTCATTTTTTTCAGCACACATACTTAGTGAGGATTAAACCAAACGCAAGAGCAGAGGCCATAAAACTCGAGGGACTTCCCTCATTGAAAAGAAAGTGGAACCGTATAAACACACATGACATATAAAAAAAACTTCCTGAGGCAAAGCACGGTGATTTTAGACCATTTTCCATAACTGGATGCACTAGCCAGTTGGCGTGAGTCACCTAGGGGTAGAAATCTCTCTCCTTAAAACATAAAAACCACAGTTAACTGGAAAAAGAAGTAGCAGGTGGGATGCAGTCTATTTTTCATTTATCTGCCCTTTCCTTTCCACAGAGAAGCTCTGCTCTACATTTTTTTCAACATAACTCCATCATTTTAAATCTTTAACTGAAAGAAAGTATTTTTTGTGTTGATAAGGCTTACTCATGGCCATGAAGCTTAATGTCATCTTTATTTGCTGACTGTATTTCTGAAGCTCACATCACCAATTTAATTCCACCAATTTAATTCTCTCTCCTTTGAAGCGTGTGGAGAAGGATTTAGGAAAAGTGAGGCATTGGCGGTATAGAGTTGAGGATTCAAGACGTCTGGCTAAAAATATCTTTATCAAATATCTTGACATTTTGAATTTCAGACTCTTTGAAGGCTCTGACAGGATGAGCAATGAAGTCTGCAGAAATCAAAATGTCATGGTGTCCCATCCATCCATCCATCCATCCTTCCATCTTCGTCTGCTTATCCGGTATCGGGTCGCGAAGGGGACCCCAAACTTTCCTTTCCCGAGCCACATTAACCAGCTCCGACTGGGGGATCTGGTTGCAAATAGGGGACTCCAGAAAGAAGACATTGCTTTTTGACTCTGAGGCACTAATAGGAAAATGTGACGTTTACTTTTGATGTATCAAAACTCAACTGGAGACGCTAGAAATGCCTGGACTTGACCAAGAAACACCTTGTCAAATGAAAAGTAAAAAGGTACATTGTGAAAAGCAGCATGTTAACAATGATTAGGAGTTTCCTGTCCACCAGTGTCTCTCTCACCATGCTGCTGTTGAGATTCTTCTCCACCTTGCAGAAGGTGTGCGGGGGAGTCTCGCCCTTGCTCGGGATGATGATGCAGATGTCAGTGACGGCGAGGGCGGAGTGCGGCTGGCTCTCAGGTGCCCGTCGGTAGGTGACGTAGATGCGCTGGGAGGAATTGCCGCTGATGTTGGCTGGACGACCGGAGGGTGTAGTCTGGATGAGGTGACAGCCCTGCTTCAGCCGCTCCTTCCACTCATACAGCACGCTGTGGGAGGAGGCACAACACAGCAATCAGCCAAACAAAACTCCACATCAGTGTGTGGTTTTTAGTGTAATCACCACCTGGGATTAATCAATACAATATGCAGTCATGATCTCATTGGGCCAATTAGGTGGAGCTTCCCTTTTAAGTCTAGCATTGGGCATTCATCCCAGTTTGCATTGGCTGACAGAATGGAGATGATTAGGCTTAATGTCTGCTTTGCACATCATCACGCCAAAGCAGAATTTATGCAATTCATGAAAAAACAACATATATATGAGCTTATAAAGTGGCAGGCAGAGTGCACAGATGTCTCCTTAACTTCAAGCTCCCAATCACTTTTAAACTCAATAACTTTGGCCAAACTTACAGGAATCTACACCGCAACAACAACATACACTATGACATAAAAGAGCAATCAGGTTTTTGACACACAAGTGACAATTGACGTGAAAGTTACAAGTAATTTAAAACTGCAAATTCTCTGGTTTTACTTACATTAAGTCGTCAGGCATTTTAGTTTCTTTGTAACTCGTGATTATACTAGCTGGTGAAAGAATGACAGTTTGGCATCTATGTAGCATGCAAATGCCATATTCAGTGTCCGGTAACGGCAACATGGCAGCTCACATAGACCGAGGAAACAACGAGCCAAGTAGGGCTGTAATCAACCAAAGAAAATCTTGGTTGACTAAAGTTGTGAAAATTTCGACTAAAAATCGACTGGGGGGGGGGGTGCGGAAAAAAATGCTAGATTAATTACCTGTCCTGTCCTGCAGTACTTGTCCTTGTGTATTTGCAGTATATTACATCGCTTTGGACCTAATTATTTTGCAGTGAAATGACTCGTCTGTCGGCTCTGACAGCGCTGCATCAGCCTCATATCCTGAGACATAAAGTCCACAATTCCTTCCGTGTTATTATTTTAGCGTTTGGATGGTAGAGGCTTAACATCCAGCGGGGTCCAAGGGGGGTCCAGGGGGGTCTGGAGGGGTCTGGGGGGGTCCGGGGAACCCTACCGTGGTTGCGGGTGGGTGCGCCGGTAGTTATAAAACGATTATTAGACTATGAAATATGCCGACTCTGATATGTTCATACAGCCTACTCCAAACAGACAGGGCAACCTAACGTAGACAGGTTAGCTTACCGTTTTTAGGGGATACGCCATGTTTGTAGTCCAGCTGCGATATGCTAACTGTTGCTTGCAAACTTTGCATTTGACTTTTTTCCGTGATCTATGTTTGTAAAATGCTGCCACACTGCCGATGTCTTGGACATGGTAGAGGAGGACTGACTGGAAACTAAACACTCACAGTTACATAAATATTCAGCTAACCATCAGACGAAGGCTTTCTAGTTCTTTCTTCAGTCTGTCTCCGGTGGGTCGGGCTAATCCAAAAAAGGAGAAAACAAGGGGGGTGTTCTGAAGACAGCCTGTTACCTGTGAAACAGGGGTGCTCTGTAAACACCCCCATTAGCAGTTAGTGCTTTCCACCCATAGACCGTAACGGTCCATGCTTCCACCTGATGGAATAACACGGCAAAAAATCAACCAATCAGAACGTATCGACCAATAAATGGACCAGTCCACTGGGAGGTTACAGCCCTAGAGCCAAGTGAGGAGCTCCAGCTGCTTCCAAACACAAACTGACAGATTAATCACAGGGTAAAATATTATTACACACTTTATTGTTTGGATGTGGGCTTCGCTTTGGAAAGTGACAGACATAAAGTTTGGTGGGTGCACACTGTAAATGTATGACGCTGTTGATTAATCACTGTCCCCTGCTTATGTACAGTATTGAGTATAGCACACTTTGACCCTAATGTACTTTTGCTATTTTTGCAAATTTACTTTAGAACACAATTATTTGTATGATAGAGAGTATTGTGCTGAGGAGGTCTTTTATATAAATAAATCTATTTAACCAGGATGATCTCTTGGAATTAAAATTCTCCATAAAAGATTTTTTTTAATGACAATTACTTTATTTTTACCCTAAAATCTAGGGCTGTCAAATTAACGTGTTAATTTTGATTAATTTATCAGAGAAAAAATAACCCATTCCATACTGACCTTTGACCCGAAGACGTTCTAGCCACCGTTCTACTGTAAAATGAAGGAGGGATGAAATGCGCTGCCTGGATCATTAATTGGAACATTTACTTATAAAAATCCTTCCTGAAGGACTTTTGAATGTATTTCCTCAGCATATTAGGTCATATTGTTGATTGTTATGGCCATTATTTGAACAGTAAAAATAATATTAAACAGAGTTTTTTGAACTTTAATGTCACTAATGCTGATTATTCATTGATTCATTTAAATTTTAATGTTTAAAATACTTTCACAGCAAAAATTGTTTGCGATTAATTTAGATTAATTATGCACAGGGTATGTAATTAATTAGATTAGTTTTTAATGGATTGACAGCCCTACTAAAATCACACCAAATGTGGGATTTGTTGCATCCGACAGTTCTCATGCAATATATGAATATAGGAGTACATTGTCAGTCGAAACTTATGAACCCAGTACAGCATTGTAATAGCGCACCAGGGGACACTCACACAAACCACTTAGCGGACAAGTACTCAGAGGTGCAGACTAACAGTAGCAGTAAATTTAGAAAGAAATCCCACATTGTGCTTCCATTATGCACTTATCCTCCATTAATGTTTCAAGTGGATCTCGACAGGCATTTTGTGGCATTTTCTAAAAGCTGAAAAGAGAACAGAGTTTAAAGTGGTCAAATGGGTAATTTTTCATCACTGTGGTGGTTCTGCTCTGCTCACGGTCCTACCCATCAGACCAGTGACAGAGCCGCCAATTCTTCCTAGCCAGCAATGTTGAAATGGAAAGCGCAGAGCACGCCGAGTTACATTATGGCTCATGCACCGCCGGCAACACTGCAGCGACCATACACCGTGGCTTTAAACTGGCCCTTGTGTTTGGTAAATTAGACTTTTAATGCCTCTCCAAACAGGTCGAGTGAGTGTGTGAGGAGGTCAAGAGGTCGAATTGTTTTGTGCAGTATTTTCTAAAGGAGGATATTTAAGCTGAGGCGGCACACCTCTGTTTAAAAATAACTAAATAACACTTATGAAACATTAACCTTCAGGAGTAAAGAGCAGGAGTGATATTTTGCACGATAAAATGAGTGTGGCTATTGTTAAGGCAGTCAGACATTAACTTAAGTAATCACAAGACAGAATGTGTCAGTGTTTGGGTGGCTTACCACCGCTGCTTAATGTCAATTATCCTCATACTGTATTTCCTTCTAGTCCTCAATATTCAACAAACAGCTAAATTGATATAATAATGACCGGTCACAGATAACACTAGTGATTCCCTCTACAGTCTGAGCAACAAGTCACTGTCACATGTAGCAATATGTAAAAAAAAATGCACTTTAATGATGGAGGGTAATCTGATTCTGCGCACACACAGACACAGACACACACAGACACACACAGACACAGACACACACACACACACAGACACACAGCTTCCCATTAGTCCTACCGATGTCTGGAAAAGTGCAGCCCCTCTGGGCTATCAGCACACAAAAGCTGCTGATACTGTCTGAGCAGAGCTCTGTGTCAGTGCCTGATAAGCACTGCACACTGTAGTGTTAGAGGCGTGAGGCGGTGTGAGCCTCCTTAGCACCGTCACCACCTGCCTCCTGCCAGCCAGAGGTGTGACAAGACTGAATAAATGGTATTGAATTCCCCTAGTTCAAAAGATGTTGCTGAGGTGGACGCCTGCAACAGCGCTTCACACTATTCCACTTTTTGTTGCAGAATTACAATGGGGAACGGCTGCCAGGCAGATGGAAAGTGGCTGCTGTGGAAAACTGCTGCACAGGGAGAACAGAGTGCTTTAGCCTTTAAGAACCAACATGATATGAACCAGTTTTTTATCCCTTACAATGCTCATAGTAAGTACAAAGCTGAGAGTTTCTTGAAACAACAGCAGCCACAATGTTTGCTGAGAGCAGCAGCTGATTGTTACTAGGAATTAATGAAGTAATCGACACGGCAAAATGTTGCAATACATAAACAACATGCTAACATTTTAAGTACAACATGCTTAAAATCAGCATGTGAACATCGTCGCTGTGAGCATATTAGCGTCAGCATCTGGCTCAAAGCATCACTGTGTGGCAGTAAACTCCTCTGGTCCTTACCCCAGGTCAGTGAGTGGCGGCTTGTCCCGACCTCTCCTGTAGCACACAAAGATCTGGGGTGCCATGAGGCCCCCGTTGTTAAGATCAGCTGAATGGCCTGTTGGTGTTTCCTCTACGCAGGTGAACCCTGGCGGCACCTCCTCGCCCGTCGAGCGGATCACCACCGCCACATCCGTGATGGGCGCCTTTGGCTTGGCCGTCTTGTGGCAGACGTCGTCAAAGTGGATTTCCTGGTCCAACGGCTTGGAACAGTCCGTCAGACCGGCCACCACAAAGTAGTCGGCTACACGAGGGCCTTTGTCCTCCATCATCTCCCATCCCCACCGGCAGCCTGCACGGTGACAGAGGAAGAGAGGGAGAGAGACACAGAAAGGGAGAGAGGGAGAGGAAGAGAGGAAGAGAGACAGAGAGACATAGAAAGGGAGAGAGGGAGAGGAAGAGAGGGGAGATTGATTTTCAAAGTGGTAGCAGGCACAGACCGATCTTGCGTCCTTGACATGGCAGTGAAGTAAAGTCTGACAGGTATAAATCTTATTTTATTTTTTTTATTTATCCTTTATTTAACCAGGTAATACCCATTGAGATTAAAAATCTCTTTTGCAAGGGAGACCTGGCCAAGATAGGCATCAAAATTACATCACATCATTACATACGTACAAATACACACACATAAAAACCAAATATGCACTTACAATGAAATCTCAATTAAAACATTGACATGTGCGGGAGTCCAACTCAAAGCTTCTCATTTTCAGCTTAAACATACTCAAAGGAACCAATTTACTAAATTTCAAGTTCTTCTGCAGCAAATTCCATGTAAAGGGGGCAGAGTAAGCAAAGGCCTTTTTACCCAGCTCAGTACTGACCCGTGGGACAGAGAACAAGACAACAGCCTGAGAACCGAGAGAGTAATGACCAGTACTTTATTTCATAAGAAGTGAACATAAATAAGATGGCAGCGCACCAAGAATAGCCTTATATATAAAAGTATACCAATGACAAAGCCTCCGTGTAGCCAAGCCAGACCACCCTACACGAGAATACAGCTCACAGTGATGGGTGCGAACTTTACAATTAGTAATAAATCTCAACGATGCATGATAGGCTGCGTCAATCATCTGAAGGCATTGAGCAGATGAATGCATATATAGTATATCACCATAATCCAGCACAGTTAAAAAAGTTGATGCCACTAACCGTTTTTTAACATTAAAAGAAAATCTTACTAAGGGCAAAAGAAAAGAGGGTACAATGTGAGGAGGAGTTGGGCTATGATTCTGTCGTGACGGCAAATAGCTGATGGTCTTCGACCAGATTGCCTTGCTAAAGGTCCAGCTTTCTCAAAACACATTGCTCCTAACAGGACAGAGCACTTGTTGGTGTTGAGGGTTTTGAGCCTGGCTGGCTACACAGGCCTGAGGGGGCATTTAAAAAAAAAAAAAAAATAAGGGAGTAGTGAGGTATTTCTCACACTTGGCATTCTCCCTCAATTACAGGCCGGTCCCACATATAAAAAAAAAAACTGCTTATTAGAAGCTTTACGATAACATGGAGCCTATAAAGCAGGTTGATGAAAACAGTATTTTCCTTAATCTGTCCTAAGAAGGGCATGTCCTGACTGCACAACACCAGCTTCACTTTCTGAAGAAGCACAGGCTTAAGTAAGACATTTTTTCAATCTTATTATTTTTCAATGATATGGTTGAATAAAAATCTGCACCTAATCAAAAGCTGCTTTGGGTGAATGGGTGTTTTTCACGCTTCATTCTCACAATTGTCGATAATAAGCCTTAAGCCCAAGCATTTCAGTATTACAGCTCATGTGGTGAATCTCCAAACAACTAAACAAACATGTGAGGATAGCTTGTAAAGTCCATTTGTACCACTAAATGTACAATTTATGTCAAGTTATAATATTATGTCACATAAATAGAGTCGGGCACGGGCCTGTTACCGGTTTCAAGGTATATCGCGGTTTGAAAAAGTCATTTTTTGTCATACCTTTCCTAAGTTATGTTGTTTTTTATGAGTCTTAAAGGACAAATAATGCAGTTTAGAAATCCCTCTCCCACTGCCAGTGTGCAGTGTGTTTAAAAATCAAATACAAAGTTCATTTATAGCTATAATTGTAATATTTGACATTTTTGCTTAAGGTTTTCATACCATCAGAATACACCAGACTTTTGCATTGCTTCGGTCAGTGTGTTCACTTTCTTACTGATGAAAGAAAAGCTACATTTTAAAATAAATCAGTTCCCTATATCACTTACTGCAACCCACAAGGATGCTTGTGTGTAAATGACAACTCAAAGAAAAACTGTAAAAATGGTTCTCCTTTGCCATTTTCTACCCAATAACTTTCAGTCTACAAACATTAGCCTCTCCCCGACCAAGTAGTTACAGGAACAGTCCACTTCTAAACTAGTATTGTCCAGGCTATAGGTCGCTCCGGAGTATAAGTCGCATCAGTCAAAAATGTACAGTAAAAATATACACTTGACTATAGGTTGCATTAAAATTTGTCTATTTTATAAACATTGTTTGTGTGGTTGACGTTGGATGGCGATGCCATGTCGCTATCAGTTGGTTGTCTTCCTGTCGACCATGAAAAAAAAAACACTATTTTCAACACTATTGCTTTTTTTTTGTCACTTTTTCAATGTTGCGAGTGCTTTTTTGATGTTTTTTTTCAAAGTTATTTGATATTTTCTAATATTGACATTTTCGAAGGCCCATTTTTTTTGTGATTTAAAGAAAACTGAAAACGGGTCAAATTTGACATGAGGGTTAAAAAAAATACCAGGATTGGTAAAACAACTTGCCAGTCTCTCCTGCCGACTCTCTCCTGCCGACTGTCCCAGAGGACAGCGTCACAGAGGACAGAGTCACAGAGGACAGAGCCACAGAGGACAGAGTCACAGAGGACAGAGTCACAGAGGACAGAGCCACAGAGGACAGAGCCACAGAAGACAGAGCCCCAGAGGACAGAGTCACAGAGGACAGAGTCACAGAGGACAGAGCCACAGAGGACAGAGCCACAGAAGACAGAGTCACAGAAGACAGAGTCACAGAGCCCCAGAGGACAGAGCCCCAGAGGACAGAGTCACAGAGGACAGAGCCCCAGAGGACAGAGCCCCAGAGTCACAGAGGACAGAGCCCCAGAAGACAGAGTCACAGAGGACAGAGCCCCAGAGGACAGAGCCACAGAGGACAGAGCCACAGAGGACAGAGTCACAGAGGACAGAGCCCCAGAGGACAGAGTCACAGAGGACAGAGTCACAGAGGACAGAGCCCCAGAGGACAGAGTCACAGAGGACAGAGCCACAGAAGACAGAGTCACAGAGCCCCAGAGGACAGAGTCACAGAGGACAGAGTCACAGAAGACAGAGTCACAGAGCCCCAGAGGACAGAGCTCCAGAGGACAGAGTCACAGAGGACAGAGCCCCAGAGGACAGAGCCCCAGAGTCACAGAGGACAGAGCCCCAGAAGACAGAGTCACAGAGGACAGAGCCCCAGAGGACAGAGCCACAGAGGACAGAGCCCCAGAGGACAGAGTCACAGAGGACAGAGTCACAGAGGACAGAGCCCCAGAGGACAGAGTCACAGAGGACAGAGTCACAGAGGACAGAGCCACAGAAGACAGAGTCACAGAGTCACAGAGCCCCAGAGGACAGAGTCACAGAGGACAGAGTCACAGAGGACAGAGCCACAGAGGACAGAGCCCCAGAGTCACAGAGGACAGAGCCCCAGAAGACAGAGTCACAGAGGACAGAGCCCCAGAGGACAGAGTCACAGAGGACAGAGCCACAGAGGACAGAGCCACAGAGTCACAGAGGACAGAGTCCCAGAGGACAGAGCCACAGAGGACAGAGTCACAGAGGACAGAGCCACAGAAGACAGAGTCACAGACCCCCAGAGGACAGAGTCACAGAGGACAGAGTCACAGAGGACAGAGCCACAGAGGACAGAGTCACAGAGGACAGAGGACAGAGTCACAGAGGACAGAGCCACAGAGGACAGAGTCACAGAGGACAGAGACACAGAAGACAGAGTCACAGAGGACAGAGCCCCAGAGGACAGAGCCCCGGCGGACAGAGTCACAGAGGACAGAGCCACAGAGGACAGAGTCACAGAGGACAGAGTCACAGAGGACAGAGCCACAGAGGACAGAGTCACAGAGGACAGAGCCACAGAGGACAGAGCCACAGAGGACAGAGTCACAGAGGACAGGGCCACAGAGGACAGAGTCACAGAGGACAGAGCCACAGAGGACAGAGTCACAGAGGACAGAGCCACAGAAGACAGAGTCACAGAGGACAGAGCCCCAGAGGACAGAGTCACAGAGGACAGAGTCACAGATGACAGAGCCCCAGAGGACAGAGTCACAGAAGACAGAGCCACAGAGGACAGAGCCACAGAGGACAGAGTCACAGAGGACAGAGCCACAGAGGACAGAGTCACAGAGGACAGAGCCACAGAAGACAGAGTCACAGAGTCACAGAGGACAGAGCCCCAGAGGACAGAGCCACAGAAGACAGAGTCACAGAGGACAGAGCCACAGAGGACAGAGCCACAGAGGACAGAGCCCCAGAGGATAATCTTGACAAAGCAGGTCTTCACTTTGCATAAAAGGAACAAAGAAATAGTGTGAACCAATTCTGTTTTACAGTGGACTCTCTTTCTTTGGCCGCCTCTGGGGGTTGTGGTGTAAAGTGTTAGTCGGCCTCAGTGACCAGATTCATCACGCAACCTCTTGACACTCGAGCCTCCGGGACACGAGTTTGTCTCTGTGGGTCAAAATGAAACTTTACCTCTGCCAGTGCTCTCGCTCTTCTCCTGCTCAGTTGTGCAAAAACACAAGAACACATTGAGTTCATAACAGCTGAAATCAGGAACTGTGGGAAATGTGTACCTGCAGACTGGATGCTAGTAACAGGACACAATTCAAACACGTCTTTAAGTTTTCATACAAAGCAGAATGGTGCACAGACGGCTGTTTTAAATCTTCTATCTAATCTCTAAAAATAATTTCCCAAGCCAGTGACACAGTCAGTAATACTTTCTCATCCTGATAACCGTTTCACTGCAAACAGATTATAATTTAATTCTGAATGATTCAACTGGACAAAGTCTGTGATTCCAACCATATGCAGTAAGAGGGTGTGGGAAGAGAGCCTTAATAAGCAGGGTGTGTTAGCTGGTCTAAATGCGCTGGATCAGGGGAAAGGTAAAAAAAGCTGCCAACTTGAGTCTGTGTGACGCTATGCTAGCAGAACCTCAGCTGAACCACAGCTACATAAACCACTGTTATCACCTCATTTTACTCTCCTCGCCATCAGAGTCAAGAATAGATCAAAGTGACAAAAATTCTCTCTATGCCGACCAGTGAATCTCCTCCATCTGCATAACAATGTGATTTCTGGTCTTTGATCAGCCGCAGAGTGGAACACATTTTATGTGAAAGTGTCCTTCTACACATTTTTTTTGCACTATCAAACAGAGCCCGACCGATATATTGGCGGGCCGATATTATCAGCCGAAACTCGGCATTTATAATGGCCGATAAACTGCCCAAAAGATTTTTTTTCTTTTTTAACCCTCTGTGACCGAAACACTCGCCCACGCGTAAAAACAGCACCTCTGATTCATAGTTTAATAATTTAACAACCATAACAGCTATCGACTCACCAAAAGTTGCGTCTAAAACATGACGAGTTAGCGGTTACGGAGGTCTCCTCCGGGTCCTTCCAGCCTCTACAGGTGGTTTTCTATCCAGCCTGGGACTTCCAGCCTCTTTCGGGGTCGTTGGGCTTTAAATCCAAACTGTTACATCCAAGATTGATCCACTTTATGTCCATAATTTATCGCGTTTTGGCTCATTTCTGCCGCTAGCTCGCGGCTCCGTCTCTCCTCTCTGTTGTTTACGGAAATAGAGGCCCCAGCATGCCCATATATGGGAGACAACGTCACCCCCTGTATGGAAGGCCAGAGGGGACAAAAAGGCCAATAGGCTGTATGGAAGGCACAATTTTAGACACACATTTGCTTGTGTAGCATTGCTGTGGGTGTAATATCAATAAATATGACATTATTATGTTATTATTGGCATAAGTATATAAAATAAATTCATATCAAATTTGAATACTAACACATCACCCAACCACACCTTACTGTGGACATCGTCATTCACCAATTCATTAGATATCACCAACCATTGTTAGCGGTTTTGATCATTTGGTGGAGAATATTGTTTTGTTTGCATAAATCTAGCTAAAGCTAGGATTTTATTGGTTTATTGAAATGATCTTTGCAGGGTCAACAATGAGCCGAGATTATATCCAAACAAAGAGCGACTTGTGTTTCTTTCTTTGGCTTTCACATCCAGCTATTGACAGATGGTGAGAAAACACTGTCTTGGCTCTCATACTCGCATTACAAATGCATCTTAGCTCATCAATTCTGTTACTGTGAGAAACCCATGAGAAAAAGACGTAGTTGTAGTGAGCGTAGTGTTGTCTGGTCAGCCCTGATGAGGCAGAAGAAGTGAGATGAGTGAGGTGGACCAATAGCCTCTGTTCCTTCTCTTCCTCATACGGCACCCGGGTTAATCACATATACAGTATATCACATCTATACTGGCAGTGCTCCTGTTGTTATCAGCTGTGTAAGTTGTTAAACTAAGATTTACCAAATTGACCTCTACGGGCTGCACATCTGCACAGCATCCTGACTCCAACACCAGAGTTTACACTCAACTTCCTGTCCAACACACAACACAGACTAATATATGCTTCTGGGACACTTGCATTACAACACATTGGTGTAACACCCAGAGGACAGGATGTAGGAGATGTGCCTACTTCTTTTTCAGAAATGTTTATTCAGGACTGAACACAATACAAAATACACAAAACACAAAAAGCGAGTCCTCTCTCATTTTAAATGAAAATATATACACTGCAGCACACATATAAGTTGAAACTGAGATGGCTTAGCTTCGCTTCACATCTTCACATCTAAACCCATTATCATACCGATCCAGAACATGGATTGTTTTTGTATAATAATTCTAACTTTAATCAACATTGTGGAGTTCCTGAATAACTGTGGCACGAGGAAAACAACAGCAGGTAAAACAGGAGATGGTATGTGGTGGGACAAATACACACATTCCTATTGCACCTTCACATGTGCTTACAATACTCTCTTTGACAGAGAAATTAAGCCATTAAAAGCCTGCATGTGTTTGGGAAGGCTGACAGGCTGGCAGATAGCCTGAAGAAGAGGTGAGACATTGATGAAAGTTTTTTGCGTGTGTGCAAGCACGAGGTCCTGGGGTCACATTCTTGTATTTCACAAGCATAATGAAAGACGGGAACTAATGGTCAACATGTGTGCTTTCGTCCAAAGCAGGACAACCACATCAAATGGCTAAGCCAATCTGAGTTATATTGTTCTCAATTTAAAACATATTAAAAGCATATGCAGTCCTTCTAAACACCGTAACATCAATGTCTAATAAAAGAAGGCGTTGAATTACACAGGGTGTCGGCCAATACTGCGGCTATCTCGTTTCTTGCAGTTTTATTGACCCAGAGGGATTCTGCATGAGACTTAAATGACCAAAAAACTGACGCTATTTAAGGGGAGGTTTTATGGAACATAGCAAGTACAGTTAACTCCTCACTTTGTATAAAGCTGTAACAAAAAAGATGTTGACCTAATTCATTGCAGTCCCATGGAGGCGAAGCAGTGGAAAGCTCTGCAGTGTCACCTCCCTGTTAGAACGGCCTCAGATCCACATGACTGGCCAAAGAATGATACCCATCCCTGGCACGCCTGCTAAAAATACGAAGCAAACCAAAGAAGCAGTATTGTGGCACACGTTGCATAAGGATTACGCACACATATATATATACATATATACACATACTGTATATCTATGTTGTCCGTCTCTGCAAGATTGGGAATGATTGAGATTTCTCTTGCACAGCTACCAGAAGACTTACAGCTTTCAGACAGGTTGCTCACGTCAAATCTACGTCTTCAAGCTCAGTATCACCAGAAAATCTCCGTCCAGAACAACGGGATCTGTTGGTCCACTTCTTTAACTGTCTATGGACCAGGTTAGGTTCAAAGGCTCAGTTACCATAGTAACTGACTCTGAGGTTTAGTTACCTCTCTTTCTGAAATGGGCTGGAGTTACCCCTCTCTCAGCCTCCCTTTCTGACACACCCAGAGTTTTCATCATCTCATGGTTAGCAAACTCTGAGTTTTCACTAAACCTGCTTTTGAAACGGACCCCACGATGACAAAACCCAAAAGAAAATTCATTTCATATTTATACAAATGTTCAGTCTGCGCAGAAACAATTACCTTACCGATTTATAAATATCAAAAACTGTGTTTTTTAACCCAGACAGCCTTGAATGTAGGTGCATCAAAGTGCTGAGATGGCATAAGAGGGTGTAACACATCATCTATTGTGTATGTGGTCATGCACAGATCATTACCGGATTCCCTCCTAGGAACTGCATCCAAAAGATGCAGAGCTGTGACTCACACCGAGCCTGACACATAAGAAATCTGCATCACAGCTTAAGTGCTCTAATCCAAATATCTTAATGTTCTGGCTGCCCTACTTCTCCTCTGGCAGACAGACCTGGACGGGAAATTTTGACTTGGTCTTGAGGTAAACGCCCAGAGAGAAGTCACATAAAAGAGGATGTGCTCAGGCCAAAAGCCTTCTAAAAAGGTCACTGGAACTGGAGCCCTTCAGAGTTCTTGAGGCATAATATGTATGTGTTTCTGAATCATTCATAAAGTTTAAAAAGTTTGTTCAGCACAAATGCCTTAAGACAAGGTTTACCCAAGACTATTTGTCTTTATACAGCTGTATTCAGTACTTGACTAAGAGTCCCTTAATGATGTGGTTAGCTTGCTTTAAAGATGACTGACACAGCACAGCTGGATGCACAAATGATCTGACAGTTCAGTCATCTCGCAGGGTAGAGAGTGATGTGGGAGAAAAGTGGAAAATCACCACAAGCCCAGAGACTTTAAACTGAAGGGCCTGGTGCCAAAGCCATAGACAAAGCCTCCCACCCCAAACTTGCTGACGTATAACAGCAGCAGGAGTTCCAGAGGAACGATTTCCAGCTCTCTCTGGTTCATGAGGACCAGGGGCCAATGAAACTCACCAAAGGGACTCTCGTGCGAGGCTCAAGTGGCCCAGTCACTGCTCTCGGCTCCAGCTGTACAGACATCCAGCTGTACAGACATCCAGCTGTACAGACAGCCACAGCAGGGCAGACACGTGGAGGAGGTGAAAAGGAATGTGCTCAAGAACATAAACACAAGCCAGGAGGAAGCCTCACTGGCCAAACATCTGCTCCTAGTTAGCCCAGAGGGGTGGGCGTCTGGCCCTTGTGGTTTTTAACAGCATCAAGTCATGTAACATTGTGGAGGAAAGATGACCTCTGAGAGAAATAAGTTTACTTTTTTCCATGTAATACTGCAATCTAAGGCTGGGCGATGCGAAGAAAATCAAATATCACAATATTTATGACCCAATACCTAGATTTCGATATTGCGGAGATATTGTAGGGTATACATTTGGTGTTTTCACAAAATATGTTTTACAATTGGATATAAAATCATCAGTAATGTGGATTTAATGACGAGGTGGGTAAATGCAAATAATATAACAGCTAGAACAGTCTGGTAAGTTCACAAAATGACAATTTTACTGAAATGCAGCTTGTAAAACACTTATTTCAGCCATATTACAATATTACAATATCCAAAATGTAAGACGACATCTAGTCTCATATCACCATATTGACATAATACTGATATATTGCCCAGCCCTACTGCAATCTGTACACCTGATGTGTAATTCAACATATTCAAACAAAAACTGCAGCCAAACCTATTAGGTTGTTTTCACACCAGCGTTTTTGTCCTGTTAAATCCTCTCTGGGTCATTTTTTGGTTTTTGTGCCATTTCTTTCTTCTTTTTTTTGACACACAGCAAGGGCTGCAGGTCAACCTTCATGGGGCGAATGCTATTACTGAGGTCGCCCCATCTGGGTGCTATTTGTTTGGGCAGGTGTGAACATAGCAATCACATTTAGGTCAAAACAACCGCGCCGAGACACTTCAGAGGAGGTGGTCTCGGTATGGAACAAACTCTGGAGCGGTTTGTTTGGGGTGGGAACTTGATCCGACCTCGAAATCAGGTGTACGCGGCAAGTTTGAGTTAGCCAGGTGTGCTTTGCCTTCTGTGATGCACCAAAGAATACAAACTGTAGCAGCTAGCGTAGTAGCAGTAGCAGCTAGCATAGTAGCAGTAGCAGCTTGCGTAGTAGCAGTAGCAACTAGCATAGTAGCAGTAGCAGCTAGCATAGTAGCAGTAGCAGCTTGCGTAGTAGCAGTAGCAGCTAGCATAGTTGCAGTAGTAGCTAGCATAGTAGCAGTAGCAGCTTGCGTAGTAGCAGTAGCAGCTAGCATAGTAGCAGTAGCAGCTTGCGTAGTAGCAGTAGCAGCTAGCATAGTAGCAGTAGCAGCTTGCGTAGTAGCAGTAGCAGCTAGCATAGTAGCAGTAGCAGCTAGCATAGTAGCAGTAGCAGCTTGCGTAGTAGCAGTAGCAGCTAGCATAGTAGCAGTAGCAGCTAGCATAGTAGCAGTAGCAGCTAGCATAGTAGCAGTAGCAGCTTGCGTAGTAGCAGCTAGCATAGTAGCAGTAGCAGCTAGCATAGTAGCAGTAGCAGCTTGCGTAGTAGCAGTAGCAGCTAGCATAGTAGCAGTAGCAGCTAGCATAGTAGCAGTAGCAGCTTGCGTAGTAGCAGTAGCAGCTAGCATAGTAGCAGTAGCAGCTTGCGTAGTAGCAGTAGCAGCTAGCATAGTAGCAGTAGCAGCTAGCATAGTAGCAGTAGCAGCTTGCGTAGTAGCAGTAGCAGCTAGCATAGTAGCAGTAGCAGCTAGCATAGTAGCAGTAGCAGCTTGCGTAGTAGCAGCTAGCATAGTAGCAGTAGCAGCTAGCATAGTAGCAGTAGCAGCTTGCGTAGTAGCAGTAGCAGCTAGCATAGTAGCAGTAGCAGCTAGCATAGTAGCAGTAGCAGCTTGCGTAGTAGCAGTAGCAACTAGCATAGTAGCAGCAGCAACTAGCATAGTAGCAGTAGCAGTAGCAGCTTGCGTAGTAGCAGTAGCAACTAGCGGGATAATTGCATAGCAATTTTTCTCTCTTTCTAGAAATAGATACTAGTCCAGAACACAGACACATCTGACCAATCAACGGAGTGAACAGTCTCACGTGGTTTGCAGTGATGAATGTTGGTTTGGATTTTTCCGTGTAAAACTAACCGAAACAAGAGAAAAATCCTCCAAATTTACAAACTCATGAACTGATGAGAACAAGTTCCCCTCTGATATTCACACTGTTACAGATGTCGCTGTTTTTAGGTCCAAACTCAAAACATATCTGTTTAGTCCGACTTTTAATACGTAGCAGCGGTGTGACAATTTCATTCTTCTGTTTCTTTGTGACCTTTTCTGATTTTACTGTTTTCTATGTTCACTCTTTCTATTGAATGATGTGATTTTACTCATTCTGTTAAGCACTTTGGACCATGCTGGTTGCTGTAAAGTGCTATATAAATACATTTTGATTGATTGATGATTGATTCGAACCATCCAGCTCCCAAAACAACACAAAAACACAGGAATGGGTAACAACATTTGGTCAGCCTTTGCCCTTTGTGTCTTAGAAAGGTTTGCATATTTACTGTTGGTGCAGCAGGAAATGTATTTATAGTATATATAATATAATATATAATATACACTACCGGTCCAAAGTTTGGGGTCACATAGAAATTCCCATTGCACTCCATTGTAGACAGAATGCCAGCTGAGATCAGTTGCATTGTTTTTTTAACCAGGGCAGTAATCAGATTACATTATGTGCTTACATAATAGTAAAATGGTTCTCCAATGTTTTTCTAGTGTTTTATTTTTAAATGATAGATTAGTACACAGAATGAGCCTTTGGAACATTGGATGAATGGTTGCTGATAATGGGCAATGTAGATATTACATTAAAGATCAGCCCCCCCACCCAAATTAGCAGGTATTCTGTCTATAATGGAGTGGTATGGAAATGTAGAAGTGACCCCAAACTTTTGACCGGTAGTGTATATATATATGTATATACACACATATAATGTATTTATAACTAGGCATGGGCCGGTATGAGATTCTGAAGGTATGATAACCTTCAGCAAAAGTATCACGGTTTCACGGTATTGCAATAACAGCTATAAATGTATTATTTTTGAAATGTCTGGGTAAAAACAAAAACAAAAACAGTGACATTTTCAAACCACTGTATACTTTGTAACTGGTTACTGGCCCATGTCTACAGACAACCACGTTTTTCCTGGTATGCCCTAGACTGGGTAAGCCCCACCCACTCTTTTAATTCTCCTGCTTGAAGGTCACAAACTGGCTTATCCACCTGGCGTGATATTGGCGGGTTTACCACGATGACGATAGAGAAGCGACCGAGCAGCTTCTTGTTTACATTCAACATAGCGGCCACCGAACGCCACCAAAGCCCAATCACCCGGATCGTTGGTCTGATTGGTTGAAGGACTACCCAATTGCGTACAGAGTCATTTGAACTACTGTACGGTTTCTCTTGTGCTGAGAAAATACAGAGTAGACTCCCCAGACCAACACTGTCAAAACAAAAAGTACAAACCAGGACCTTTAAGGAACAAAAGCTTGTCCCAGGGGTGGTACCCTCAAAGGGACATTGTACAGGGTTAGTCCTGTCTTGGACTCGAGTCCGGACTCGAGACCGTTTTTCTATGGTCTCGGACTTGTCTTGGACTCGGACTTGTCTCGGTCTCGGCCACTGGTCTTGCCCAATATGGTTTTTGGTCTGGACCGAGTCCAGGTGTCTTTATTATGTTGATAATAATATTGGAGGGAAAGTGAAACCCAAAATGATTGTCTTGATACTGTCATGCATAAGACCTTTATTCCTGTCCTGGACTCGGTCTTGACTCAGACTCGAACCTTTTTGGACTCGGTCTTGACTTGGACTCGACTAGTCCTGGTCTTGGACTTGTCTTGGACTCGACTAAGGTGGTCTTGACTACAGCCCTGCCTGTTTGTACCTTCTAAGGGACAATATTAAACCTTTGAGGATCAATAATGTACCTTAAAAGGTACAAATATGTACCTAACACCTCAGAAAGTACACACTGTACAACGGAAGGTGCATAAATGTACCTTCAAGATACATTTTTGTACTTTTAAGGGAACATTTGCTAAGTTTGTACCTTAGGGAACAAAAATGGACCTGTATTGTACCTCTTTTTTTGACAGTGAATGCTCAATCTCAAATCTATTGAGCTTGGTCTGGTGATAGCCAGACTAGGTATCCCCATCAATTTAGTCACACAACTACTACTAAACCAATGCGTGCGTGTGCACGTGTGTGTGCAGGAAACAGTGTGCACTGCATTAGTCTGGCTGCATCAACCTCTGTCAACAGATATTTTTAATTAGTTATGCGACTATTTGTGGTTTTGTATTCGTCAGCAGCAGCAGTGCTTTTTTCATACACCAAAACAAGTTTTCCCTCAGGGACAAACGAAGTCCATCTTATCTTACAACAGCCCGTCATTTAGACAGCTTTCCATGTTCTAACAAGGTAACAATAAACAGTGTTCCCCACAGATATTCACCTGGTTTCAGGCCAATTAGTGTCAAAAAGAAAATTGACTGATAGGTGTATAATTTAAAGCCCAGTCAGCAGTGCAAGCGTGCAATGTGTAAAGCCACAGCCCAGTACTGAGATTTATACTCTCAAGTAGGGCTGGGCAATATATCAATAGTATATCGATATTGTGATATGAGACTAGATATCGTCTTAGATTTGGGATATTGTGATTTCATAATTCATGACATTTAAGTGTTGTCTTTCCTGGTTTTACAAGCGGCATTACAGTAAAATTGTCATTTTGTGAACTTACCAGGCTGTTTTAGCTGTTACACCATTTGCCTTTACCTACCTCGTCATTAAATCTACATTACTGATGATTATACAGCATATAAAAAATCCAATTGTAAAAAATATCTTGTGAAAGCACCAAATATCAACCCTACAATATCGCCGCAATATTGATACCTAGGTATTGGGCCGTGTCGCCCTGCCCTACTCTCAGGTCTTTTCTCTGCTTTTAAAGCATTTTAAGATGCATTATACAAAAGACGGATCCAGAGACACAAATACATTAGTTGGCCATTTGTGGATTTTAGAGTCTTTTATGAACAAAATGTGAAAAATTGACCACCAACACATTTAATGCTCCACCTGGATGTTAGACCACAGTTGTACGTGGTGTTGAAATCCGAATAATTGTACACAGATTTCAGATGATTATATTTCAGGGCAAATGATCAAACATTTAGACTGCTGCAAACAGAGAGCTGAATTTGCTTTGCAGCTTATATCAACCTGTGTCAAAGGTCACACTACATCCAGGGTTCACAGGGGTGACTGCAATGGACCCAGACTACAGGTCAGGGTTTATGATGAAAGCGCATCTGGTTAGATCCAGCGTCAGTTTGCCTGGCTCCATAACATTTCATTAATAATATAAAATAATAGCTGATAACTGTGACAAAAAGGGGTGAATTATGATATAAATGCAATAATTATCATACACCTTGCAACACAGATAGAACTGGACGTTGTAACCAGACTACGGTCTGAGGTTGCACCCCACATGATGAGATTAAAGAAGTTTTAAGTAGCAGGTATCAGGATCACTTTGGATAAAGGAGTCATGAAAGAAATCAGACCCCTTTCTTTCTGCTTGCAAGCAGACTTAGAGCAACCAGTTTACATTACAATCTCAAGAGCCTTTTGGGGGTTACTTAATTTACACCCATATTTGACCAAATTCTGATGTGCTATGTTCTGTTTGTTGTGTAATTGTATTATTGTTATATGCACTGTTTCTTAAAGCAATAAACATATTTAAAAAGGAGAAAAAAATAAGCTGGAATCAGAGAATTTTTTTCCATCATTAAATCGATTAATCTTTATGATCAGATTTGTAGTTGGTCGCTGTCCTTTGATTTGGATGGACAATTCAGTAACACTGAATACCAGCTACCATCTCACATCTGGTGTCAATTTGGAGCAAGACTGGACAATATGTTGCACGCAGCCATTTCAGTGAGGCTGTGGTTCAGGTGTATTGGTGGTTCGAGGTACAAGAGGATTGTTGTAGGGTGTTGTTGACATGCTCCACCTGCTAAATGCTCCTCTGTCTGCAGCAATAGAGATCTGAAAAACAGCTACCGGGTGAAAATGCATTCCAAGGTCATATTTCAGTATACAGAATATATCATTCTGTATACTCTCCGGGAACCATCACCTTATCGTGGTGGAGAGGTTTGTGTGTCCCTATGAACCTGAGGGCTGTGTTGTCTGGAGCTATGTGCTCCTGGTAGGGTCTCCCATGGCAAAGTGGTCTCAGGTGAGGGGCCAGACAAAGAATGGTTCAAAAGCCCTATGCAAGATCGAGGAAGAGAGGGAGTGACCCTGCCCGGAGGAGGCCCGGGGCCCCCGTCTGGAGCCAGGCCTGGACGGAGGGCTCGTCAGCGAGCGCCTGGTGGCCGGGTTTGCCACGGAGCCCGGTCGGGCACAGCCCGAAGAAGCTACGTGGCCCCCCTATCTCCATCCCATGGGCCCACCACCTGTGGGAGGAACCGCTGGGGTTGGGTGCGCAGCCACATGGGTGGCAGCGAAGGTCAGGGACCTCGACGGACCAGACCCGGGCGGCAGAGGCTGGCTCTGGGGACGTGGAACGTCACCTCTCTGTGGGGGAAGGAGCCGGAACTTGTGCGGGAGGTGGAGCGCTACCAGTTAGATCTGGTGGGGCTTACTTCTACGCACAGTCTTGGTTCTGGAACCGTACTCCTGGATAGGGGTTGGACTCTGTCCTACTCCGGAGTTGCCCAGGGTGTGAGGCGCCGGGCGGGTGTGGGGATACTCACAAGCCCCCGGCTGAGCGCCGCTGCGTTGGAGTTTACCCCGGTGGACGAGAGGGTCGCCTCCCTACGCCTGCGGGTGATGGGGGGAAAACTCTGACTGTTGTTTGTGCATATGCACCAAACAGGAGTTCGGAGTATTCGGCCTTCTTGGAGACCTTGAATGGAGTCCTGTATGGGGCTCCAGTAGGGGACTCCATAGTTCTGCTGGGGGACTTCAACGCACACGTGGGCAATGATGGAGATACTTGGAGAGGCGTGATTGGGAGGAACGGCCTCCCTGATCTGAACCAGAGTGGTTGTTTGTTGTTGGACTTCTGTGCTAGTCATGGATTGTCCATAACAAACACCATGTTCGAACATAGGGATGCTCATAAGTGTACGTGGTACCAGAGCACCCTAGGCCAAAGGTCAATGATCGATTTTATAATCGTTTCATCTGATCTGAGGCCGTATGTTTTGGACACTCGGGTGAAGAGAGGGGCAGAGCTGTCAACTGATCACCATCTGGTGGTGAGCTGGGTCAGGGGATGGGGGAGGACTCTGGACAGACCTGGTAAGCCCAAACGGGTAGTGCGGGTAAACTGGGAACGTCTGGAGGAGGCCCCTGTCCGACGGACTTTCAACTCACACCTCCGGCGGAGCTTTTCGTGCATCCCTGTGGAGGCTGGGGGCATTGAACCTGAGTGGACAATGTTCAAAGTCTCCATTGCTGAAGCTGCGGCGGCGAGCTGTGGTCTTAGGGTCTTAGGTGCCTCAAGGGGCGGTAACCCACGAACACCTTGGTGGACACCGGTGGTCAGGGAAGCCGTCCGACTGAAGAAGGAGTCCTTCCGAGATATGTTATCCCGGAGGACTCCGGAGGCAGTTGCAAGGTACCGACGGGCCCGAAGGGCTGCAGCCTCTGCCGTGACAGAGGCAAAGCAGCGGGTGTGGGAGAAGTTCGGAGAAGACATGGAGAAGGACTTTCGGTCGGCACCAAGGTGCTTCTGGAAAACCGTTCGCCACCTCAGGAGGGGGAAGCGAGGAATCATCCAAGCTGTTTACAGCAAGGATGGGACGTTGTTGACCTCAACTGGGGAGGTAATAGAGCGGTGGAAGGAGCACTTTGAGGAACTCCTAAATCCAGCTGGCACGCCCTCTGTGGTAGAGGCAGAGCTGGAGGATGATGGGGGATTGTCGTCAATTTCCCTGGTGGAAGTCGCTGAGGTAGTAAAACAACTCCACAGCGGCAAAGCCCCAGGGATTGATGAGATCCGTCCAGAAATGCTGAAAGCTCTGGGTGTGGAGGGGATGTCTTGGTTGACACGCCTCTTCAACATTGCGTGGAAGTCTGGGACGGTGCCTAGGGAGTGGCAGACCGGGGTGGTGGTTCCCCTCTTTAAAAAGGGGGACCAGAGGGTGTGTGCCAATTACAGGGGTATCACACTTCTCAGCCTCCCTGGTAAAGTCTACTCCAAGGTACTGGAAAGGAGGGTTCGGCCGATAGTCGAACCTCGGATTGAAGAGGAACAATGCGGATTCCGTCCTGGCCGTGGAACAACGGATCAGATCTTCACTCTCGCAAGGATCTTGGAGGGGGCCTGGGAGTATGCCCAACCAGTCTGCATGTGTTTTGTGGATCTGGAGAAGGCGTATGACCGGGTCCCCCGGGAGAAATTGTGGGAGGTGCTGCGGGAGTATGGGGTGAGGGGGTCCCTTCTCAGGGCCATCCAATCTCTGTATGACCGAAGCGAGAGCTGTGTCCGGGTTCTCGGCAGTAAGTCGGACTCGTTCCAGGTGAGGGTTGGCCTCCGCCAGGGCTGCGCTTTGTCACCAATCCTGTTTGTAATATTTATGGACAGGATATCGAGGCGTAGTCGGGGCGGGGAGGGGTTGCAGTTCGGTGGGCTCGGGATCTCGTCGCTGCTTTTTGCAGATGATGTGGTCCTGATGGCATCATCGGTCTGTGACCTTCAGCACTCACTGGATCGGTTCGCCGCCGAGTGTGAAGCGGCTGGGATGAGGATCAGCACCTCTAAATCTGAGGCCATGGTTCTCAGCAGGAAACCGATGGAATGCTTTCTTCAGGTGGGGAGTGAGTCCTTACCCCAAGTGAAGGAGTTTAAGTACCTTGGGGTCTTGTTCGCGAGTGAGGGGACTATGGAGCGTGAGATTGGTCGGAGAATCGGAGCAGCCGGTGCGGTATTACATTCTGTGTATCGCACCGTTGTGACGAAAAGAGAGCTGAGCCAGAAGGCAAAGCTCTCGATCTACCGGGCAATTTTCGTTCCTACCCTCACCTATGGTCATGAAGGCTGGGTCATGACCGAAAGAACGAGATCCAGGGTACAAGCGGCCGAAATGGGTTTCCTCAGGAGGGTGGCTGGCGTCTCCCTTAGAGATAGGGTGAGAAGCTCAGTCATCCGAGAGGAGCTCGGAGTAGAGCCGCTGCTCCTTCGCGTCGAAAGGAGCCAGTTGAGGTGGTTCGGGCATCTGGTAAGGATGCCTCCTGGGCGCCTCCCTAGGGAGGTGTTCCAGGCACGTCCAGCTGGGAGGAGGCCTCGGGGAAGACCCAGGACTAGGTGGAGAGATTATATCTCCAACCTGGCCTGGGAACGCCTCGGGATCCCCCAGTCGGAGCTGGTTGATGTGGCTCGGGAAAGGGAAGTTTGGGGTCCCCTACTGGAGCTGCTGCCCCCGCGACCCGACTCCGGATAAGCGGATGAAGATGGATGGATGGAGAATATATCAAGGGAAATACTGGGAACACAATCCCTAGGCTAAGACCCGATACAGGAGGTTACCATCCTGGCTCTGTGTACAGTATTAGCACAGGGAAGCGCTAACGCAGTGCCCCGTGGGAATTAAAACCATGGCTCTGGGAAACCTGATCTCACCAACCTGCCTCCTCTCCCAGCCTGATCTTTTAATTCCCTAGTTGGCAGATAACCGTTCTTAAGGCTGGTATTTTGCTTCAAGACAGACAAAGTGATTTGTTTTCTGATTTTTGATTTGTTAACTTTGGAATCTGGCAGTTTTGATTTAGTGATGTCTTTAGTCACTCCTGAAGGGCGCCCATTTCTGTCTGAATGCTGAGGGGAAAAAAGGGTTGGCAGTGGAGAATAATCCTTTACCCTTGTGAACCCAGTAGACCACACGACAGCAGCAGCAGAATAATGGGAGAGTCAGACAATTACAGCCTTCACCAGTGGAGCCTCGACTGAGCCAAGCTACATCCAAGAAGCCTACACGGAAAATCTGAGTTGAATGTAATAAAAGTTCCCACAACGCGAACGCCTTGGATTTGCTGATATGTTGTTTTCACCTCAGGTCCACCGTATCTATGTAGATTAACAGCATTTTAAATCAAATTGTGCACCTACTGGAGTCATGCACTTGTATGTCCATACTGCTCTTTCTGCCAATTATACAGTACTCAGTACTTTGTTCTGCATCTAAAACAGTGGTACCAGTGGACCTATACTTACTACTTCCCAGTCTACCACTTTAGTCTGACTGTCTGTCTGGCTCTCCAAAAGTTAAAATCTTTTCCCAAAATTACTCCACTAGCTCTGCTTGTACTCAATTTGTGCATACTGCAGACTAGGGCTGCAACTAACGATTAATCTGTATATTATTTTTCTTGATTAGTCGATTTGTCGTTTACTCTATAAAAAGCCAGAAAATTGTGAAAAATGTCATATAAATATACTATATATATACACTATATATATAGTAATCTTTGCAGCTCTAACTGCAGACCAAGCCCAACAAGAACAACTGAACCCAGTGCCATGTGTTTTGATGCTCTGAGAGCTCTATAAATCTCACTCTAGATGATGAGATCAGTGCCCAATGACGAAATTCATCTTGCATAACACCAGATGCCACCCACCAACTGAGGACACATCCCACCTTTCTCCCTGTCGACAATACTCTTCTGAGCTTACAGATAATTAGCGTTTGTGGATGGTATTCCCTGGGAACATGTAATCCTGTTCTCAGATGTTCTGCATGCAAATCTATAGCAGCTATTCTTTTTTAGTAGTGTCTCCTTTTGGCTACATTGCATGAAAAGGGCAAATTTTGGGACCATATATTCAATTTTGTGTATTTTTTTTAATTTATCAGAAGGTAGCTACTTTCATAATTTGGGTGATTTATTTATTGTATCATGTAAGCAGTGTGCACCTGTTGGTGTTAGGTCAACATCAAACAGAAGAATTTAAAAAAAGCTTTTCTTTATAGAAAATTGTTTTAACTCATATTCAAAGTATAGTAAAGGATATATTGTTTCTTTACTGAAACAAAGATATTTAGCTATTATAGTAACACCAAGATTTTTTAAAAGGCAGCTGTCAGCTAGATCCAAATATGTGATTTTAGTGGGCTTAAATATCTTAGCAGAAATATTTCCATGTGAACAAATCTAACCAGAGCTTCAAACAAATCTCTTGTAATTCATTTTTGATAACCTTTAAAAAATATATGCAACTTACAAATCAGCTGCTGGGGATGTGCTGTACTGGGCATATGTAGTTGTATATTGGCCACATGTAAAACACGGTTACAACGATGTTACACAACAGAAAATGTATGCATAAATTCCCACCCAATCGCAAGGTAATGTAAGTTAATGGATGCCAAACGGCGTTGATATACACCCTAAAAAGCGAGTATGCACCTTGATAACAATAAATAACAAAGTGGAGTGTCATCACGCCAATTTCACGCTATTCCATGAGATCAGTCTGGTATTTCTCCTTCTTTTATCTCTGGATAGCTGCTCTTTTTCAACAATGTTAGGCTAAAAAAAATCATGCATGCAGGTTGAAATTCAACCGTGGTGTTCTGTCGGGGTTAAGCTAAGAGCAGAGGCAACGTCTGCTAGCTGCTAGGCTGATTTATGCAGTGTAAACACTGAAACACTGCAGCGCTACGCCGTCCATCTCAGCAGACAACAGAGAAATGCCTGGCTTTGTCCCTGGTGTCATCTCTGCTACAGCTTCATCACAACATAACTAAAGCAAAGCCATGAACCTAGTAGTAGTTTTCCTTCTAAAAGACTATGAATACCAGACAAGTTGAGAACTTTCTTTCCTTCTTTCTATGCTGAAAGCTGCTGCTATCTTAAACATATGTCTGCGTGTTGTCTTGGGAGGGATGGGAGGATGTCGGTCAATTGTCTGCATCCCATATTACATGTGCTGTATATGTGGGTGGGTGGGTGAGTGTGTGTGTGTGGGAGACAAGAGAGAGTGGAATGTATGTAGGGGATGTGGGGTGTTTGTCTGTTAAATATTTTTTATTAATTATTAATTTGTTTTTAAAAGCACTGACCTGGATGGAGTGGCACCTTGAATTTTGTTGTGTTAATACACATATTATGCAATGTTTTCATGCAATTGATTTGATTTGAGTTTCACTGTGAGAGTGCCCTCCGTGGTGTGGTAGCCGCTGCTCCAACATGCTCCAAGTTTCTAGGCCACTTCAGTCTGCAAAGTATCTTATATTTCACTAGGGCTTCACAATTAATTGCAATTGCAAATCGCAATATGGACTAGTGCAATATCCAAATACCAAGAGGCCGCAATATTTGTTAATGACAAAATATGTGTCTAACCATTCGGAATGAAGTACTGGTGCTGCAGAGACGTCCCGGCCTAGAAATTGTATCCTACAGACTAAAGAAAACATCTTTGTTTGGTATAGATCCTCGCAAAAATCACCAAAATAATCATTCCCTCCATAATTGTGCATCATATGGCAATATCAAAATTATAAAAATAAACAAAATAGTCAATCAATCAGTCAAAATAATCGCAATTAGATACTTTCCTCAAATCGTGCAGCCCTAGTTTTGACTTGTGTTCCACTAAATTAAATTGAATTGTCTTCTGAAAGCCCAATGGGAAGATCCTGACTCAGATGGGTTTAGGCCATTTGAAGATAGAGAACAACATCACTGCAGAAATTTCTCATTAAAGGTTACATCTCAGCTCAGTTGGTCCATAACAGACTCGAGGATCTATTCGATCCAAAGTTTTGCAGACTTCTCTGCATCAGCAACAACAGACTGGTTCCATCAGGGTTCCTAACACTGCAAAAGACAACCTCCAGCACAGGCATTAAGCATGCACGCCTATGCAAGTTAAAGTGAATAGTAAGCATGAGACGGGTGATAGTAAGCATGAGACGGGTGAGCGGCACCCACATTCTATAACTGACAGCTCTATGAAGTGGGACTCTTATTTGCCCACTTTGTTTTTGTTCACTGAATTATGCAAAATGGGAATAACATGCAACCTATGCCTTTAGGTATCAGCACCATCGGTGCCACAGGAGTGTACATTTGGTGTTAGTTAAAGGCCATGTTGCAGGTTAACCACCACTGTTGATTATCGGGTACAAAAAGCACTCAAGATATGTATATATACAGTATGGACTCGGTCGAGACCATAGACTGTTAATATTAAAAGACCAGAAGCCACATTAGGCCAGACCAGTGGTAAATACAACGCAGGCTGCTCTGTTTGCGCCCCAACATGACGTCATGCAATGCATTGTGGGGGAAAAAAAGGAAACACTGTAAAATTGTGCCTACTTTTCGCATTATATTCAGTTTTGCAATATCCAACACCATCAAATACAATGGATAACAGTTCAAATATTTACTACCAACAAGCAAATTGCACAAATTCGTTGCAAAATTAAACCTGCAACATGGGCTTTAAAGGTGGAGCAGGCATTAACCCTGAGGCTGCTGTCAGGATAAAAGAAACCAGGGTTACAGAGAGTACCCTGAAGTCTTCTATCAGCCAAGCAGACGTCTAGCTGTCTGCTCCCTTGATCTTTTTACTAACTGCCGTAAATCCTCTTCTTCAATGGACCTGCACAAGACTACTACACAGCCAAGTTGAGCAAGCTCTGCAATCCATGCCATTTGACTCTCATGGTGCTATACTTAATTTCAAGCATGACTCATTTTCCTCTGCTGCATTCCTATAGGGCGCCCCTTGTGCCCTCTGAACATGAACAGACACGGCAATAAGACACAACACAAACATCCTGTCCATCAAGTGCACAACAACAGAATCTCAACTTGAGAAAATGCCATGATATGTGAAGAGACCGTTGAATGAAAAGCACACCAAAAAAAAAGCCAAACAAGCAGATAATTTACAGGATTACAGTGTAGGTTACCTTTCTGGAATGTGGAGTTGAGGTTTTCAAATGACAAGCTTTGAGAGTATTTCTGTCACATGTGTGATTTGACAAGACTTGCCTATCCAGAGAGTGCGTGTGCGATGCCACTAAACGCAATGCATGGGGAATTTTTCAAAGTAAACAATCACAATGTAAACCCCGATGGCAGCCGTCACCATCAGACAGGAGCAGTGGACTAACAACAAGCTGGACCCCGGATGCGTTTCCCATGCACCACAATACAATTGAACACATCCCCCCAAAACTTACACATTAGAGACTGTACTGTATATCAAGGCTGCATTCACTCACCCCCCTTTTCCCCAGTAATGAACTCTCTACATTTTGCTTAACAACACCAGTGACAGCTTAAAACCCCAATCAAAACCCCTGACAGGCTAATTATAGGGTGGCCTTCTTCATGTTTGCACGCTCTAATTTGTTATCCTGGTTGTCTACACTGTCATTTTATTACGTTGGTCTGTCTATTGCACGTCTGTCTGTCCAGGCACTATTGCTATTCTTGAGGTTTCTTCCATTTTTCCACCTTAAATGTCTTAATTCAGGGGTCTTCAACGTTTTCCAGGCCAAGGACCCCCAAACTGATGGCGAGATGGAGCGGGGACCCCCTAATTATATATAATGTATAAAATAGTTTTTATATCAAACTGGTCCTATAGTGCCATGTGTAAATGTACCTTGTTATTGTGCATTCAATACTAAGATACTCAAATAATACACAAGTTCATATATTCATGTTTTTATTTTAAGCCGCTAGCATAATAAGAATGGGCTCTCAGCCAATCACAGGGAACCTGACAGAGCCAGCGTGTCACATACGGCCTCGTGATTGGCAGAGCAGCAATAGGGGCGGGAAAGCTGTTAAAGCCTTTGAGTTTGCTTTTTTTAACTTCTTAACTTTTATTCTCTTTTTGTTCGTTCTTATTTGTTCACTGTGTGGGGGGGAATATAAAAAAAAGTCTAATCCACCAAAACTTTTGCGACCCCCATGCAGTACCTCCGCGGACCCCCTAGGTTGAAGACCCCTGTCTTAATTAATCAAGCTGTGCATGTTGCCAACCCCCTTGATGTAAATGTTGATTTGTAAATATTTTTATTGACTTCAAATTCTTCACAAATCATGAGCTAACCTTGTGTAATGACTCTCCTTGCACAGTTTGTACCCCTGCTCTAAATTACCAGGTTAGCTGAGCCAGAGGAAACTAAACATATCCTCAGGCGAGGGGGGTGTACACGGAGAGGGTAGCTAGTGTTTGGGGGTTATTTTTGGTCCTTAACGACCGCACTAACGGGGTAAAACTGACATGCCACCGGATGACTAGCTACAAGTTTAACCCTTGTGTTGTCTTCCCATCAAAATTGAAAATCAAGACTTTTGTTGATGCTTTTTATCAATGTTTTTAACTTTTTTTTAACTTCAGTTTTATAGTTATTTTTGGAATTTATGATCAATAAACCTCATTTTCAGGAAATTATACCTAATGTTTGAGTTAGAAAAGCAGAAATTAGGAATTATTGAGACTAAAACTAAAGGAATGGATGTTGATGATAATCACAGACTGGAATATGTCAACTTTTACTCAATACTATTTCAACAACACTTCCATTTGTTTTACAATGCTATAAAATTGAATAAGACGCCCCAAAATTAATGAAAGTAGAGATTTGTACTTGGCAAAGAGCGTTGTGTGGAATCAATCACATTATTTTTGGGTAATTAAAAAGAACATTGATATATGAAAACAGGTCAATTTGACCCCAGGACAACATGAGGGTTAATGTGGCGGGACTAATGTTCGTTTACAGCACAAAGTGACTAAAATATTCACAAATCAGCAATTTTAATTGCAAACAACAACCTGTGGCACTCAGCTATCTTCAGGAATGAAGCATGGGAGGCATCGGGGCAAGGAAATGAGGGCAGACTTGTCATTAAGGGCAGTTAAACACACAAAACACATGTAAACAGAAGTATATTACACACACACATACATTCACACACACACACACACACACACATACTCAGACACACACACATACTTAGACACACACACACACACACATACTCAGACACACACACACACATTTACACACACACACACACACATATACTCAGACACAGACACACACACACACACACACATACTCAGACACAGACACACACACACACACATACATTCACACACACACACACACACACACATTCACACACACTCACACACATACTCAGACACACACACACACATACTCAGACACACACACACACACATACTCAGACACACACACACACATTTACACACACACACATATACTCAGACACAGACACACACACACACACATACATTCACACACACACACACACACACACACATTCTCTCACACACACACACACACACACATATTCAGACACACACACTCACACATTCACACACACACACACTCAGACACAGACACACATACACATTCACACACTCACACACACACACACACAAAAACAAATGTAAACAGACGTATATTACACAAGTGAGTTAACATAAGGGATTTCTAGCGTGTTGTAGCACGGTAGGTTACCCAGCCAGTTAGCCACTATAACGGTTCATCAACTCGTACTTACCCGCTTGGGTCAGCCACTATAACGGTTCATCAGCTCGTACTTACCCGCTTGGGTCAGCCACTATAACGGTTCATCAGCTCGTACTTACCCGCTTGGGTCAGCCACTATAACGGTTCATCAGCTCGTACTTACCCGCTTGGGTCAGCCACTATAACGGTTCATCAGCTCGTACTTACCCGCTTGTGGACGTCGATGTAGTCCTCACACACGCACACAACTTCCCCCGGTGTCGTCTACCGGTGCAGGTTCATCACACCACTCGTTACCGGGGAATAAAACGTGAGGTGACGAGCGTTTTTAAGTGTTGTTTGTCCCGGGAGTTTGACCGTTAGCTCCCCAGCCGACCGAGGTTTGTGGTCCGTGTGTCAGTCACGGTGCCGAGCCGGCTGTCCGCTCCGCCGCCATCTTGGTTTGTGATGGGAATCCGCCGTGCAGACACACATGCTCAGACACACACACACACACACATGCTCAGACACACACACACACATGCTCAGACACACACACACACACACATGCTCAGACACACACACACACATGCTCAGAAACACACACACACATGCTCAGACACACACACACACACATGCTCAGACACACACACACACATGCTCAGACACACACACACACATGCTCAGACACACACACACACACACATGCTCAGACACACACACACACGTGCTCAGACACACACACACTTAGAGACACACACACACACACACACTCACACACATACACTCACATACACTCACACACTCACACACACACACACACGTATACACACACACACACGGACACACAGACACACACTCACACACATACACTCACATACACTCACACACTCACGCACACACGCACACGTATACACACACACACACAGACACAGACACACACTCACACACACACACACACATACTCAGACAAAGACACACACACACACACACACACACACACTTAGACACACAGACACTCACACAGACACTCACACACACACTCACACACACTCACATACACACACACACACACACACCCGAGGTGGCAGTTTTACATCACAGCCAGCCTCTCCCAGCAGGAATGATCTCATGTAATCTACCTGATGCTGACAATGCTTGCAGATATATTGTCTCAAATTATTGAATCAATTCATATTATCTAATCAATTCATAATTTAAACTTTTTTTTCATAAAACTGGCCTAATTCGGATCTTGATTAATTACCTCATTGCCCAATACCGTTTATAATCAACACATTTGATTACCATGCTGTTTTCTATTTCTAAAGGGTAATTAGTAATAGCCATAATTTGCAATAAATCCCATAATTTCCCCCTGAAGACGAGTTGTTGGTCCAGCAGTAGTGGAATGTAACTGTAGGCTTACGTTTACTATACTAGTAGCCTATGTTAGGCCTACAATTTTTGTTATAAATGTTGTTTGTTACCAAACAGTAGCCTATATAGTCTACAATATTTCTCAATATTTTCAATATTTTTTTAAAACCAAACAATCAATCGTTTCATGGAGAAAATAATCAGCAGATTAACCCATAATCAAAATAATCATTATGCTTTTACATTAATATAGGAGTAGAAATAATAATCATAATAATAATTCCTTTTCACACTTGATTGATGTATTTTATTTTCACAACAAAAACATTAAGACAGTATTATATGTTTCACAAAAAAGATGTGATGGCCTAATATAACATTGTTCTGCATTAAGGGAAGAAGTTCTGGTTCAGCCGAGGACCTAGGAGCTAATAAATAAGGGACCCGAGATGCAGCCCTGGGGTACACCCCATGTCCGTTATTTGATAGCTCCTTGCTACTAGATGTATGATAATATGATCAAAACAAGTTATAAGGAAAAATAAAGGACTTTGCAAAATGCTATTTTTTTTTTAAATAAAGTGTTAAACACATTGCCCTAAGTAAGGAAACAGATTATATGGAAATGTATGAATGTTCTTTCTACCTGACTTTGTCGGTTTTTAATGAATGTCAAAGAGATCATTAGTGAAGAGGGAATTGCGTTTTTTTATCGCCAGGAAGCAAAAGTATGGTTTTGGATGGCATCCAAATACTCCCACTCCAAAAACTCTTTATGAGTTCTGTGATTTTTGAAGCGGTGCCATCCATCCATCCATCCATCCATCCATCTTCATCCGGTATTGGGTCTCGGGTGCAGCAGCTCCAGTAGGGAACCCCAAACTTCCCTTCCCCGAGCCACATCAACCAGCTCCGACTGGGGGATCCCGAGGCGTTCCCAGGCCAGGTTGGAGATATCAGATCCAGAAAAATACCTAGAGTATTTTCTTTTCTATCTTTTGCTTTGTATATTTCAGTCAGAAAATGGACAAGTGCCATGTAAGTAGAGTGTTGTTTCCTAAAACCATACTGGTGAGCATATAAAATATTATTTTTGTCCAGATGTTGAATTAATCTTGTGTAAACAAGTTTTTCAGACATGAAAAACAGGGCTGGTAACACAGAAATTGGTCTATAATTGTTAAAGATTGCAGGGTCATCTTCTTTTAAACTGGTATAATGTTTGCTATTTTCAACTTTACAGGCACAATTCCATGAACTAGGGAAATATTAAAAATATAAAGTAATGGTTTAATGATATCAGGTTAAATTGCTTTTAATATGTTACTATCAATCATATCATGTCCTGATGAACAGTCTTTTAAATTGACAATTATATCTCTAATCTCATCCTCGGTAACAGATGTAAAGTTAAAATCCTCAGACACTTAAACAATGGTGCAAAGTAACTAAGTACATTTACTACAGTGAGTACTGTACTTACAATTATGAGGCACTTGTACTTTACTTGAGTATTGTCATTTTCTGCTGCTTCATACTTCTACTCCATTACATTTCTATGGGAAATATTGTACTTTTTACTCCACCACTTGTATTTATTGAGTTTCTTTGCAGATTCAGATTAACAACATAATCAACAAGCACATTAGTATTTTTACAGCAGTTGATAAGACCTAATTGATCATAGGGGTAAATTCATATGCTACCCAGCAATAGATAAAGTCATTAAAATTAGCTCCACCTTTACCAGCTGCAACATTAAAGTGATTTACACATTACACACACATCAATAAATGTAATCATGTACTGCAGGGGTCTTCAACAGGGGGTCCGCGACCCCTAGGGGGTCCGCGGAGGTACTGCATGGGGGTCGCAAAAGTTTTGGTGGATTAGACTTTTTTTTATATTCCCCCCCCACACAGTGAACAAATAAGAACGAACAAAAAGAGAATAAAAGTTAAGAAGTTAAAAAAAGCAAACTCAAAGGCTTTAACAGCTTTCCCGCCCCTATTGCTGCTCTGCCAATCACGAGGTCGTATGTGACACGCTGGCTCTGTCATTTCCCTGTGATTGGCTGAGAGCCCATTCTTATTATGCTAGCGGCTTAAAATAAAAACATGAATATATGAACTTGTGTATTATTTGAGTATCTTAGTATTGAATGCACAATAACAAGGTACATTTACACATGGCACTATAGGACCAGTTTGATATAAAAACTATTTTATACAATATATATAATTAGGGGGTCCCCGCTCCATCTCGCCATCAGTTTGGGGGTCCTTGGCCTGGAAAACGTTGAAGACCCCTGACACTGTATGTGATTCTGAAATGAGCATACTAAGAACATTTTAAAGTATATTTGTTGATGCTGACAGTTTTTTCATATAAGTAAAGTTTTGGATTTATTTCTTGGCATTTTAGGCCTTTATAGCTTAGACGGCTGCCTCTCCAGTAGCAGATGCTGGTAACTTTAATTTCATTGCGGGAGTCATCCTAAAGGGATTAATAAGTCTAAATCTAAGTCTAAGGTCGGAATTGAAGCCTCTGTACATGGGACACACCCTCTACCAGGGGATCTACCCAGACGCCCTTAAGTAAAGTTTTGAAAGCAGAACTTGTTTGAGTGTTTCTACACTGAAGTAAAAGATCTGAGTACTTCCTCCGCACTTCAAAGACAACGAGTGCAGGTGGACTGGAGACTGCAGCGATGTCGGCGAGCAGTGTGTTCGCCCTGTGATGAACCCGCCTTGTCCCCGGTGCATGCTATAAGTATAACATTCAAAACTAATGAATGAATAACAAAAGCTGACAGATTCTCCTGGCAGCCTCCAAGTCCTGATCTGGACTGGATTATTTCACTGATTAAGTCACTGCTAACTTACATGTATAGGTTGTTTGCCAGCAGCTCATTTTTCAGGATGAATAAACCCAGTTCCAACTTCCCTTTGTGTTAAAGGGCAGAATATATGACGAAACTGGTTGAAACAGCTTTGCTTTGAGTGGGTGTGAGGTTTGTTCTGTGTCAGTGTGGTTGGAGAGCTGGAGAAGTATTCCCACACAGCCTCATGAATAAATCCTTCCTTTTTCCTTTTGTTCCCAGAAGTTTGATGTACCAAAAACGGCAAACAGCTCTTGGGAATTGTTGTACACATTTCCCTTGTTGTTGTTGTTGTTGTTGTTGTAAGTTGTAAATACATAAATAAGAGTAATGTGGTTAAACTGGCCAGAAAGTTTAGCTGGAGGCTGTTTTTGAGGACATGTAGAAGACACAACATCTAATGCCTCCTTCCAAACCCTCACTAGCTGAACTACATCTTTAAAGTACTTTTGATTTGTTTTGCACAGACAGAAAACAAAAATATTCAAAGTCGCAGCTGCATAATGACTATTGTTACCAGACTGGCCCTATTGGAATATGTTCAAATTTGTAAAAATAAAAATAAAAATATATATATATATATATATATATATATAACAATAAATATAAAAATTAAGATACATTTTTAGATACATTTTTATATATTCTCAGTAACTTTCAAAGATTTAATATGCAAAAAATGCCAGGTCATTACACATCATAATGTTGTTTTATTGTTTTTGTCAGTTTAACCCTGTAATGTCAACATCTTTCAGAACCTGCTTATTGTTCTAATCTTTATTAATTATTCACCACATAGTCATTCAACATGTTGAAAATCTAATCATGTAATGCTTCAGATTGAGGCTTTCATTTGATTTCTAAGATTGGGGTGAGTGTTTCTTTGATGTGTCTTAAAATAGGGACATTTAAGACTCGTATTATTATTTAATCTTAATTATTTTATTCAATGTAAGGGCAGACTGATGATCATTAACAACATTTAGTGGGCCATTTGAGGATTATATTCAGTTGTTATATCTCTTATTCAGGCTGTGCTATTAATCACAATGTTATCGCGATTTTGATTTTGCCTCTGAAAAACTATTACATGAACAATGTAAATAGGGAAAAACAATTATTTTGCAAGTAAACTCTTATTTTGTCTTGTGTTCTGAAAGACACTCCCTCCTCCCGAAGGCTTAAACTCACGCAGCCAACATTTGAACATATTTTATTTATATTATTATTTATTTTAAGGGGAATTCAAAAAGTTCAAGAGGAAATGTTTTAAGGGAAATTTCACAGTTCAAAGTGTTTTGACTGTTGATTTGTTTTACTATTTCACTGTTATTTCAAGTTCAATAAATGCAACATCTTTCCAAAAGTCATTGGGTAATCATGTTAAATAAATAGTGACCAAAATATTAATAATATAATCCTGTTTTTAAAAAGGAGGCACTTAAGATTTAAACTTTTAAATCTTGGGTTGGGTTCCCTGATGAATGCAGAGCAAAATTCCCTTTCATCCAGTGATTATTTAATATATACATACTATGAAATGATTTGTAATGTATGATGTAATAATATAATATTACATTTGGAATTGCCAAGCATATATTATATTATATATTAAAATCTTGCTGTGGTCCTGCTGCAGGTGCAGTGATTCAAACAATCTTCCAAGCCGATTAATAAGTGACAGTAAAAAAGGAATAAATTAAAAAATATCCAGTCACATATTTGATATTTAACATTTGACATCATTGTTTCTCAGTCAGTGTAAAAGCCTTCCTCGCGTCTCACTGCTGCCATCTGTTGCGTACTGCAGCCAAACACAGCTCCTTTAAGCCTCGTGTTGTCCTCGGGTCAGACTGACCCCTTTCACACTGTTTTATATCAGAAATATGGATTTCTTTCAACCAAATTGCCCAAAAATAACATGGATGATTCCATACAACGTTCTTCAGGTAACATTAATGATTACTTTCATTGAATTTTTGGGGTGTTTTAATTAATCTTATAGCATTTGAATTCTTTTTTTTAATGGTTTCCAACCAGTATCCGGACTCAACTTTGACATGCACCCGTCTGTGAGCCACTCAACATCTTCTGATCTTAACTATTAGTCAAAATAATTCATAATTTCTGCCTTTTTAGCTAACAATTTATGTATGATTTGATATAAATTAGCTTTGTTGACCATGAATTCCAAGAAAAAGTGTAAAATATATCATTAAACCAGCTTAGGTTTTTAAAAAAAGCGCCAAAAGCATGGAAAAAGTGACAAATAAATCAGAAAAAGCGGCATAAACATGGAAAAAGTGACAAATAAATCAGAAAAAGCGGCAAAAACATCGGAAAAGCACCAAAAAGAAATTTCATTTTCAATTTTGACCTGGAAGGACAAGTTCATGGTTAACGGGAAGACAACACCAGGGTTAAGCCTGTGCAGCATGCTGCTGCAAAGCCTTTGTGTGGAATAATAACATTTGAAATATGTTCAGTAATGACTAATGGACTCTAAGGTAGGTGCATACTCCATATATATATATATATATATATATATATATATATACCTCTATATTTGTTAACTATATGCTTGGGGGAATGAGTTTTAGAATCTGAATCCATGTTTGATATAAAACACTTCAATCTCTTACCTTCTTGAAAAGAGCAACATAAACCAAAATCCATTAATAACAACTAATGAATATTTGATGTATTATTGCAAAAACTGTTTATTAAGATCTTATTAACATGTACAACTGTGGTTCATATTTTACTTTTTTGTCCACCAGCCAAATGGCTAGTAAATGCCCAAATTTTACCAGCCACTTAATAGATAACCATAGTTTTTGGGCTGGTGAGTGAAGCAAATCAGCATTTGGCTGGTGGATGGTGCTAATTTTTAACCCTTTGTACAACTGCAGACCTAATGCCATTAATTAAAACTCACAAATGTTTATTAGACCTGACTACTCAAACACTGTTCCTAAAAACTGTAACTGATAAAGCATTATTCCCTTGTGTATTCACCATTAACAAAAGCCATTAGTTATAATGTATAAACAATTTATAAAGGGCGCCCAGTGGAGGAGGATGTACTCAGATAATTAACTTAAGTAAAAGCAGCAGAATTCAATCTCTTGCTATTTGAGCGATAAGACCTGAACCAAAAGAAAAACAATGGGCTAAAAGAGGCTAAAATCTCAAATTCTCTGTAGATGTATAGACTCTTCTCACATTACACATTTGATCAATTAACATGCGGGTAAAAGAAATAAGGGAACTTTACGAGTGATTTTACTTTGCCTAACGGCTGACTTTAGGCCCCACACAGGACAAACTGGCAGTGTCCATCCAGACCATGTTGCATGCCTCTGTGTGTTAATGTGTTTGTGTCACCGGGGCCGCTGTAAGACAAGCTGCACAGACACAGAGTTACTGGAATTTCTCCTCTCTGCTATTGATTTTCGGTGGGTTTTTTTTGGCAAATGTTTACACGACTAAGAAGAGACACACAAGCTGATTCCCTCCCCTTGCTCTCCACATCCGTGCATTAGAATCCAGGAAGCAGGCAGGATGTGAGCCGGCCAATAAGCTGCAGAGAGACAGTGAGGCTGTCGGTGGTGGTCGGTCCGTCAGTATGCAACAACGTGCACGCGGGGGAAACTGCTGCAGCTTCTCGTGCTTCACTGCCTGAGCAGTGGTCACGTTAGGATTTGGTGCAACAGAAATCACTTTGTATCCTACTGTGAAGGGGTTTAGTAGGATATGAGGTCATGCTTTGAAGAGCTCCCAAAAGTACTCAATTAAATCCTCAGTTAATCAATACTCAACCTGCGGCGTACAACATAACTCACAAAACCACGCAGCTGCTCTCTTGGTCCTTAGCTTCTGATCCTAGTAAGCTAGTATAGTATATATATATATGTATATATATATACAGTATATAGTAAGTGTAATTTAGAAAGACTGACTGGTCAGACTGCCAGTCCTCCATGAAGGCCACACTCTAAGAAATGTCTGTTAATTAACAGTTGTATGACTGTATGTTTTCTACCAGAAATTGTCCATAAAAAGTGATTCACAGTTGTATTTGTGTTTATTTATATTTCAGATTGCATTATGGGACCTTTATCTGTGCTCCGGCGACTTTTGGCAGCCATGGAGGCCATTTACCCGTCTGCATTTCACCAGGAGGTTCCTGGATAAGGGAGTGTCAAAAGCCTCAAAAAAGCTTCAAAAGTGGACCAAAAAGCGTTGAAAATGTGTAAAAAATCGTCAAAAAGTAAATAAGAACTGTTGAAACAAGCGTCAAAATTACTAAATGCGGCAGCTTCATCTGAGAGAATGTGAAATAAGATTTAAAATAACAGAAACTGTTCTAAGTTTTTACTTCAGCTGCAATTTTTTTCTTCAATTTTTGTTTTTAATTATGGTTAATGAGCTGCCAGGGTCTTCTACTTAAGTCATATAAAAGTGTGTTGGACGGTGAGAGACTGCAGTGCATCCTCCATCAGCTACACTCTAAGAAATAAATCCGTAAAATAACAGAAAAAAAGTTATAGCAGCTCATCAACCATAATTAAAAACAAAAATTTAAGAAAACATGGCCTCCATGGCTGCCAAAAGTCCCCGGAGCACAGATAAAGGTCCCATAATGCAATCTGAAATATAAATAAACACAAATACAACTGTGAATCACTTTTTATGGACAATTTCTGGTAGAAAACATACAGTCAGACAACTGTTAATTAAAGTGTACAGTACATGTACCCAAGTACTGTACTTAAATACAATTTCTCTACAATTATTTTATATTTTTTGGCACTTTGAAGTTTTAGATTATTAATAAACTGATAAGATATGATATATTATTAATAATTAAACTACACAACAGTTTCGATGATATATTTCGATGCAGCTGGGCATCGCCAATGATTTCCCAAATGGATTTAATTTTGATTTACAAGGGCATGAGCATCAACACTGTATCCGGACTAGCTACATTAAGTTTCTAAGCTGAGCTTGACCTCTGACCTAACCCCCCCACCCCCCGAGGGGGTGACAGGAAGAAGAACTTCCTTTCTAAATCAATACAGTGTCACATTATTACACTGTTGAAAAACACAGTAACCTTCTGCAGAGACCAGACTTAAAGAAGGTCTACCTTCTGTACACCAGTGGTGTACATTTACTTCTACTTTACTTCAGTATTTCAATTTCATGCTACTTTATACTTTCACGCCACTTCAATTCTGAGGGAAATCCAATTTATTCTCTTTTATATAGACCTTAGTGGTCCCTAATACTGTATCTGAAGTCTCTTTATATAGACCTTAGTGGTCCCTAATACTGTATCTGAAGTCTCTTTTATATAGACCTTAGTGGTCCCCTAATACTGTATCTGAAGTCTCTTTATATAGACCTTAGTGGTCCCTAATACTGTATCTGAAGTCTCTTTTATATAGACCTTAGTGGTCCCTAATACTGTATCTGAAGTCTCTTTTATATAGACCTTAGTGGTCCCCTAATACTGTATCTGAAGTCTCTTTTATATAGACCTTAGTGGTCCCTAATACTGTATCTGAAGTCTCTTTTATATAGACCTTAGTGGTCCCCTAATACTGTATCTGAAGTCTCTTTTATATAGACCTTAGTGGTCCCTAATACTGTATCTGAAGTCTCTTTTATATAGATCTTAGTGGTCCCTAATACTGTATCTGAAGTCTCTTTATATAGACCTTAGTGGTCCCTAATACTGTATCTGAAGTCTCTTTTATATAGACCTTAGTGGTCCCCTAATACTGTATCTGAAGTCTCTTTATACAGACCTTAGTGGTCCCCTAATACTGTATCTGAAGTCTCTTTATATAGACCTTAGTGGTCCCCAACATGGTGATGCTTTGATTTGCCTCCTTTGATGCCTTCTGAAATAAAAGCACTTGAATTCTGGTATTCCCAGTCAAAGATTCCCTGATGTGGAGTTCGATTGAACACAAAGTTTCTTTTTTACATCGAAGAATTCATCTCCGCCTTCGCTTGTGTATTGCTGTTTCAGAAAAATGTAAAAACCAACAGCAGAAATGCACACATACAGTAAGATCAATGCTCCATAGCGCTATGGTCAGAAACTCCTCAGGGTCCCTTTAACCCACTAAACAGGCAGGTTATTCATGTCTAAGACGGCATGCTTTCATGGTTTTGCCATTACATCAACCTCATACATTTATACACTTTTTTAAGACTCTTTTTGGGTGCATTTTAGGCCTGAAGACATGAAAGGTGAGAGAGAGGGGGAATGACATGCAGCAAAGGGCTGAAGGTCGAACCACGCTTAAAACATAGTCAATATTTGTTTGGCATTACCTGTCACTGCAGGAAGATCCATACGAGCATACACTTTATTCAATAAACAATACATAGCCTCAACATCATATATCAATATGTATGTATGTATGTGTGTGTGTGTGTGTGTGTGTTTGTGTGTTGAGTCCAGAGTCCAGTGACCAGTCTGGCTTGGGTTACGTTCTTTCTAACATGACGAAGAGGAGGAACCTCTCTGGATGCACCTTGCTTACGGGAAGCAGAGCGGGTGCAGACATAAATAAATCTCCCCTGAGGAAAGTTGATCCAGCAGCTCGCGTGTCTGCAGATGACTATCCAAGCCTGTCTGCATCTTAATGGCTATACAAAACACTGAGCATATGATACATATGCCGTCTTTATTTGTAGAAGAGGTACTTGAATCCTTAACTAGGTCTACTTAAGTAAAAGTAGCAGTATCACAGAGAAAAGGAACTTAATTCCACCGAAGTTATACTTTAAAGTAAAGAAGTGAAAATGGAAAGTAAACAAACTTATTGGGTAAAGGAGTAAAGTTAATGTTCAGCTGGAAAAAGGAAATAAAACAAAGGACAGAAAGACGGCAGAAAAGAAACTAAATGAGAATGAAAAGAAAGAAAGATAAGACAAAAAAACAGAGGAAGGCAAGAAGGAGAGTAGCATCTGTTATAAAGTAAAAGTATAATGTCTCATAAAATGGGAATACTTCGTTACTCATGTCTGGTGTTGTCACTGCAAAAAAAGAGGGATGATTGTCATAAGAAGGCCTGAACACTCATCCTCATACTTTTACTGTAAATTATTATTATAAGTCATAAATACACATCCATTATTTATCTAACTTTGCAGATTGATTGCATTTGTCCCCAGAAGAAGAAAAACACCTCTGCTGAAGGTGTTATTATTATTGCGCTCATAGTCATTTATTTCATTTAATGTCATTCAGGTATACAAAATCCCTTGCAATTCTATATTGTTAAGACAGGTGCATCCAAAAAAACACATCAAGAGTACGAACTGCTATTTAAAAGAGACCATTACTGGAAATATAACAATCCAATACATAAACATGAGAGAAGCAATCATGCTAAAATAAGAAATTAGCCACAAACTGCAAGTAAAATGTAGATCTAAGGATAATTTGAAGTCAAACATCCACTTTGCTTTGAGAGCAAATATCCCACCGCTCAAGTTGCTGCACATACAAAAGAATGGTGGAATACTTCTTTAAGTGAGATGTAATGAGATCCCGTGGTATCTAAAGTGAGAGGTTGGTCAGTGGAGTCTTCTGATACTGATCAATGGAAACAACTGGAGACCGGTGGAGCCAGAGACTCCCTTCTGATTCAATTTACCATCTCTGTAATGCACAGGATCATACAGCCTGCCAACCAACACACACACACACTAACACACACACACACACACACACAAAAATGGTTAACAAACGCAGCATTTCTGTCATTTAGATCAAAAAATGTAAGTCAACCAGAGTATAATCATTAACTAATAAATAAAAAATAAGCTGGACTTTGGCTTAGGATCCAACCAACCAACAAACTGCAGACAGGGAGTCTGGAAACAATTTCATTTCCCTTTAAAATCCCTCCTCCTTTCTTCCCCTACCTCCTCCTTCCATTGACTCCAGTGCTGTCATCTTGTCAGGCAAAACTATCACCAGACAACAACGTCAATATTAGACTATTCTGCAAAACCTCAGATCACGTTCACTGGCGATGTTTAGGCCATGCAAGTTTATTGACACAGCACCTTTCAGTAACAAGGCAATTCAAATGGCTTTACATTAAACATCAACAGCAACGAGACAACGTGTAAAAGAAACACACACAAAAGGACATTTGAAGACAATTAAAGAGAATAGAAACTAAAAACAAGCTAAAATAGTTTGCAACAGGCATACAATACAAGAATAAAAGTTAAAAAAATGTTTTGATTTAATAAAAGGCATTGTCAAAAAAAACAGAGTTGCAGCAGGCCTGCTGTTTTCTGAGAGTTTGTTCCAGATATGTAGAGTATAAAATCTGATGCTTCTCCATGTTTAGTCCTGATTCCAGGGATAGAAAGCACACCACGCACCTTGAGGGTAACATTTGGGACCATGATCAGGGTCCGTGGTCCACCCCGCTAACCTCCACACCCTCACTGCGTGCCCTGCTACACACAAGGAACAGCACTTCTTGCATTGGCATAAACGTCGGCAATGGACGTGAACATGTGCGTTTGATGCTGAGTGCAAACAAACTGCATCTGAAACTGTAACATATGCATTTTGTAGTTTCACTCTTCTAGACTGTGTAAATGTCAATAAAAAAATGACTGTAATAGCCTTCATATAAGAATACAAGCAGAGTAAAGTCTCCATTCAATCACAGCAGCATCAATTATTCATAACTGCTCCTGAAGGCTGTGCTGCTCCCGAGATCGATGCCTGTGTAATGTGGACTGATATTAGCCCCTGGTCGAGTTCTGGCTGCAGGTTAATGGGCCGACTGGATTTCACCCACTACAGGACGTACTTCCTGGATAGAACTCTGCACCACACCCCACAGACACACTTTATAAAATCACAGCCGATATGAGCAGGCTAAATATGTGTTTTTACTCAAAACTGTACACATAACAGCTGTAAGATCAAAGCTTGGAGCTTCTAGAGCCATGCATACACAAGCAATGCCTACCATACACTAAAAGACTCTGAAAATACTTTAAAAAAGACTAAAGTCTGACACCATCTCACATCTAAAAGACAATATGTCATTATGTCACTGAGTCACAGACTAGAAGATTTTACTACCAAGACCTAAAACGTACAATAAAATCAAACATTTTTGTTTCAAGATGGGTAAAAGTACGACTCGGACTGAGTTCTATGACCACCTTACATCAAACTCTCCTTTTTTTGATTTTAGAAGTGTCTGAGACAGTAGAATTGCGTGAAAGTTGTTTGGTGTTAGGTCGGCATAAGTGACAACCACCATGGCTGGCTGTGGTAGGCTTAAGGCAATGTCAATCAAGTTTTAAAATGTAAAGTGGCATTTTAAAGGATATGCCCTATACTTAAAGCGCCCATATTCTGCTCATTTTCAGGTTCATGATTGTATTTTAAGGTTGTACCAGAATAAGTTTACATGGTTTAATTGTCAAAAAACACCATATTTTGGTTGTACTGCACATTGCTGCAGCTCCTGTTTTCTCCCTTTGTGTTGAGCTCTCTGTTTTAGCTCCAGCGTGAGACATCCCACTTCTTTACTATCTTTGTTGGGAGTTGCACATGCTCAGTAGCTCGGTAAGATCCCATCAGCTAGATAACTTTGTCCAACTTTGGTCAGTACAAGGCGGGATTAGCTGGGAGACTTCTTCTAATCGAGGGGACACACACTGCAGAACAGGGACAGGAAGTAGTTCTTTTGGAGATTATGGTGAACTAGTGTGTGTTGTGGCAGTGTTTTTCCATTGAGTACAAGCTAGCATGCTAGCATGCTAAATCGTCTTGGCTAGTTAAGTAGAAAGCCGTGGAGATTTTGAGCAGCTCACCCGAAGCCTGAAGGCAGAGGACATTCAGGAACCTGTATCTCACGCTAAAAAGCATGGATAGTTTTTAGGTGTGTGGAAGCACCAGAGACACAAAATAACAAATCCCAGAAAAAGTGATTTTTTTTTTTCATAATATGGGCACTTTAAAGTCCCTTCAAGCTCCAGCTTCACTGTGCAGAATGATGTGTGTCCACAGTTGGACTCTTCACGTGCTTTCACATCCATCTGCTGACGGAGGAACCCTTCTGTGCTCAGCTGGATTTTATCATAGCCAACAGTGATCCAATATGCAATTCACACAACTGTGGTTTGGAAAACTTGGGGCACCCAGTGCACATACACTGAGAACTGACTTTTCTTAGTAATGAAGAGGCATCTTGTGTCCAATAGTTTTTGTCCAATATTGTTCATTTCAAAAGTTGTAATGAACAATATTTGCATATTCATAAATTAAAAATAAAAGCATAAATCAAGATTTTTAAATAAGGGAGTAGATATAATGGCAAACCATGTGTGTGTTTGTTGTGTGTGTGTGTGTGTTCTTCTCCAATCCATTATTCCACCCAATCAATTTGTGCTGCCGTTCAATGAAGAGGCTGAACGTTTCGTAGAGATTGCGGTAAACGGCAAGTTTCTGAGAATCTGTGAGTGACAAGATGAAAGTGTTGCCTAGTTACAGTCATCCTCCTTTTGTGTAATCAGATTAAATAATAAATACAGTTTATGATGCAGCAGATGGCTCTTGCAAGATCTGACATATAAAAAAACATGAGAAACAAATTAGGATTTAGTATTTCATTGTATTTGTAACTTGTATTTTTTGGACTAACATAGTTTTAATTGTTTTGTAAAGCCTCTTTGGGCTGCGTCTTTGCATGGAATGTGCTATATTTTTATCATGTATGTATACGTAATTTTATTGTGTATGTATTGTTCTTAGTTTTGCACTTTTTAAACATGTGGCTTTGGTGGTCTCTTCATCTTTTATTTATTTCTTTTATGTCATATAAGACAGCATTTTGTGTTTGTGAAATGCACAAAAGAGCAGGTAGCATGGCTTTAGACTCTTAAGTCTTGTTTTTCTTTGCATTTTAGAGCTTGAGTACCACATACAAATGGATTGTTCATATGAATTTTTTTAGAAAGTTTGAGAAAATTTGAAGAAACAGAAAGGGGTCGGTTTTATAACCCAACCCCCTATTGAATTGGGCAAAGTCTTATTAACCCTCGTGTTGTCCTCGGGTCAAATTGACCCGTTTCAAAGTGTTTTATATCAGAAATATGGATTTCTCTCAACCTAATTGTCCAGAAATAACATGGATGATTCCATACAACGTTCTTCAGGTAAAATGAATGACTACTTAATTGAATTTTTTGGGTGTTTTATTTAATCTTATAGCTTTTAAATTCTTTTTTTTTTTTTTTATGGTTTCCAAACCAGTATCCAGACTAAACTTTGACATCTGCCCATCTGTGATCCACTCAACATCTTCTGATCTCAACTATTAGTCAAAATAATTCATAATTTCTGCCTTTTTAACTAAAAACGTACGTATAATTTGATATAAATGAAGTTTGTTGACCATGAATTCGAAGAATAAGTGTAAAACCTGTTATTAAACCAGCTCAGGTTTTTAAAAAAGTGACAAATAAATCAGAAAAAAGCGACAAAAACATCGGAAAAGCACAAAATGTTCATTTTCAATTTTGACCAGGATGGACAAGTTCATGGTTAATGGGAAGACAACACAAGGGTTAAGAAATGGGACAATTGTTAAGTATAGTAATAGTTAACTCATCTGACTTTACCTAACTGGGGTTGTCGAATCCTTTATCTAAAGTTCAGACAGTTTATTTTGAGTTTCTTGCAGCTATTTTGGAGTCAGGTAAATGGATCTGGTTGGTTGCCAGGACATGTGGCGTTATCCTCCTGCTGGGCTGTGTGATAATGTGAACAGCATTAAATATTCACTTAAGAGGAAGTTGAGCGTCACTACATTATCTGAGATGTCAGGCATTTATTGATGACTATCCTTTATCTGTTAGACACACACACCCACACACACACAGGGAGTAATATTATTTGTCTGATAGATGTAGTCTATTTGTTTCATGAATTATAGATCTTCCAAAATGTCATCGACAGTGTACATGACATCACTTTGACAGATGAGTCCTTTCAGCAGCACTTGCTGGAAGTTTGAACTGGGAAACTCAAAAAGGTTATTCAATCAATAAGTGGCGCTTTTTAAAACGCTTCGTTGGGTCCTCTACTGGGCTGAATTGTTAATTAGACAGAGCCTGCGATGCTGAAGCGGGGAGTGTGTACAGGCTGCTTGTAAACTGAATAATCTTCTTCTAGTTTGGCATCCTCTGCAGACAGACTTAAACAGATTTAAAGCTCCCCATGAAATGTGCTTTGATGCTTTAAGTTAAGCTATGGGCCTCTGATGAAATTACATTAACTCAAATCAGTGCGCAGGAATAGAATTACTAGCAGAAATAATTCACTTTGTGAATGAAAAAGCACTCTCCAGTTGCTCTGGTCTGATCTTTTCTCTCTCTCTTTGTTGGAGATGGAATTCATCAATGAATGTGTAAAAAAGATGTAAGAGAGAGAAGAGGATGTCTTACTGCCATTAACCTGAAACAAACCTCCCCTCTCCCGGCTGGACCCCACTCCACCTCCCTCCCTTCATCCATTCATTCATAACCCAGAGAGGAAGAAAGGAAACTGCTGCCCCCTTTGGGAATAGGCATCATAATTATATAGGAAGAGGAACAGTCTGCCATCTGTTAGAGCTGGAGCTGGCTGCAGGCGGGTCACACATGTCCGCTAATGTGCAGTGAACAACTGGTCATACCATGGATGTGCATGTCTGACACTGTTTGCAAGGTAAGATAATCTCCTGCATTAAGAGTTAATCATAGCAGAGAGGGATTACCAGCCTGTGATGTTAAACCCCTTGCTGCTCACAGGCTGGTCAGTTTAATTAGAGTGTTATTTTGTATCGAGACTACAAACTGCTGCCATGTACAAATACAACTGAAAGAGACTATAACTGTAGCTATAAGTGTTAAAACAAAAGCTTTGTAGGCAGTTCAACAAAGCTTTCCTCCTGAACTATCTCTGAATGAAGCATGAAATGTTGCCTGGTTAGATGTTAAACCACTTTCTGTTGTTTTTTATGGGAGCGGATCTATTTTTTTCTGCAGGCTGTTTCTGAACTCTGCAGTCTTAATTTGATTTCTTGCCGCTGGTCCTGGAGATGATCAGCCTGTTAGTCTTGTACCAAATGATGAGATAGCAGTCCTGCACAGCACACAGATTAAAAAAAAGTTGTTTGGGGTGTAACCAAAATGGATCGGATAAATAAATACATGCAATGCCGTAAAGAATCCAGCGTGGCTCTTATGAAGTACTTTAGAGACCAGTGATTTGAAAAGAGTTGTTTATAGCACCATTAAGGTCCCAACTCTAAAGAAAACCTTTTCAAAATTGATCTTTCTGACACAAAAACGGACTTAGAAGTGATGCAAATAATATTTTATACTGTTTTGTAAATGTGTTAATGATATGAGTAATGCTCTTACAATGGTGTTCCGACTCAGACGCCTGTTTTTAAATGTGCCACAGACTAAGAAGAGGAAGCAGCCATGTCAGAGAAGAAGCCACGAGGTTCGGACACGCGTCCCAAATGTGGCCTTCGCAGTTGGAGTGCAGACAGTTATATTTGGCGGAGGAAGAAACGCTCCCGGAGCTCTCGCAACGGGTCGAGTCCTGGAGGACTGGAGGCGGAGGGGACGGAGGAGCTTGGTGTGCGGTCGACATCCTGTCCGAGGCGGCGCAGAGAGAGAAAGTGTAGCTGCAGCACTCTCGGGGATGCATTGACATCTGCAGACATTGATGTAGTGTGTCGGAAAGCCCTGTCCCACCGCTCTCTGCGGCAGAAGTTTCAGGATGCTGTTGGCCAGTGTTTTCCTCTGCGCTCTCACCATCACCACCACCACCACCATCACCACCATCCATCGGGCTCCTCGCGACCCTTCTCAGTGCTCTTCTGGTCCAAACGCAAGATCCACGTCTCAGAGCTCATGCAGGAAAAGTGTCCCTTCTCGCCCAAATCTGAACTGGCCCGATGTTGGCACCTTATCAAAAATCATGCCACCCATCCAAGTGCTCTCAAGGACATGGACATGGACATGGAGGCTCCCCTCAAACCCAATGCCTCATCTTCCTCTTCATCCCCACCCCAGACCCCTCTTTCCTGGGACGACATCTGCTGCTCTCCTGGGCCTGGAGGTACCACTCTGGAGGACTGGAACCCTTCTTGTCCTCATGGAGGAGCAGATGGCAGCTGTGGCCACACTGACTACATCCTGGTCCCAGATCTCCTCCAGATCAACAACAGCTCCTGTTACTGGGGTGTGTTGAACCGCTTTGAGGCAGAGGATCTGCTGGAGGGCAAACCGGAGGGAACATTTCTCCTCCGAGACTCTGCCCAGGATGAGTTCCTCTTCTCAGTCAGCTTCCGTCGCTACAGCCGCTCCCTGCATGCACGCATTGAGCAGAATGACAAGCGTTTCAGCTTTGATGTGCGAGACCCATGCATGTACCGGGATCCAAGTGTGACAGGACTACTGAGACACTACAGCGACCCGGCTACCTGCCTCTTCTTTGAGCCCCTTCTTTCCCGGCCGCTACCACGGACCTTCCCTTTCACCCTCCAGCACCTGTGCAGGGCTGTGATCTGTAGCCACACCACCTACCAGGGCATAGATAACCTGCTGCTGCCTCCTCAGCTCAGGGACTACCTCCGACAGTACCACATCAAGTGTGACGGGGCCTGTGCGCTGTGACAGTCCAAAGCAGGCCTCATACCGTGATAGGACAAGCAAAGGCAGGTTCTCTTTGCAAAGAGACAAGAATATTGAATTCCAATATTGCAGATGTTTGAGGTCTAAAAATTGCAGATGTTTGAGGTCTAAAAATTGCAGAACTGGATAGTTCTGTAAGATGTTTGTAGATCTAGATGCGTCTAGAGATAGAACAATTAAACCTACAAAGCCTTCTCTACAGGTCTGAACTCATCTACTGTAGGAACTCAAGGGCATAATGTCTCTTCTTTCAGTACTATGGGATAGTTTGAGGCCTTGAATGTTGGCTTTCTGCTTGCGGCCATCTTGACAGCTACTTGAGGCAAGTCAAGTCACTGGTAATTCATAGGCAATCACGCCCAAACACACTTGCCTTAATATTCTTAATGGAGTAAGGAGTCTCACCAAGACATTAAACTGTAACCCTCACTCTTTGTGGAATATTGACTCACGTTTTCCTCTTGACTTCAATGCAATCAGAGTTGTCTTGTTTGGGCATCTTGTATATCCAGTGGCCACTAGAGGAACTGCACCTTTCATGGTTTCCTAGCTGAGACACCTCCTTTAATGTAGTTTAATGTCATAAAAATGTGATTCTTTGCAATTGTTGTTGTCCTGTAGGTATAGAGACTCCAACTGCATCTAGTCATATTCAAACATATTACTTCCTCAATAACTATCCAACAAAACAACATTTTAAACCTGATCCCTTGTTAGGGGGAAATGGTACAGTGTGGCCCTTTCCAACACTGCCATATAAAAACTGTTGTAGTCAAACTAATCACAACATTCAAACTACATCTCCCTCTAGATCAGGGGTCTTCAACGTTTTCCAGGCCAAGGACCCCCAAACTGATGGCGAGATGGAGCGGGGACCCCCTAATTATATATATTGTATAAAATTGTGTTATCAAACTGGTCCTATAGTGCCATGTGTAAATGTACCTTGTTATTGTGCATTCAATACTAAGATACTCAAATAATACACAGGTTCATATATTCATGTTTTTATTTTAAACATGTGCGAGGCACAGTGAGTAGGGTGGCCATGCCACTCTGATTGAAAATTGCAGGGGGGAGGGAATATAAAAAAAAGTTTAATCAACCAAAACTTTCGCGACCCCCATGCAGTACCTCCGCGGACCCCCTAGGGGTCACGGACCCCCTGTTGAAGACCCCTGCTCTAGACACTTTGTGCATAGACTGAAGTTGTAAACCACGTTTACTTTCTCGTGGGAAAGTTGGTCAAACCGAAGACGAGAGGAGGCAAAAGAGACATAGCTGATAAATTGGTTCAAATATTGCAGACGTCACAAATGTTGTCTTAATATGCTTTTCCAACATATCAGTTTCTTATGAAGGACTTAAACTAATTCAATGGGATTGCATTCTTCTCTTCAGCCACAAGATGGTGGCACAGCCACAGCTTTTGGACCGCCTTCATCTACTCACATGTCATTCTTCACACAACTCAGCCGCTTCTTCATCATTCAGTCTTAAAGCTCCTGTGTAAATGTATGAACAGCAATTGTACCTCTACAGTTTTCACTAGTATTGCTATCGGAATAACTGTTTACATGTTGGAGTTACGGTGGACCTGGGAGCTCAGAGAACTGCAACTTAAATCAAGCACACGCAAGTAGATAAATACAATCAAAATGTTGAATCAAAAAAGTACATCATTTTGTTTTTGTAACTGTTTTCTTAAACAGTTTTTTTTTCTTCATTTTGTTTTGTTGCGTGCATTTGGTTGCGTTTTATTTCTAAATGCATGTGAAATTAAATTAATTATGATGTTTCATCTCGTTTGTCTCAACTTGCAGTGCTCTTAGCTCTCGGGGCCATCGAACAGACTGGAGTGCAGTACGCTGTAGGACCAAGCAGTATTCTCAAAGTATTTGAATTTCTGTGATTCCCCTTGAGGCATATATTGTATTCACCACACTGATACACAAACCAATAAATGCCATTTACACTGCCTCTGTCGTATGACTGTCTCAGATTTTTTGTCATCTCCGGAGAGATTTAATGGCTCAGCTTAAGTCATGCTTACCCACCCATGTCTGTTCATGCTACAACTGTGGGCTGTGTCATAGTCAGACAGGCTAATGGCAGGGAAAATGCTGCTTTTGGAGTATTTGCTCTGAAAACAATTCATTCCGCTCACTGCAAAGGAAAGGACACCTCTAAATGCCAGTGCAAATGAAGAGATAAGGACATGAAAAAGACAATTTCCCCCGATAACTGGGGTGGAATACAGATGTATTGGTTCATGTGTCATTCAGTTTCTATTGAACTAGCATCAGCCTTGAGGTTGTATTTAAAATATCAGCATTTTACTTCTAAATGCTCGAGTAAACTGGCTAGTCTGTTGTCAGACTTTTCTGTTTTTTCCACTTTGTGCATTTCATAATTAATGTTATGGTTTAGATGAGCTGGTTTGGTCTCCAGAGTTAGGATGTTAGCTCTTTGCTCTCTGACTGGTTTTAACGTTAGACAGTTACACAAAACTTACATAGATTCATTTTAAGCCTTGAAATTCAGCCACCCTACATTTAGACTGTCTAACAACTAAAAGCTGTGCTTCCATGGCAGCAGTCAACAACATCTGCTGACACCTGAACTAAAGGCTCAATAGGCCTTCTTTCATGGAAGATATTTTCACAAAGCACAGGTGTAAATAATACAGTTAATGATGGCTGAATGCCATTTAGCTGCTTCAGTTTCAGGGTTATGGTGTTGTGCATCACACTGTCATGACATTCAGGGACACTTAAATGATTAATAGATAACAGTAATGTTAATGCTATAAGTAATATCTGTGGTTTTCCTACTACAACAAGATAAAATGTCTTTTGTTTCACTTTATTTTTCCAGTAAACATCCTTACAATTGTTAGGTTCTTCCATAATATCAGTGCCAGTAACTTCTAATTTTGTCCACATTTTGTTCTAATTGTTTCTTAATAGGCTAATATACATACAGTATAAATAGTGAAATAGGCTAAATATGATTTACTGGAAAATACAGAGAAATCCTATGTAAAATCAGACATGCCTGAATGGAAAAATCCTTTTTTCATAACCACAATTTCTGACACTGCGACGATTCAACAGTGAGACTGGTAGTGGAATCTGGCTCTTTAGATTGAATCGTTGAATAGTTGACCCCCTACAAGATACATATGAATATAAATATATCTAAGACACATGCGATGAACATCTCATGCAACTGCTGAATTAGGGTACTAGCACCTTTTTTGGACCAATTCAGGCACTGTATAATACAAAGCTTTTCTGTTAGAGAGGACAGAGGATATCAGCGTCAAAAAAATACATTTTATTTATACTCTAAATACAGTATATTAGTCCCATTTAAAGAAGAACGCCACTGATATTACATATAAAGGTCAGTTAACTAGTCATGGAGAGCACTACTCAGCCTCTGAATTTAGGGAAAGCGTAATTATAACAGAAAGTCTGGATTGGGGTTATTTAACAGGCAGGGAAGGCAAGGCAAGGTATAAGTTGCATTATGGGAAATGTAGGATTTAATATTTCTTGAGCATCACTCACAGGGACGGGACTAAAAGTCGGGATATTTGAGCCTGTTGCTTTTATTTTAACCATTTAAAAAAGTGTCACACCACTTTATTAATACTATTAAAGGGTTAACAACTTTGTACAACTGATGAACTTTTGTCAGATTTAAGCCACAAAGTCGATCTGTGTGTTTGATCCCTTTAACTGCCTACAAGTCAAAGCTCAGTCAATGGACAGGGTTCAGGCGGAGCCACATCAATTGATTTTCTTGAACCACACATGAAATATTAATGTTAGCATCATTTTTCAGCAGCTCCAAAGCTATATTCACGATACATTTGATATCCAAATCTGAGAAGTTCACCCAGGACTGTTACATACAGACAGACAGGTATGCCTAAAACACAGTATCAGGACTGTTACATGCCTAAAACACAGTATCAGGACTGTTACATGCCTAAAACACAGTATCAGGACTGTTACATGCCTAAAACACAGTATCAGGACTGTTACATACAGACAGGTGTGCCTAAAACACAGTATCAGGACTGTTACATACAGACAGGTGTGCCTAAAACACAGTATCAGGACTGTTACATGCCTAAAACATAGTATCAGGACTGTTACATACAGACAGGTGTGCCTAAAACACAGTATCAGGACTGTTACATGCCTAAAACACAGTACCAGGACTGTTACATGCCTAAAACACAGTATCAGGACTGTTACATGCCTAAAACACAGTATCAGGACTGTTACATACAGACAGGTGTGCCTAAAACACAGTACCAGGACTGTTACATGCCTAAAACACAGTATCAGGACTGTTACATGCCTAAAACACAGTATCAGGACTGTTACATACAGACAGGTGTGCCTAAAACACAGTACCAGGACTGTTACATGCCTAAAACACAGTATCAGGACTGTTACATACAGACAGGTGTGCCTAAAACACAGTATCAGGACTGTTACATGCCTAAAACACAGTATCAGGACTGTTACATGCCTAAAACACAGTGCCAGGACTGTTACATACAGACAGGTGTGCCTAAAACACAGTACCAGGACTGTTACATGCCTAAAACACAGTATCAGGACTGTTACATGCCTAAAACACAGTATCAGGACTGTTACATGCCTAAAACACAGTACCAGGACTGTTACATACAGACAGGTGTGCCTAAAACACAGTACCAGGACTGTTACATGCCTAAAACACAGTATCAGGACTGTTACATACAGACAGGTGTGCCTAAAACACAGTACCAGGACTGTTACATGCCTAAAACACAGTATCAGGACTGTTACATGCCTAAAACACAGTATCAGGACTGTTACATGCCTAAAACACAGTACCAGGACTGTTACATACAGACAGGTGTGCCTAAAACACAGTACCAGGACTGTTACATACAGACAGGTGTGCCTAAAACACAGTATCAGGACTGTTACATGCCTAAAACACAGTATCAGGACTGTTACATGCCTAAAACACAGTATCAGGACTGTTACATGCCTAAAACACAGTATCAGGACTGTTACATGCCTAAAACACAGTACCAGGACTGTTACATACAGACAGGTGTGCCTAAAACACAGTACCAGGACTGTTACATGCCTAAAACACAGTATCAGGACTGTTACATACAGACAGGTGTGCCTAAAACACAGTACCAGGACTGTTACATGCCTAAAACACAGTATCAGGACTGTTACATGCCTAAAACACAGTATCAGGACTGTTACATGCCTAAAACACAGTATCAGGACTGTTACATGCCTAAAACACAGTACCAGGACTGTTACATACAGACAGGTGTGCCTAAAACACAGTACCAGGACTGTTACATGCCTAAAACACAGTATCAGGACTGTTACATGCCTAAAACACAGTATCAGGACTGTTACATGCCTAAAACACAGTATCAGGACTGTTACATGCCTAAAACACAGTACCAGGACTGTTACATACAGACAGGTGTGCCTAAAACACAGTACCAGGACTGTTACATGCCTAAAACACAGTATCAGGACTGTTACATACAGACAGGTGTGCCTAAAACACAGTACCAGGACTGTTACATGCCTAAAACACAGTATCAGGACTGTTACATGCCTAAAACACAGTATCAGGACTGTTACATGCCTAAAACACAGTACCAGGACTGTTACATACAGACAGGTGTGCCTAAAACACAGTACCAGGACTGTTACATACAGACAGGTGTGCCTAAAACACAGTATCAGGACTGTTACATGCCTAAAACACAGTATCAGGACTGTTACATACATACAGGTGTGCCTAAAACACAGTATCAGGACTGTTACATGCCTAAAACACAGTATCAGGACTGTTACATACAGACAGGTGTGCCTAAAACACAGTACCAGGACTGTTACATACAGACAGGTGTGCCTAAAACACAGTACCAGGACTGTTACATACAGACAGGTGTGCCTAAAACACAGTATCAGGACTGTTACATGCCTAAAACACAGTATCAGGACTGTTACATACAGACAGGTGTGCCTAAAACACAGTATCAGGACTGTTACATGCCTAAAACACAGTATCAGGACTGTTACATACAGACAGGTGTGCCTAAAACACAGTATCAGGACTGTTACATGCCTAAAACACAGTATCAGGACTGTTACATACAGACAGGTGTGCCTAAAACACAGTATCAGGACTGTTACATGCCTAAAACACAGTACCAGGACTGTTACATGCCTAAAACACAGTATCAGGACTGTTACATGCCTAAAACACAGTATCAGGACTGTTACATGCCTAAAACACAGTATCAGGCAAATATTGTACATGTTACTCTCCTATGTAACTTTAGTTACTTTCCAGGTTTATATTACTAATGCAAAATATGAACCAACTAATAGGCTACATTAAGCTACCCATTAGTTTATAAAGTAATTAAAATTAGCTTCACCTTTACCGGCATATTACATAATATAGGCTTATAATACATAGGCTAATATATATGATTTTGCAAATCAGAATCAGAAATACTTTATTGATCTCAGAAGGGAAACTCTGTGTTGCAGTTGCACAAATAGTATAAATACCAGAGTAGAAATATAAATAAATAAATATAAGGAGTGTGGCTATGTATTGGCTATGTATTTAATTTTTAATTTAATTTAATTTGTTTATTAATCCCCAGGGGGGAAATTACAATTTACATAGTTAAAGGAATATTATGATACAGTATTTACATAATTAAGGAGTTGCAATGGTGAAAAGTAATAATAATAATAATAATAATAATAATAATAATAGAAGCAATTGAGTATTGCACACATTTCAGGCCAGTGTTATTGCAAAGGGTAATTCTGCATGAGTACTTTAAGTATATTTTGATACTAATACTTGTAATATAGTATTTTACACTGCAGTATTGCTACTTTTACTTTACCCTCATGTTGTCCTCAGGTCAAATTTGACCCGTTTTCAGTTTTTTTGGGGCCTTCGAAATAAGCGCTGAAAATTCAACATTACAAATATCAAATAACTTTTAAAAAAAACATCCAAAAAGCACCCACAAGATTTTAAAATTGACAAAAATGTCAGAAAAAAACGATAGTAGTGTTAAAAACACGTCTTTTTTTTCATGGTTGACGGGAAGACAACACAAGGGATCTCCTTCAAACGTAGGAGGGGTTACGACCGTTGCGTCATTACGTAGCTGGCGGGAGTTGTGACGCAGCGTTTCCTTGTTTTTGACGCAGCGCGGGAGATTCAGGAGACGAAGGGTCTGTGGAGACAGTCAGCCGGGGAATTTGTAAGTTGGCAGACTAACTAACTCTAATTCAGACTAACTAGTTACATAAACTCTCCGTTTAGTCCGAGTTGAGCACCCCATAAACCGAAGCGCCGAGTTTAATTTACCGTAAGTTAGCTAACTAAAGCTACGCCGAGTTTAATTTACCGTAAGTTAGCTAACGCTACGCCGAGGTTAATTTACCGTAAGTTAGCTAACGCTACGCTGGCTGTATTAGACAGGGCAGTGGATAACTGTGGTCTACACGTGTGTCACTATTGTGAAAGGTCCACGTGTTTGTCCTCCCTTCACGTACTGATTCGGGTTTGTGTATTTCTTGTCGTCAGTGTGCTGGTTTTGGGAACAATGCCTTGCGAGAGGAAGCCGATGCGTTACGGCCACTCGGAGGGACACACCGAGGTCTGCTTCGACGACTCCGGGAAGTAAGTCACATATTAGGGCTGAATCCCATTTCTCCATCTTACCCCTACCCCTTGGCCCCTACCCCTTGGCCCTTACCCCCTACCCCTTGGCCCTTACCCCTTGGCCCTTACCCCCTACCCCTTGGCCCTTACCCCCTACCCCTTACCCCCTACCCCTTGGCCCCTACCCCTTACCCCTTGCCCCTTACCCCTACCCCTTACCCCTTGCCCCTTACCCCTACCCCTTGGCCCTTACCCCCTACCCCTTGGCCCTTACCCCCTACCCCTTACCCCTACCCCTTGGCCCCTACCCCCTACCCCTTGGCCCTTACCCCCTACCCCTTGGCCCCTACCCCTTGGCCCTTACCCCTTGGCCCTTACCCCTTGGCCCCTACCCCTTACCCCCTACCCCTTACCCCCTACCCCTTGGCCCCTACCCCTTGGCCCTTACCCCTGGCCCTACCCCTACCCCCTACCCCTTGGCCCTTACCCCTTACCCCCTACCCCTTGGCCCTTACCCCCTACCCCTTACCCCTACCCCTTACCCCCTACCCCTTGGCCCTTACCCCTTGCCCCTTACCCCTACCCCTTGGCCCTTACCCCTTGCCCATTACCCCTACCACTTGACACAGTGGCATATGCATTTATATATTTATATATTTAATAGTTATTTTATGTTCACTTTGGTGGTGCAGAGGCAGATATTCTTATCTGTGTAGTACTTAGGTCTGTTTGCAGTACATATGTGTACACATGTATCATGTATACATACATATACACCATGTGTACACATGTATCATATACATACATATACACCATGTGTACACATGTATCATGTATACATACATGTACACCATGTGTACATACATATACACCCTGTATACATACATATACACCATGTATACATGATGTATACATACATATACACCATGTATACATACATATACACCATGTATACATGATGTATACATACATATACACCATGTATACATGATGTATACATACATACACACCATGTATACATGGTGTATACATACATTTACACCATGTATACATGATGTATACATACATACACACCATGTATACATGGTGTATACATACATTTACACCATGTATACATGATGTATACATACATACACACCATGTATACATGGTGTATACATACATTTACACCATGTATACATGATGTATACATACATACACACCATGTATACATGGTGTATACATACATTTACACCATGTATACATGATGTATACATACATACACACCATGTATAAATGGTGTAAATGTATATCTGTTTCAGTTATCACTGTTTTGATTGATTGTTCAGAAAAACATTTTAACAAAAATCTGTCTTTATTGCTGATAAATTAAACATAACAGGCAAAAACATTACATTAAATATATTATATTATCAACTATTAGAACCATAACTAACATGTCACACACATAAAAAGGCTGTTTCAATTTGTAGCTATCATATTGTGTGTTTTATGTAAAGCACTTTGTGATTTTTAACTGTGAAAAGCGCTATGTAACTACATGTTACTTACTTACTTAATTAATGTATTTATTAAAGTTAACTTTGCTGTCTTGTTATAAGTCAGGTGTTCAAACTCTAGGCAGTTTTTCTCAAATAAAAATACATATTTTGAGGAACTCTGGCCACTCTGAGGCTTAAAGATGTTATATTTTATTTTTTAAAGCAATGTTCATTTAATTTAAAATTCATTTAATTGAATGCTACTGCCTGGTTTCATTTCATAGACACTAATCTAATTTTTCCAAGTCATTAAATGTTTTTGCATTCTCTGGAACATGTTAACAAAACATTGTTATATCCCATTTAATGTGTTTTTGTTTGTTTTACAGTGTTATTGTACGCTTAGTTTTGAATTCAGAATCTGACCCCCTGTATACAGTCTGTGGTTTAGATTAAAAAAAACAAACAGAAGTCATTGTGGAATTTAATTCACTCTTAATCCTCATTTTGCACAATAAAAAGACAAAAAAAGGACACCTGACCATGATGACTTCGTCCCCAGGTTCATTGTGACGTGCGGGAATGATGGCGACGTTAGGATTTGGGAGGGTCTGGATGACGACGATCCGAAGTTCATCACTGTCGGGGAGAAGGCCTTCTCTCTTGCTCTCAAGGTTGGCCGTTTATCTTCTGGTTGTTTTTTGGGATCTTTGTGTTAACTAGGGCTGTAACCTCCCAGTGGACTGGTCCATTTATTGGTCGATACGTTCTGATTGGTTGATTTTTTGCCGTGTTATTCCATCAGGTGGAAGCATGGACCGTTACGGTCAATGGGTGGAAAGCACTAATTGCTAATGGGGGTGTTTACAGAGCACCCCTGTTTCACAGGTAACAGGCTGTCTCCAGAACACCCCCCTTGTTTTCTCCTTTTTTGGATTAGCCCGACCCACCGGAGACAGACTGAAGAAAGAACTAGAAAGCCTTCGTCTGATGGTTAGCTGGATATTTATGTAACTGTGAGTGTTTAGTTTCCAGTCAGTCCTCCTCTACCATGTCCAAGACATCGGCAGTGTGGCAGCATTTTACAAACATAGATCACGGAAAAAAGTCAAATGCAAAGTTTGCAAGCAACAGTTAGCATATCGCAGCTGGACTACAAACATGGCGTATCCCCTAAAAACGGTAAGCTAACCTGTCTGCGTTAGGTTGCCCTGTCTGTTTGGAGTAGGCTGTATGAACATATCAGAGTCGGCATATTTCATAGTCTAATAATCGTTTTATAACTACCGGCACACCCACCCGCAACCACGGTAGCGTTCCCCAGACTCCCCCAGACCACCCCAGACCCCCCCGCACCCCCCTAGACCCCCCCAGACCCCGCTGGATGTTAAGCCTCTACCATCCAAACGCTAAAATAATATCACGGAAGGAATTGTTGACTTTCTTGCTCAGGATATGAGGCTCATTGCTGTTATGGAGGGCTGAGGTTTGAAGAACTTGTTAATATACAGCGCCAGCACGCCCCACCATCATGCATGGACTATACAACACACTGAGCTTGACCACAGATATGTTAAAATATACAGTATATATTAAAGTGGACGTGCCTTTTGTGTTTAAGAGTAAAAGCTTTAAATGAATAGTCTAGTCGTGTCTCAGCCGCGAAGTCGGACGTGCACAGAGTGCTGCTGCAGCGCTGTCAGAGCCGACAGACGAGGCATTTCAGTGCAAAATAATAAGGTCCAAAACGATGTAATATACTGCAAATAGACAAGGACAAGTACTGCAGGACAGTACAGTTAATTAATCTTGCATTTTTTCCGCACCCCCCCCCCCCCAGTTGATTTTTAGTCAAAATTTTCCCGACTTCAGTCGACCAAGATGGTTGATTACAGCCCTAGTGTTAACGTGTGATTGATTTCTATGGAGGCCTTTTCTACTGAATCAGCGGTCGGTGGAGGATTGAGATGTTTGTCCCTCCACAGAACGGCAAGCTGGTCACCGCTACCTCCAACAACACCGTGCAGATCCACACGTTTCCTGACGGCGATCCGGATGGGATCCTGACCCGGTTCACTACCAACGCCACACATGTGGTCTTCAACAGCAGCGGCTCCAGAGTCGCTGCCGGATCCAGGTACTTAAGATTTCTTCTAGAAAACGGGACAAGAAGCCAGTGAAAAGGGATTGCAATGTTCGGTCCAAGAGGTTGGAAATCTAAAGCTTTCTATTTTACACATCACATCTCCCGTGCAAAACCAGAAAGTTGTGGTTTTATGTGGAATTGTGCAGTAAAATTGAAATTCTTTGTTAGGAATAATCCCTTGAGATGTGACATCTCGTTTTCGAGGGGGTCCTTAAAGGCAAAAAAAAATAAAAAATATACAGTACATTCACATTTAGACAAAACAGTTAACAAAACAGCTTGAGGGGACATAATAAAAAAAAACATACACCCCGAACATACACACATACTGACAAACACAAACAGAAGCTCTTCATCACACCAAAATCACCCATATCCTCCCCATTCCAACCAATAAATATTAAACAATAAAACAGTTAAAGTTATTAATATAGACAGTTTGAAAAAGATGAATAAATAATATTATATACATATAGCATGTACAAATACACGCATATATACATACATGCGCACGTACATATACACAGTTACTTACACACATATATTCATATATACATATGTACACACATACATACTGTACGTGTACATAGATATACATACATACAAACAAACAATACATAAATAATCAAGTATAAGTATCAATTAAATATATCAATTATGAGAAAAACAGTTGCAGATTGTATGCAAAATGTCTCCGACTGAGGAGGATGTGGACAGCGAGGGCAGGGACATGGAGGTGGAAGATAGTGAGGAGTTTGGGAGGGAGGATGTGGTAGATGAGGATGATGATGATGATGATGATGATGATGAAGTGCTGGATGATCCTTAGAGTTGCGCAACGCAGTAACCGGCGGTAGACGTGTCGGCGCGAAGCATCCGGCACTAACGGGTCCCGTTTGTCCCTGTCCTCGCTGTCCACATCCTCCTCTGTCGGAGACATCGTCTCGCTCGTCTCTCAAAAAAATCATCAACAAACGCACGTGTATGTCTGGTTGATTGACATGATTTTCAGCCAACCACAGTACATGTTGGTGGTCACGTGGCTTTAAATGGCCAACAAGACCCGCCTCATGTGTATCTGAACCAATGACAGTGCGTTCTCTGCTGCACGCGTCATGAAAAGACCGACGAATGCAAAATGCTGCCACGCAGCGGCCGGCAGGAGGTTCAGGGTTGCTACGCAGTAACCGGCGGTAGATGTAAACGGGTTAAGAGATCTCTCACCACCAGAGCTGAAAGACAAGCAGATGTCACTTCTCATCTGCCAAGCGATGCGCGGCCCCTGCCTCCGCCGGTGAAGCTGCCGTGCGTGATGAGTCTGTGTTCGGTATACTATGACTAAACCGGGCTCAGATCCTATTAGAGTCAGTTTTGTTGTACCTGGATGATGTTTCCACCTCGCAGACACGGCAGCATGTTGGATTGCCGTCTGATTGGTCTGGATTAGAGATATAAGAGAGATTGATTTGCCCTAGGCAGGTTTATCACAGCAATAAAAGCCCCGAGCATGGCGCCTTATTGACGCGGCTGTCTCCACACTGGTAATGTCTCTGGTGGTATTGATTGTAGAAATCCAGCCATCTAAGGCTGTTAGGCCGAATTTGGCATCTGCTTGTTGTTGGATGTTGGAGGAAATCAAGGTTTTTTTTTTCTTTCTCGCGTTCATTGAATTGACAATTTGCACTCGTGCCGGGTCCCAGCTGATGTGCCCCTTCCCTCCATTTTGCCCCTGGCGTCTCGTGTGAACGCAGATTGCCTGCACATGCCAGTTTGCACGTTTAATTTCTGTTTTCCTCCAGTGACTTCATGGTTAAGGTGGTGGAGGTGGCGGACAGCAGCCAGCAGAAAACACTCCGGGGGCATGAAGCGCCCGTCCTCAGTGTGACCTTTGACCCCAAAGATGACTTCCTGGTGGGTAAACTTTTTTTTTCCCGGTGTGTGTTGGGAATGCAACGCTGAGGTTGGTGTGCTGATGATTTTGAAATTTCTGAAATCCTCAGAAACTCCAAATAAAGTTACATTTTGTGTTGAATTATAAACTGGGCAGTATTTTCGGTTTTAAATCCCAAATTTAGGTCCAGGGACCTCCAGGGGTCTTTGAGGGGTTTCCACTATAATAACATCTGTCACTATAAATGATTCTGATGAATGAATATTTTAAATAAATAAATAAAATCGGCCATTATACATGCATTATACATGCTGATACCCAGTTCGGGTAAATGCCTAATATCAACCTAGAATGTATGACTACCTTGGTCATTGACTTCATACACGTTCTTTAATAAAACATCTAAAAGCAAAATATTCAGATGGTGGTTTGTGGTCTAATGCATTCGTTTTTTTATGACTTTATTGTAGTACTTCTCTTAGTCTCGAGTGCAAAAATCATTACATTCTTTATAGTACTACATTGTCTGGGGGTATGCACTTATTGGAAAGTTTAATTCTTCTTAACTGTATGCTCTGGATTTGATTTCTAGCAGTTTAGAGTGAGTTTTTTTAGTTAACCTAAGCATTTTAAATGTGTATCTGTCCCTAGCAATGATCTTAAGGTTTATAGTTTATAATGCCCAAAAGAAGTCCAGGTGTGAGTGGAACTGTAATGTCAAATATATCTTTAATATTGCTTGTTACCTTTTTGCCAGAACGCCTGAATTACTGATTCCTGATTCATTAGTTTAGGGTTCCTTGGCATGAAAATGTTTGGGGACACTGTTTTTAACCCTTGTGTTGTCTTACCGTTAACCATGAACTTGTCCTTCCAGATCAAAATTGAAAATTTACATTTTCTTTTTACTTTTCCGATGTTTTTTTGTCACTTTTTCCAGCTTTTGGTGCATTTTAAAAAATCTGAGCTGGTTTAATAACAGGTTTTTTAAACTTGTTGTTGGAATTCATCGTCAACAAACCTCATTTATATCAAATTATACTTAGGTTTTTAGTTAAAAAGGCAGAAATTATGAATTATTTTGACTAATAGGTAAGATCAGAGGATGTTGAGTGGATCTCAGATGGGTAGATGTCAAAGTTTAGTTTTGAAACCATAAAAAAAAATAAGAATTCAAATGCTATAAAACACCCACAACATTCAATTAAGCATCAATTCATTTTACCTGAAGAATATTGACAGTATGGAATCATCCATGTTATTTTTGGGCAATTTGGTTGACAGAAATCGAAATTTTTCTGATATAAAACACTTAGAAACGGGTCAATTTGACCCGAGGACAACACGAGGGTTAAATGAAAGCACTGTACATGCTTCTGTTCATGAGATACAGTGAGATGTCTCTAGAAACATGGATATCTATCGATCCTGAGGGAAATATAAGCAAACAGTACCTTATAAGACACATACAAAAAAGGGATACACACAGGAATATGGAATAGAAACGTAATAATAAAAGCACAGCAAAGGATGTAGGGGGTGTGAATCTTCACTGGTCTCACAATTTAACTCGATAGCGATTATCCTGTCACCTATTCAATGTCACAATGCGTCACCTCCTTAATATTATATATCGTTACACACGGTTTTCCATTGACAAATTCAAGCAGTATTGTATCTGCCCTTTTTAAAGAAGACATTTCCTGAATGTAGCGACGTCTGAACACAGGCAATCAACAAGTAACACCATAAGGCAATAAGTGATTATGGTCTGTCGCTGCATTGATGCATCATGGCGATGCATTGATCAATTTCAACACTCCTTAAAGAGTGTACACACAGCAAAATCAAAGCTCTGTGTCAGACACAGTAGTTCAGTTTATCCCATTTGCCATTGACAGTTGTAATAACTCATCTGTTCTCTGTCAGGCGTCCGCCAGCTGCGACGGCTCCGTCGTGGTATGGAATATCGAGGAGCAGGTATGTCGCTGTTTCAGCACTTTTTCTAAAGACAAACACTTGAATTTATTTTTTATGTGCGCTCCATTTGTCCAGCCTGTCAGATGCTGATCTGCTTTGTGTCTGTTCAGTCTCAGCTGATCAGTTGGCCCGTGCTGCAGAAGACCAACGACGTCAGCAATGCAAAGTCTCTGTGTCGGCTGGCCTGGCAGCCCGGGACGGCAAAGGTCAGTCTTTGAGCCCTGTGTCCACCTGATGGACACGTTACATCTGCGTCTCACCAGCACGTCCTCCGTGCAGAGGACAACTAATCATTGATTATGAATCTAATCAACAGAAGAGGAAAATCTAACCCTAAAGAGAAATTCTCTGTGTGTGCGCTCAGTTTTTAGCAGTTCCTGTAGAGACGAAGGTGCACCTCTACGAGCGAGGGTCCTGGGACCATGTGAGCACTCTGTCCGATGATCTTCAGACACAGGTGAGGTCCAGGTGAACATACACATGTCACGTGCAGGGTCAAGTCGTCTGTATTAAAGGCCACTCCACACCACTGACACTGTGAGACTGTTGTTTAACACAAGCAGCCTGTCTGTGCTCTCTTTTTGAAATTCGATCGTGTTTAAAATCGTTTTTAAACCGTCATGACCTTGAGAAGGCTATTCACGCTTTAATAAGCTCTAGACTGGACTACTGCAATGCCCTGTATATCGGTGTCTCCCAGTCCTCTGTTGACCGTCTCCAACTTGTCCAAAATGCAGCGGCCCGCCTTGTTAACGAGCACGAAAAAACGAGACCACATAACTCCGATTCTTTATTCTCTTCATCGGCTCCCGGTACACTTTAGAATTGAGTATAAAATGTTATTGTTTGTTTTTAAAGCTCTTAATGGCCTTGCCCCATCTTACATTTCAGACATGCTGACCATTTGTAATTATGGTAGGACGCTGAGGTCATCTAATCAACTTATGTTGGAAGTGCCCAGGTCAGGACTGAAACACAGGGGGGACCTAAGCTACCCAGGTCCAGACTGAAACCTTGGGGGGACCTAAGCTACCCAGGTCCAGACTGAAACCTTGGGGGGACCTAAGCTCTGGAATAAGCTCCCCAGTGAGATGCGTATCGTTACTGACCTGGGCCTTTTCAAATCTAGACTTAAAACGCATCTCTTTAAAGTGGCGTTCGGTACATAGTAATGTGATGGCACATTGTTGTCTCTCATCTGTTGTGAAGCACTTTGGTTCACCTATCGGTTGATGTAAGGTGCTATATAAATAAAATACATTTACATTTACATTCTCTCTTAGTTTTGTTATTCTGTTTTCTGTGCAGCTCATCAACGTGGTTGCATGGTCTCCATGTGGGCAGTTCCTGGCAGCTGGCAGCGTGGGGGGTTCGCTGACAGTGTGGGACGTGAACAGCAAGCTGTGTTTGGAAAGGTATGCAACACGGACGTGTGCAGAAGTTCAAAAACTGGTTTCAAATACGTCAAAACGCTTGTGTGGAGAGTTCATTTTGTTAGAAAATGAAAAGGTAGTAGTGTGGATTTAGCCTTAGAGGACCTTGTCTCTCCTCTGCTGCAGGCAGAAGCACGAGAAGGGCTTCACGGTGTGCAGTTTGGCCTGGCATCCGTCCGGCAGCCAGATCGTCTACACAGACACAGAGGGCTGCCTGGGCCTGCTGGACGGACTCAGCATCTCCACATCCAACACCAGCACCACCAAGGTACTGTCCGGATAACTAGGGCTGTGGTATTTAAGATTTAAGATTATTTTTCCCTTTTTATTAGACAGAGACAGTGGATAGACATGTGAAAGGGGGAGTGAGAGAGAGATGGGGGATGACACTTTATTAGACAGAGACAGTGGATAGACATGTGAAAGGGGGAGTGAGAGAGAGATGGGGGATGACACTTTATTAGACAGAGACAGTGGATAGACATGTGAAAGGGGGAGTGAGAGAGAGATGGGGGATGACACGCAGGCTGGATTTGAACCTGGTCCTCTGCAGGACTCAGCCAACATGGGGCGAGCACACTTACTCAGTGAGCTATAGGCCACTTTTAATTAATTTTTTTCAGTTTCTACTTTGTGAGCCCTGTCTCTGTGCGTAACAGAGAGTTTTACCTGCGTGTCTCTACGACGTGTAACGCTAGACAGCCAATCAGAAGCATTAACAGAGCTTGGTAGAAGCATGCTGAGGAAATTAGGTTGGTGCCTGAAGATGATTGAACTGGGGCCCCAGCCCTAAACACACACCTTCTAATAATAGGTGTGTTGTTGTTGTTTTCATGTCTGGCCACTGGACCTTCAGCAGGCACCTGCAAAAAAATCAGCCAAAGACTACGACGCCCTGTTTGATGACGACGATGATGATGATAGGCTCATGGATGACGGGCTGAGTGAGACCAACTCACCTGTTAAGAAACCTGTCGTCGGGGACGATGACGACGACGACGACGACTTCCTCATGCCTGCAACAGGGCGGGTGAGGAACAGAGGGGCAATCCTGGATGATGAGAACTCGCTGGGTGAGTGAGAGAAGGGTCCAGAGTGAGGGAGGATACAGATGTGGCGGATTAAAGTCTAAGAAATTATAATATTATTAAAATACTTAAACTACTAGGACGGCCTTGGTGCTCCGTGTTATAGATTCTCCAAGAAGTCCATAAGGAGGAATAACGTTCGAAAGACTGAAGTGAATGCAGATAATATACCCAGTTTATATATATATATATATATATACATACAGTATATTGCTCTGACTAGGAGCTGCACATAACATACTTTTAGTTGTACTGGAAATCATGATGATTTCATAATTTAACAACACTGCTTTTTGTTATTACATGTATAAGACATTGTGTCCGTTGTAATTTGTTAATATGACTCAAAATGAAGACATCTACTGTACCCTAATGATGGATGCAGCCGTGCTCGAAGCATTACATTCAGGATATTTGATTCTCAAATAAAATTGATAGAAAATACTAAGTTATATGATCACATTGCAATACTTGTTGTGTGAAGTGACTAAAGCATTATATATAAACAGTTGAGCAGAGGCAAGCAGCAATTTCTCACATTTAAGAAGCTGAAACAAGATATTTTCTATTTTTGCTTAATAAATGGCTTAAATCAATATAGAATATCAAGTTTAAAAAATATTTTTCCATTGATTTATACTTTTAGACACTACTTTTGGGGGAAGTGAATGTCATCAGAAGGGAAAAAGAAAGCTCGGGAATGGCTGCTGTTCCCTTAGTCCTGTTAAACTTCTCTCAGTAGACACGCTTGTTAATCTGGAGGAAATAAACATGAACTTTTGCTGACTTATGACTTACTTACTTACTGATTTATGGTTCACATGAATCGAGAAAGTGGATTTAACCTTTTTATACTTCTTCCTATTTATTTCTGACATTTAAAGGAAGTTTTTCCTTGCCTCTGTGACCTAAATAACACCCCAGAGTCCGGTCTAGACCTGCTCTTTATGAAAGACCTGGGAGATAAATAACATCCCAGAGTCCGGTCTAGACCTGCTCTTTATGAAAGACCTGGGAGATAAATAACATCCCAGAGTCCGGTCTAGACCTGCTCTTTATGGAAAGACCTGGGAGATAAATAACATCCCAGAGTCCGGTCTAGACCTGCTCTTTATGAAAGACCTGGGAGATAAATAACATCCCAGAGTCCGGTCTAGACCTGCTCTTTATGGAAAGATCTGGGAGATAAATAACATCCCAGAGTCCGGTCTAGACCTGCTCTTTATGGAAAGATCTGGGAGATAAATAACATCCCAGAGTCCGGTCTAGACCTGCTCTTTATGGAAAGACCTGGGAGATAAATAACATCCCAGAGTCCGGTCTAGACCTGCTCTTTATGGAAAGACCTGGGAGATAAATAACATCCCAGAGTCCGGTCTAGACCTGCTCTTTATGGAAAGACCTGGGAGATAAATAACATCCCAGAGCCCGGTCTAGACCTGCTCTTTATGAAAGACCTGGGAGATAAATAACATCCCAGAGTCCGGTCTAGACCTGCTCTTTATGAAAGACCTGGGAGATAAATAACATCCCAGAGCCCGGTCTAGACCTGCTCTTTATGAAAGACCTGGGAGATAAATAACATCCCAGAGTCCGGTCTAGACCTGCTCTTTATGGAAAGACCTGGGAGATAAATAACATCCCAGAGTCCGGTCTAGACCTGCTCTTTATGAAAGACCTGGGAGATAAATAACATCCCAGAGTCCGGTCTAGACCTGCTCTTTATGGAAAGATCTGGGAGATAAATAACATCCCAGAGTCCGGTCTAGACCTGCTCTTTATGGAAAGACCTGGGAGATAAATAACATCCCAGAGTCCGGTCTAGACCTGCTCTTTATGGAAAGACCTGGGAGATAAATAACATCCCAGAGTCCGGTCTAGACCTGCTCTTTATGAAAGACCTGGGAGATAAATAACATCCCAGAGTCCGGTCTAGACCTGCTCTTTATGGAAAGACCTGGGAGATAAATAACATCCCAGAGTCCGGTCTAGACCTGCTCTTTATGGAAAGACCTGGGAGATAAATAACATCCCAGAGTCCGGTCTAGACCTGCTCTTTATGGAAAGACCTGGGAGATAAATAACACCCCAGAGTCCGGTCTAGACCTGCTCTTTATGGAAAGACCTGGGAGATAAATAACATCCCAGAGTCCGGTCTAGACCTGCTCTTTATGAAAGACCTTGGAGATAAATAACATCCCAGAGTCCGGTCTAGACCTGCTCTTTATGAAAGACCTGGGAGATAAATAACATCCCAGAGTCCGGTCTAGACCTGCTCTTTATGGAAAGACCTGGGAGATAAATAACATCCCAGAGTCCGGTCTAGACCTGCTCTTTATGAAAGACCTGGGAGATAAATAACATCCCAGAGTCCGGTCTAGACCTGCTCTTTATGGAAAGACCTGGGAGATAAATAACATCCCAGAGTCCGGTCTAGACCTGCTCTTTATGAAAGACCTGGGAGATAAATAACATCCCAGAGTCCGGTCTAGACCTGCTCTTTATGGAAAGACCTGGGAGATAAATAACATCCCAGAGCCCGGTCTAGACCTGCTCTTTATGGAAAGACCTGGGAGATAAATAACATCCCAGAGTCCGGTCTAGACCTGCTCTTTATGGAAAGACCTGGGAGATAAATAACACCCCAGAGTCCGGTCTAGACCTGCTCTTTATGGAAAGACCTGGGAGATAAATAACATCCCAGAGTCCGGTCTAGACCTGCTCTTTATGAAAGACCTGGGAGATAAATAACATCCCAGAGTCCGGTCTAGACCTGCTCTTTATGGAAAGACCTGGGAGATAAATAACATCCCAGAGTCCGGTCTAGACCTGCTCTTTATGGAAAGACCTGGGAGATAAATAACATCCCAGAGTCCGGTCTAGACCTGCTCTTTATGAAAGACCTGGGAGATAAATAACATCCCAGAGTCCGGTCTAGACCTGCTCTTTATGGAAAGACCTGGGAGATAAATAACATCCCAGAGTCCGGTCTAGACCTGCTCTTTATGAAAGACCTGGGAGATAAATAACATCCCAGAGTCCGGTCTAGACCTGCTCTTTATGGAAAGACCTGGGAGATAAATAACATCCCAGAGTCCGGTCTAGACCTGCTCTTTATGGAAAGACCTGGGAGATAAATAACATCCCAGAGTCCGGTCTAGACCTGCTCTTTATGGAAAGACCTGGGAGATAAATAACATCCCAGAGTCCGGTCTAGACCTGCTCTTTATGGAAAGACCTGGGAGATAAATAACATCCCAGAGTCCGGTCTAGACCTGCTCTTTATGGAAAGACCTGGGAGATAAATAACATCCCAGAGTCCGGTCTAGACCTGCTCTTTATGGAAAGACCTGGGAGATAAATAACATCCCAGAGTCCGGTCTAGACCTGCTCTTTATGGAAAGACCTGGGAGATAAATAACACCCCAGAGTCCGGTCTAGACCTGCTCTTTATGCCTGCTTGTGTGTTTTATTCAGACGCTGGATCGCTGAAGCTCGGTCAGGGCAAATTTGGGGATGATGACGACACGGGCAGTGCCATAGTTCCTGCAGCTGCCCCGCTCGTGCCCATGCGTCCAGTCTACGAGGGACCCATGCCAACGGCGCCCCAGAAGGCCTTTCAACCGGGCTCCACCCCTGCACACCTCACACACCGCTTCATGGTAGATGAACCCTTTTTATTCTTTTCTATATTGTTTTTATGTCTCTAAAAATGAACTTTTAGCTAAACATAAAATGAAAGATTCGCAGCCTCGCGTGTAGTAACGGCGACGTTGTGCTTCAGATGTGGAACTCTGTGGGAATAGTTCGAGGCTACGACGACGAGCAAGACAACGCCATCGACGTGGAGTTTCACGACACGGCCGTGCACCACGCCATGCACCTCACCAATTCGCTGGGTCACACCATGGCTGATCTTTCCCAGGAGGCCATGCTGCTGGCCTGCCCCAGCACGGACGAGCTCGCCAGGTAAACATCCTGCTGTCCCGTTTGGTGTTTTTAATGTTAATTCTTGCAGTAAATCTTTCAACCTGCTCCACTTATGTCTTGTCAGTAAGCTCCAGTGCCTCCACTTCTCCTCGTGGGACACCAATAAGGAGTGGATGGTGGACCTGCCGAAGGGCGAGGACGTGAGGGCGCTGTGTCTGGGTCAGGGCTGGGCGGCGGTCGCCACCAGCGCGCTGATGCTCCGACTCTTCTCCATCGGCGGAGTCCAGAGAGAAATCTTCAGCCTGCCGGGGAACGTGGTGTGCATGGTCGGACATGGAGAGCAGCTGCTCATAGTCTACCATCGGGGTTAGAGACATACAAAAACACACACACAAGTCTGCTATGTTAGCAGTTAGAATGCTACCTAGCTTGTTTAATAGCTTGTTGGATAGTAAGTCACACACTACAATGAAAATAAGCCATAAGCCTCACCATGTGTGAAGTGATATTGATCAAATATTAAAGATCTGCTGTTGTGTTAGGTAGCAGGCAGTGGACCAAACCACTGTGAGGCAAGGGAGGGGGGGGGCAGAGGAACACCTTTTTTTTGTTTAACTGCATGCACAATTATTTTAAACCTCATTAGTTTGTAGTACACAGCGTGGTTTTTGATATTTTTGGGGGAGCAACCTTCAGATGGATAAGGTCTTCCTGACCCCCTGTGATTTACGCCTATGCACACACAGTTGATTTAGCCCAATTTACTTCAAATTCTATACACTCAACATTACAGCGGACCATTTTATAACATAGTATTTATTTTGTGGTCTGTTGTTTCCAATCCTTTAACTCTGTGGAGACTTAAAACATGCCTGAGTTGCACAATATGCCTGTGAACATCATGTCTGCTTTGTTTATGTCTATGCTGCATCTCTTTTGTTCATATAAGTTTGTCTCGCAATACCACAGAAATAACTAAAACCAATGGGAAATGACCAGCAGAATTATACTATAATAAAGGGCCTAATCTCCTTGTTATATGTACACTGCAGACTGTATTGTAGCATCACTCACGCTGTTTCATTTGACGTCATCAGCTCCAGGTTTTGATGGAGAACAAGCTCTGGGTGTTCAGCTGCTGCAGTTTGGTCGAAAGAAGAAGCAGCTCATCAACGGGGAACCCCTCCCGCTGTCTCTCCAGTCCCACCTGTCCTGGCTCGGGTTCACAGCTGAGGGTCAGTCTGTCCGTTTCTAAAGAAAATGTACTTTTTAATTTAAATTTTATTCTATTATAGTGTCAAATCACAACAGGAGTTACCCCAGGGCACTTTACAGATAATAGATCTAGACCACGCTCTATAATTTACAAGGACCCATGTTGATTTTTATGTAAAAGTTACTGTCTCCGGACATGTACAAATCAGAAAACACAGTGACTGAAAGAGGACGGGATAATGGACAAAAAACACACTAAAATGGCCAAAAGGACAAAAAATAAAGCTTAATAAGACAAGAATAATTAGGCAAAGCACATGTAGGCTGTTTGCATGTGTGTGTGTGTGTATATATATATATATACACACACTGTATATATATATATATATATATATATATATATATGTATATATATATATATATATATACATACTGTATATATACTTTGCCGAGCAGGAACACGTCAGCTGCTGCAAAAAAATGATCCAGTTGCCTCCCCAATCCAGTTCTCTGACCTTGTTTCTCAAATAAAATTAGCAGAAGCAGCATTTCTCTCTGACTAAACCCTCATCTTTGGAGTTTTAAGTTGACAACCTGGTTACGTTGTGGTTTTTCAGGTACCCCGTGCTACGTGGACTCGGCGGGGGTAGTCCGGATGCTGAACCGCTCGCTGGGCAACACGTGGACGCCAGTGTGTAACACCAGAGAGACCTGCAAAAGCAAGTCAGACCACTACTGGGTGGTCGGCATACATGAGAACCCTCAGCAACTCAGGTGAGCTCTCTTTTCTACACAACTCTGGTGTTTTCTACATCTGAGAAGTTGGTTATATGTCGACGACTCTTTCAAAATATTTGGGTCGAGTTGGAGGCGCGGAAAAAATTCTCTCATTGAAAGACCGAAAACTAAAACAAGAAATAAAGAAATGACATGTTTGTCATCACTAAAAAAGCTTTTGGCTTGTTGAAAAATGTTACTTGTTGTAATAATTACACTTGGAATATCAAATTGAAGTCATGACCGAAAGAACAAGATCCAGGGTACAAGCGGCTGAAATGGGTTTCCTCAGGAGGGTTGGGGGGGCTGGTCTCCTCAGGAGGGGGGCTGGGTCTCCCTTAGAGATCGGGTGAGAAGCTCAGTCCTCCGAGAGGAGCTCGGAGTAGAGCCGCTGCTCCTTCACGTCGAAAGGAGCCAGTTGAGGTGGTTCGGGCATCTGGTAAGGATGCCTCCTGGGGGGGTCCCTAGGGAGGTGGTCCAGGCAGGTCCAGCTGGGAGGAGGCCTCGGGGAAGACCCAGGACTAAGTGGAGGGACGTCCAGCTGGGAGGAGGCCTCGGGGAAGACCCAGGACTAGGTGGAGGGACGTCCAGCTGGGAGGAGGCCTCGGGGAAGACCCAGGACTAGGTGGAGGGACGTCCAGCTGGGAGGAGGCCTCGGGGAAGACCCAGGACTAGGTGGAGGGACGTCCAGCTGGGAGGAGGCCTCGGGTAGGACCCAGGACTAAGTGGAGGGACGTCCAGCTGGGAGGAGGCCTCGGGGAAGACCCAGGACTAGGTGGAGGGACGTCCAGCTGGGAGGAGGCCTCGGGGAAGACCCAAGACTAGGTGGAGAGATTATATCTCCAACCTGGCCTGGGAACGCCTCGGGACCCCCCAGTCGGAGCTGGTTGATGTGGCTCGGGAAAGGGAAGTTTGGGGTCCCCTGCTGGAGCTGCTGCCCCCGAGACCCGATACCGGATAAGGGGGTGAAGATGGATGGATGGTTGGATGGATGGATATCAAATTGAAGGCTAGAAAACAAGGTTTTTCAAAAATTGTTTTTTAAAGGAGCATACCAGCAGTTTTTTAAATGTCCTATTCCCAACTTGGTAAATTGAAAACTCTTGAGATTTGAGAATTGGCTTCCGAAAGGACAGAAGTAAGATCCGGTAGTGTTGACAGCATTGATGGGACTTCATATACACACCATATACCGTTAGAAAGATAAGAGGTCACACGATAGTTTTACACCATTAAATTAACTTAAAACATCAATAGATCATTTATATTTGTATTTTAACAGATATTTTGATACCTTAATCCCGTTTGTTGTTGTTCCTGTCAGGTGTATCCCATGTAAAGGCTCCAGGTATCCGCCGACGCTGCCCAGACCTGCTGTGGCCATCCTGCCCTTCAAGCTGCCTCTGTGTCAGACCTCCACAGAGAAGGGACAGATGGAGGTAAACACACCGGAGACAAACTGCACAGATGCTAACAGATGCTAACACCTACTAATTTCTGGGCCGATTAGAGTAAAAGAAAGGATAGCATAGAAGGAACGATAACCCCTTGATATGAAGCATCGTTTTTTGTAATGTATCCTTTAATTGCCAAGGAGAAATTACAATTTACACTCTGTTGTTGTTACACACAGGCCTGAATTACACACACATGCTCAGTACGTATACATGCACTAAATGGAGAGATGTCAGAGTGTGGGTGGCGGGGGGGTCTTTAAGATAATTGTACACAAAATAACTTCACACATGCACACAATACTCCTAAGCCTAACTACTCCAACACCTACTGATCCCCCCCCCCCCCGTCGTTAAATAATAATAATAAAATAAAAACATGTACATAATAACTTTGCATACATCCCAATAGTGCTACTATTTAGATTTTATGCACAAACAGGCGCCAACACATTAAGCAGGAGGAAAGGGTTAGGAATATTAAAAAAACAGAATATTTAGAATAAATCAGCAATAATCACCTTTAATGACAAATTAGAAGCAAGAGCAGGTTGACTGATGCCTTAAAGAAACTAAATGAATGACTAGATCTCAGTGAGCCGGGCAAGGTTAAAGGTTATTAAAATGTATTTATTTATATTTTTGGTGCATTAACATTTATAAAAGATGCATCTTCTGTGCCTCTAAGACTGTTTTGCTAGCTTACGATGCTACGGTGACTTCTTGCTTTACCATTTTTATATTAAGTGCCCTTTCAAAATGTTCTTTTTTTAATCACTGTGCCATATTAGCATTTAGCCTGCCACCATTTACCGAAACTCTTGTTTTTCTCCCTTAGTGCCGCTATGATATTTCAGATTATATCGGCATATCGGATTTTTAAATAACCAAATATTTGTATTGATATCAGCCTTAAAAATCCATTATCGCTCGGGCTCTAATCAAAACTCTTGCGATAAGGATGCAATATTTTGTGGAGCGATGCATCCCATCTGGTGGCTGCATGGCTTAGTTATGAGCCCGCTGGAAATGCCATAATGATCATGTTTCATTGGCCAGTTACCGAGCCACTTTAACACGTTAGTGCACATCAGCACACTACATGACAAACACTTTGGAGCGAACCACGTGTGTGTCTATTGTTTTTTTGTTTTTTTTTTCATTCAAACCTTTATTTAACCAGGATAAAAAACTCCTTGAGATTAAAAATCTCTTTTACTAGAGTGTCCTGGCAAGTGGCAGCAGCACGGTGTCAAATAGACACAGAGACACTTCCAGGTAAATACAGAGACACTTCCATGTAAATACAGAGACACTTCCAGGTAAATACAGAGACACTTCCATGTAAATACAGAGACACAGAGACACTTCCAGGTAAATACAGAGACACAGAGACACGTCCAGGTAAATACAGAGGCACAGAGACACTTCCAGGTAAATACAGAGACACAGAGACACGTCCAGGTAAATACAGAGACACAGAGACACTTCCAGGTAAATACAGAGACACTTCCATGTAAATACAGAGACACAGAGACACTTCCCAGGTAAATACAGAGACACAGAGACACTTCCAGGTAAATACAGAGACACAGAGACACGTCCAGGTAAATACAGAGGCACAGAGACACTTCCATGTAAATACAGAGACACAGAGACACTTCCAGGTAAATACAGAGACACAGAGACACTTCCAGGTAAATACAGAGACACAGAGACACTTCCAGGTAAATACAGAGACACTTCCATGTAAATACAGAGACACAGAGACACTTCCAGGTAAATACAGAGACACAGAGACACTTCCAGGTAAATACAGAGACACAGAGACACGTCCAGGTAAATACAGAGACACAGAGACACTTCCAGGTAAATACAAAGACACAGAGACACTTCCATGTAAATACAGAGACACAGAGACACTTCCAGGTAAATACAGAGACACTTCCATGTAAATACAGAGACACAGAGACACTTCCATGTAAATACAGAGACACAGAGACACTTCCATGTAAATACAGAGACACTTCCAGGTAAATACAGAGACACAGAGACACTTCCAGGTAAATACAGAGACACAGAGACATGTCCAGGTAAATACAGAGACACAGAGACACTTCCAGGTAAATACAGAGACACAGAGACACTTCCAGGTAAATACAGAGACACTTCCAGGTAAATACAGAGACACAGAGACACTTCCAGGTAAATACAGAGACACAGAGACACTTCCAGGTAAATACAGAGACACAGAGACACTTCCAGGTAAATACAGAGACACTTCCAGGTAAATACAGAGACACAGAGACACTTCCAGGTAAATACAGAGACACAGAGACACTTCCAGGTAAATACAGAGACACTTCCAGGTAAACACATAAACACACTTTCACTCATGTTCAAACAACCATGTCATCATAAAAAACCCCTGGGTCCTAAATCAATTTAAAACCAGTGACAGACTGCCTTTCTGCAAGGTCCTTTAAAAAGCCTTTACAAGAGTAAAGTGAGACCAACTCCTTCAACTGGAGTTCATTCTGAAGCTGATTCCATGCAGATGGGGCTGATAAATTAAAAGCCTTTTTGCCAAAGCCAGTGCGGGCTTTAGGGACTGCCAATAAAACCAGATCCTGTGAGTGAAGACCTTGGAAGGATGTAATTGTTCAGATAAGGAGGAAGAAGTCCTAATACTGCCTTATAAATAAAAAGATGCCAGTGCATCCAACGGCGAATGGAGAGGGAGAACCACCTGCAAACAGTGATGAGTGAGAGATTTTAAGTTTGAGATGAATCTCAAGGCTCCATGAAACACAGTGTCCAAGGCATGAAGACACTGGGAGGTTGAATGCATGTATGAAATATCACCGTAGTCCAAGACAGACAAGAATGTTGCATTTACAAGTTGCTTTTTTGCTTCAAATGATAAACAGGACTTGATTCTAAAGAAAAAAACTAACTTCTTTCCAGAGAGTGACTGTGTAAGTGAAGAAATAGATAGAGATTCAAAACTTAAAGATTTAGAGAATCTAAATCTGTTCACTTTATTAATCTTATACTGTACAACCAGTCAAACATGGTCCTTATTCATTTATTCATGTTGCGTCAGTCCAATATGACAGTCAGTTGAAATAAACCTTGTGTTGTATTTGTTATGAATCTATTTTAATGTGTTTTCCCAAACTTTTGTAATTTGACATAGGTTTACAAAAATCAAAAATAATATCGATATTACTATACATTTTGTCAACATCGTGCAACCCCAGTCCTGTCGGAGCAATTTAAGATATGGTTTCTGTATTGTGAAGTGTGTCCCACTGTGTCGCCCCCCCAGGAGCAGTTCTGGCGTTCAGTCCTCTTCCACAACCACTTCAGCTTCCTGTCGTCCAGCGGCTACGAGATCGACGAGGATGGACAGAGTCAGTCTCAGAAGGAGCAGCAGGAGCTGCTCATGAAGATGTTTGCAGTTGAGTCTTAAAAAAATTAAAATTTAAGCTGGGATCACACTTAAAATGAAACACAGTTTAACCCTTGTATGATATTCGGGTCAAATTGACCCATTTCAAATTTTTACAAGTAGAAAAATGGTACAAGTACATTTATTCTACCTGAAAATCAGCGGCCTTTCCTTATTTTATGTGATAAACATGTATTCCTGACTCAAATCAGTGAATTATTCTGGATATGACCACTCATGTTTTTTCCATAGTGGATTTTTAACATGAATTATAACCTTATGGCAAAAAACAAACCCCACTTCCATGTTTAATTGTGCTCTAGTAGAGACTGATTACATCCCCTAAACATATGTTATCTCAAGTGTTTGAAATTGAGATAAAGACAATATTTGTTAATAGATTTTCAGAATTGTTTTCAAAACCCCAAATAAGTCCCGGGTCAGTTTGACCCGAGGGACACGAGAGGGTCCCGAAGGTGAAGACAACACGAGGGTTAAAGTATGATCAGTGACTTAGAAGTGCACCTTGTTTTCTGCTGTTGTGTTCAGAGTCGATGTTTTGTTTGTTTTCTTTCTCCCAGCTGTCCTGTAAGCTGGAGCGAGAGTTTCGCTGCGTGGAGCTGGCGGAGCTCATGACCCAGAACGTGGTCACTCTGGCCATCCGATACGCGTCCCGATCCAGACGCATGGCCCTCGCCCAGCGGCTCAGTGAGATCGCCCTGGAGAAAGCCAACCAGGTTCAGGAGGAAGAGCCAGAGGAGCAGGAAGAGGAGGCAGAACACTGCAGTGTCAGACGGATCTCCGGGTAACGCCAACATGCATTCATCCCTTTTGACGGTTGTGGTAAATTAGTGCATTTAAAGATTACAAACATATATGCTGAAACATGACAACGTGTCCCAAGACCAAAAAAAAAACAACACACAGAGAGGAAAGACGGGAAGGAGGGAACAAATTAAAACCATAACAGTAAGAGTGATGTCCGCAGACTCGCCAGTGGTTACGAGACGACTCGGTTTCACTGCGAGTAACTCGGTGGTCAAGTCAAGTTTATTTCATCCATAAAAATGGAAATTACAGTGCTCACACTCGCCATCTTACCCATAAAAACTAGAGAATAAATACAATACCACAAAAACACTAAAATATTATACATAAATACAATAAAAAATATAAAAAAACGTATAAAAATGTACGTTTAAAGTGCTTGTTGTGCTGTCTAATAGCCTGAGGTATAAAATAAAGAGCATACCGCTTAGTTTGTGTCCTTTTAGTCACTCTATCAATCCTGGCCTTCTCAGTTAACCCAGCATGTCCTATGTCAGCCAAATATTGCTTGTGAGGGTTGAACCTCCGCTTTGTAACGAGGCTGGTTCTATAGTGGCATCCCTCCAGTTAATCTTCCATCCATTGTAGATCAATAATTCAAGAAGATCAATTAATAGTTTTAAACCAGGACCTCCGGTATTTGGATCAAGTTGTTTGTAAATAAATAAATAAATAAGTGTTTGAGGAGCTAGAGTTGTTATTTCCAAGTGTCAGATACATGTACATGTTTTAAGTATCAGACTATCAGCAGATATTCATTATTAAAGGGCCCAAAAAACTTGATTGGGTCTCTCATTGAAGAGCACATGTAAAATTTGTCCTCTTGTATTTCTACACTTCTATGCTTCTAAAGTCTTTTAAATTTCAGTTTTATTTGCTTTGTATGTTTATGCTTGTGTAAAGCACTCTGAATTGTGCTGTATAAATACTATAAATAACTCTGAGCTGTGAGGACTGTGCTCCAGTAGAAGGGAAAAGACTGTAATTCACAATAATAATGTAATTATTTGGACAGGTACGGCCAGAGTGAGGTCACAGGAGAACGTCGCAGCAACAGGCGTGAACAGGAGGAGGAAGAGGAGCAAGGAGAAGAGCTCAGGGAGGCAGAGGACGATGGACAGGAGATGGAGACAGAGGAGGAAGCTGAAACTACAAAACGTCTGTCCATCTCTTGTCTTCAACTCTCTTTGCACATCAAGTCACTGATACCAGTGTGTAATGCACGCTTCTCATACTGCAGGTGTGAATCCCTTTGCTAAAGAAGCAGTTTCTTCTGTGATGCCATCTCTGACACCAAGTGAGTAAAGACTTCCAACGATCCATAGTAGTCTGTTTGTGATATTTTCTTCCAGTTATTAATGCGGACACCACCCATCCCACCCAGTATTCTGATTATTCAATCGAGAAATGTATAATTTGGCTTTTGTTAATGCGCAAAAGTAAAGATATATATATAAAAGGGAAGATTAGACGGGTCTCTTAAAATGAACCACTCATGGATTTCCTTTTTAGAATAATCTACAGTGTTGCTTAGATTGTATGCAGCAATTGTATCTGTCAAAACTAAATCCATTTAAATGCAATATTACGTTCTAACTAAAGGTCTCTGGACCTGCCGTCCACTCTCCTCCCGGGGGACTAGTAGTCTCCTGTTGGGTGGGAGTTCTTGCCTCATTTGTGGTCTGATAAACAGTAAATTCATCAAATTCAGTGCCCAATAAGTCTGTTTTCTAATGGCATTTTGCCATCACATGGTACCTGCTCATCCTCCTCGTGTGTTGTTTTTTATTCATGTGGCTGCTGCCAGAAGACAAATATTTAGTTTCAAAAGAAAAGAAAAACTCCACCGCTGGATAAACACCCCCGTCTGTCGCTAGCAGTGATGACGCAGTGAATAGTGCCAGTTCTCTCCGACCAATCAGCAGTCTGCAGGTTTTAACGTCACCTTTTGGTATCGCCTCAGCTCGCTTGGAACCTCGACTGAGGTGGTCGTTAGTAGGCACCAGGGTCTTTTTTGTAATCTAAAACCAAAAAACGCCATAAGCTACTGTTGCTGCTGTATTTTGCAGACGCACTTCAATAAGCGGCTGTAGCCAGTTGTATTCAGCCTGAGTAGAACCAGCGGCGGCGCTATGGGACAGTCCTCATCACCCGTGCAGAACACAGTGTGCTGTATGTAGTTACGTGGATTAAATAAAGATGATTTTAACTAATAAAGTTTCTCGAGGAATTGTTTCAGCCCACACATAAGTCAAATATCTATAATTGGCATTAGCATCTGATGTAAGGGGACCAGATTTATCAGACAAAATCCGGGGACATTTTCAGTTCAGAAGCGTAAATACCTCCAAAACATATACCTGTAAAACTTAAAACGGGGACACTAGACCTAGAGCTGTTCTCATTAGGGGCTGCTGCCCCCATCCTCTAAATGTCTGATCCTAGACTCACCCCTGCTGCTACTTCATACTCCACTCCACTACACCTCAGAGGGGAATGTTGTCATGTTTACTGAACTACATTTATTTGACAGCTTTTGCTTTATTGCTTCAGGCTTGTTTCTCCAACAGCTCATTGAGTATCAGATACAATATAAACTATTGAGGAAAGATTCTCCTTTGACATTGATGCAGTATGAAACGAGATCGCTGCAGTCGGCAGCAGAGAAACAAGCTACAATGGAAGTTAATGGGAGAATTGTCCAGCTTGTATTTACGTTCATAAAGTGCTCGTTTTGCTGCTGACAGACTCAGATTAATATTCTAAGTGTCTGATAACATTATGGAAAGGATTTCTAAGGAGGTCGACCTTTCTGTTAAAGATTAAGATCATTTATTAAAACATAAAGTTCGCAAAATTGCGTTTGCTAAACCCACCAGACTCCATGTAAATAATCACTACTTTTAGCGTGTATAGAGCAGCATATCTCCACCAGACTCCATGTAAATAATCACTACTTTTAGCATGTATAAAGCAGCATATCTCCACCAGACTCCATGTAAATAATCACTACTTTTAGTGTGTATAGAGCAGCATATCTCCACCAGACTCCATGTAAATAATCACTACTTTTAGAGTGTATAGAGCAGCATATGTCCACCAGACTCCATGTAAATAATCAGTGATTTTAGCGTGTATAGAGCAGCATATGTCCACCAGACTCCATGTAAATAATCACTACTTTTAGCATGTATAAAGCAGCATATCTCCACCAGACTCCATGTAAATAATCACTACTTTTAGTGTGTATAGAGCAGCATATCTCCACCAGACTCCATGTAAATAATCACTACTTTTAGAGTGTATAGAGCAGCATATGTCCACCAGACTCCATGTAAATAATCAGTGATTTTAGCGTGTATAGAGCAGCATATGTCCACCAGACTCCATGTAAATAATCACTACTTTTAGCATGTATAAAGCAGCATATCTCCACCAGACTCCATGTAAATAATCACTACTTTTAGTGTGTATAGAGCAGCATATCTCCACCAGACTCCATGTAAATAATCACTACTTTTAGAGTGTATAGAGCAGCATATGTCCACCAGACTCCATGTAAATAATCAGTGATTTTAGCGTGTATAGAGCAGCATATGTCCACCAGACTCCATGTAAATAATCACTACTTTTAGCATGTATAGAGCAGCATATCTCCACCAGACTCCATGTAAATAATCAGTGATTTTAGCGTGTATAGAGCAGCATATCTCCACCAGACTCCATGTAAATAATCACTACTTTTAGCATGTATAGAGCAGCATATCTCCACCAGACTCCATGTAAATAATCACTACTTTTAGCATGTATAGAGCAGCATATCTCCACCAGACTCCATGTAAATAATCAGTGATTTTAGCATGGTAAAATACGGCTTTCTAAAACATCTCTGAGCTCTGAGCAGCGCTGCTCGATCGGCTCCGTTTGGTCACTCTTTTCTTCCTTTTATTCCAGTTTCGGGTCAGTCACAGTGAAAACCGGGGACATTTCCGGGGACAGATCCAGCCGGGGACAGGTCAGCCAAACCGGGGACTGTCCCCGGAAACCTGGGACGTCTGGTCGTCTGGTCACCCTAATCTGATGTCTTTTTTTCTTTTTTCAGTTGGCAAAGTAGGACGTGCAAATCCTTTCAAGGTAAGAACACAAACTACTGGATGATGGCAGCATGTTTGATTTCTCTAATGGTTGTGAAAGAGTGTGAGGTGAAGAAAGTCTGAGGAATGTTTTCATGGGATATGTGCAGGTCGTCGGCTCGGGGAAGGCCTCGTCTTCGTCGGGTCAGCCTCGAGTGACAAACATCTTGGACAACATGACGTCCAGCAGGAAGTCGTCTCCGCTCAGCAGATCTGCAGGGAAACAAAGCAAAGGGCCCGTCCTCAAACCGCTGGCCCCCAGGCCGAAAACAAAGGTATCATCATCTCACCTCCAACAGGTTTTTTTTAAATACCTACAACATAGCAACAGCTGTAGTTATTTTTTTCAGAAGGAAGTCATGCGATGTAGATGATAACGGTTGTCATATGTCTGTATTTAAATTCTAAAAGGATTGAACACCATAGATGACACCATGCATATTACGCCTCTGTGTTGTCAGACTTAAGTATTTCCCTCTGTCTTCTCCAGACTCAGTCCACTCTGCTGCACATGAATGGCACGAAGGCGGCCAGTAAGAAGACTCAGGAGAACACACAGCTGGCTGGAGATCAGCAGAAACAACCAGAGGTCCCGCCTCCAGCTTCTCCTGCAGATAACACAGAAAATAACAGGTATAAGATCGATTATCAAACCGTTCCCAAGGTAGTTTATTGGAAGCCACAAGGTGGATTGACTTGGTTTTGTCAAGTCCTGAAGTCTTTACACTGGCTTCCTGTGTCTCAAAGAATTGATTTCAAAGTACTTTTGCTAGTTTATAAATCACTAAATGGTTTAGGTCCAAAATACATTTCTGATCTGCTACTACACTATGACCCCCCCAGACCTCTCAGGTCATCTGGGACAGGTCTGCTACTACACTATGACCCCCCCAGACCTCTCAGGTCATCTGGGACAGGTCTGCTACTCCACTATGACCCCCCCCATACCTCTGAGGTCCTCTGGGACAGGTCTGCTACTACACTATGACCCCCAGACCTCTCAGGTCATCTGGGACAGGTCTGCTACTACACTATGACCCCCCCAGACCTCTCAGGTCATCTGGGACAGGTCTGCTACTACACTATGACCCCCCCAGACCTCTCAGGTCATCTGGGACAGGTCTGCTACTACACTATGACCCCCCAGACCTCTCAGGTCATCTGGGACAGGTCTGCTACTACACTATGACCCCCCCAGACCTCTCAGGTCATCTGGGACAGGTCTGCTACTCCACTATGACCCCCCCCATACCTCTGAGGTCCTCTGGGACAGGTCTGCTACTACACTATGACCCCCCCCCCCAGACCTCTCAGGTCATCTGGGACAGGTCTGCTACTCCACTATGACCCCCCCAGACCTCTCAGGTCATCTGGGACAGGTCTGCTACTCCACTATGACTCCCCCAGACCTCTCAGGTCATCTGGGACAGGTCTGCTACTACACTATGACCCCCCCAGACCTCTCAGGTCATCTGGGACAGGTCTGCTACTACACTATGACCCCCCCAGACCTCTCAGGTCATCTGGGACAGGTCTGCTACTCCACTATGACCCCCCCAGACCGCTCAGATCATCTGGGACAGGTCTGCTACTACACTATGACCCCCCCAAACCTCTCAGGTCATCTGGGACAGGTCTGCTACTCCACTATGACCCCCCCAGACCTCTCAGGTCATCTGGGACAGGTCTGCTACTACACTATGACTCCACAGACCTCTCAGGTCATCTGGGACAGGTCTGCTACTACACTATGACCCCCCCAGACCTCTGAGGTCCTCTGGGACAGGTCTGCTACTACACTATGACCCCCCCAGACCTCTCAGGTCATCTGGGACAGGTCTGCTACTACACTATGACCCCCCCAGACCTCTCAGGTCATCTGGGACAGGTCTGCTACTCCACTATGACCCCCCCAGACCTCTCAGGTCATCTGGGACAGGTCTGCTACTACACTATGACCCCCCCAGACCTCTCAGGTCATCTGGGACAGGTCTGCTACTACACTATGACCCCCCCAGACCTCTCAGGTCATCTGGGACAGGTCTGCTACTACACTATGACCCCCCCAGACCTCTCAGGTCATCTGGGACAGGTCTGCTACTACACTATGACCCCCCCAGACCTCTCAGGTCATCTGGGACAGGTCTGCTACTCCACTATGAACCACCCAGACCGCTCAGATCATCTGGGACAGGTCTGCTACTACACTATGACCCCCCCAGACCTCTCAGGTCATCTGGGACAGGTCTGCTACTCCACTATGACCCCCCCAGACCTCTCAGGTCATCTGGGACAGGTCTGCTACTACACTATGACCCCACAGACCTCTCAGGTCATCTGGGACAGGTCTGCTACTACACTATGACCCCCCCAGACCTCTGAGGTCCTCTGGGACAGGTCTGCTACTACACTATGACCCCCCCCCCCCAGACCTCTCAGGTCATCTGGGACAGGTCTGCTACTCCACTATGACCCCCCAGACCTCTCAGGTCATCTGGGACAGGTCTGCTACTACACTATGACCCCCCCAGACCTCTCAGGTCCTCTGGGACAGGTCTGCTACTACACTATGACCCCCCCAGACCTCTCAGGTCCTCTGGGACAGGTCTGCTACTACACTATGACCCCCCCAGACCTCTCAGGTCATCTGGGACAGGTCTGCTACTACACTATGACCCCCCCAGACCTCTCAAGTCATCTGGGACAGGTCTGCTACTACACTATGACCCCCCCAGACCTCTCAGGTCATCTGGGACAGGTCTGCTACTACACTATGAACCACCCAGACCTCTCAGGTCATCTGGGACAGGTCTGCTACTCCACTATGACCCCCCAGACCTCTCAGGTCATCTGGGACAGGTCTGCTACTACACTATGACCCCCCCAGACCTCTCAGGTCATCTGGGACAGGTCTGCTACTACACTATGAACCACCCAGACCTCTCAGGTCATCTGGGACAGGTCTGCTTTCTGTCCCCAGAGTCAGAACTAAACAAGGGGGGCAGGGTTCAGTTTCTATGCTCCTCATATCTGGAATAAACTCCCAGAAACCTGCAGATCCGCCGCTACTCTCAGTTCTTTTAAATCAAGGTTGAAGACCTTTCTTTTTGATGTTGCCTTTCTTTAAATTCTTAAATGTTTAATTTCTTATGCTGCACTGTAACTTTTACTCTTGTGTTTTATCGGTTATCATTTTTATTTTTTTATCTTTTTATTTTTAACTGTTTATTCTCGTGTTTTATCTGTTTTTATTTTTTAACTGTTTTTTAACAGATTTTGTGTAAAGCACTTTGAATTGGCCTGTTGCTGAAATGTGCTCTACAAATAAAGCTGCTTTGCCTTGCCTTTGACTGTTCAGGCCAAAGACTGGCTTCCAGTTCTGGCTGGAGGAGAACAGGAAGAGTATCACAGCTGACCAGCCAGACCTGGAGGAGACGGACATCATCAAAGAGGCAATGGGACGCTTCAGGACGCTGTCAGCAGAGGAGCGACTGGTAAGAAGCACTGAGGGGTTCAGAGAGGAGGGTTAGGGTCATATGGCATCCTGGGAGACTTGTAAATGAGCTCAAAAAATCGTGAAAAATTACAAAATTTGAGCAAATCTTCTAGGGATGGGAATCACGAGAGGCCCCACGATACTTAAGTCCAGATACAATATTATTGCGATTTTAAACATTGCGGTATCTTGCGATATATTGCAACCTTACATCGAACTCTTTGTCCACCCTGCTGACCTCTAGTGGATGTTAAATAAGATTTTTAAGATTATTTTTGGGACATTTTTTCTCTTTTTATTAGATAGTGACACTGGATAGACAGGAAAGGTGGGAGAGAGATGGGGGGGCCGCAGGTTGGACTCGAAACCCGGGCCGCTGCAGAGGCCTCGGTCTTACTGGGTGAGCCAGTTGTCACCTCAAACAAAATGGATCTTAAAAAAGGTCTAAATCTACAGGGATGTTGATACTTAGAACAATAATCTGAGCATAAAACAAGCCCTTTAGGACCTAAATTGAAGTTGCGCAATTGTAGCTTGTCCCCTGCACCCCTGCAGACTGCAGTGGTCTCGCTTTAATACTGGACCAATTTGGTGCTGCAGAGGCCTGTTGTGAGATATTCAGATGTTAAAAACAGCTGTGGTCATTCCACGAGTGAATAAATGAAAGCGATGGTGTCGCTAGGTAACGACACACCCTCACCCTGTAATTCACACGAGTGCTAATATACGTCAATGTGTGCGTTTGTATATTAGCCCGGTCCTGACCCTGCATACATCAAGACTCTCAGCAGAGAGCCGGATGACACTCGACAGAGGAGAGAGAGTAGACGTGGATGTGACCCGGGGGCTGTTGCCTGGGAAACCTGTCGAGTGTTTTGGCAGCGAGGGCACAATGCATTGATCTTATGATAATACTGTGTGAGGACCAGTGGGGCGGTCAGTCTCAGGAGAAATAAGTGTGGTGACACATTTTTCATCCATTTTAAAGGACAATTCCAGCCTGATTTACATTTTTACACTTTAATTTGAATTCAGATTAGTTTTTGCATCAGAAACATTCAAGTCCTCGGCAAAATAAACACAACAAAAGTGTAGTTTGGGGAAATATGAACCTCATTTTTTATTTTTAACCTAGAAGGAATTTCTTGGGGCTCGTTTTTTGCAGAGCGTTTTGGTCCTTTTAGAGTATATTTCATTACATTTGCAATGTATATTTGCAAATATGCAGTACACGGCGTTCTGGTTTATTGGCATTTCTTTAAACCAATCATAATTGTCTCGGGCGGGGCTAAGCTCCGGACAGAGCAACGGCACCGCTGCCAAATAGCCTCAGAGAGGAAGATTGTCTCAGTTGTGTCCACACACACACACACACACACACACACACACACACACACACACACTGCTCTGTACCTAACTGAACATTGAATTGACTTAGTTTTAACTTTAGGTAAATAACACTCCTCCTCCTGCTCCTCGTTGGATAATGATGTGTCGCAGCACTAAAGGATAGTTTTGTGTATAAAAGGTGTTTTGTTTGTTATAAAACCATTAGCAAATACACAAATCTATTTTTAACTTTAAGCCATGAGAGTTGTTCATGTTCATTTTATCAACATTTGATCTAAACCCACTCGACGTGTACTGTGTCTACGAGCTTATTAGTGTTTCTGTGTGTGTGTCTCTGTGTGTGTTTCTGTGTCTTTCTGTGTGTGTCTCTCTGTGTGTCTCTGTGTGTGTCTGTGTGTGTCTCTGTGTGTGTTTCTGTGTGTCCTTCTGTGTGTGTCTCTGTGTGTTTCTGTGTATGTCTCTGTGTGTTTCTGTGTATGTCTCTGTGTTTCTTTCTGTGTCCTTCTGTGTGTGTCTCTGTGTGTGTCTCTGTGTGTGTTTCTGTGTCTTCTTCTGTGTGTGTCTCTGTGTGTGTTTCTGTGTGTCTCTGTGTGTGTTTCTGTGTGTGTTTCTGTGTGTCTCTGTGTGTGTTTCTGTGTCTTCTTCTGTGTGTGTCTCTGTGTGTGTTTCTGTGTGTCTCTGTGTGTGTCTCTGTGTGTGTTTCTGTGTGTCTCTGTGTGTGTTTCTGTGTGTCTCTGTGTGTGTTTCTGTGTGTCTCTGTGTGTGTTTCTGTGTGTCCTTCTGTGTGTGTCTCTGTGTGTCTTTCTGTGTGTGTCTCTGTGTGTGTTTCTGTGTGTGTCTCTGTGTGTCCTTCTGTGTGTGTCTCTGTGTCTCCTTCTGTGTGTCTCTGTGTGTGTCTCTGTGTCCTTCTGTGTGTGTCTCTGTGTGTGTCTCTGTGTGTGTCTCTGTGTGTCCTTCTGTGTGTGTCTCTGTGTGTGTCTCTGTGTCTCCTTCTGTGTGTCTCTGTGTGTGTCCTTCTGTGTGTGTCTCTGTGTGTTTCTGTGTGTGTGTCTCTGTGTGTGTCTCTGTGTGTGTCTCTGTGTGTCTCTGTGTGTGCCTCTGTGTGTCTCTGTGTGTGCCTCTGTGTCCTGTGTGCCTTCTGTGTGTGTCCTTCTCTGTGTGTCTCTGTGTGTGTCTCTGTGTATTACAGGCAGTGAATGGTTAATGTGCCTTTGCTTCCATTCTGGTGAGCCCAGAGGGAAAATATGGCATTTTAAAATGAGCCGACATTTATGGTATTGTCTGTTTCGGAGTGACGGTCGACACAATCCTGTCCAGTTCCTACCGGTTCCATAGTGGAACCGGGTTTTGGTGCCCAACCCTCCTCACTGATACTTGTAGCAACACTACAACACAACACTGTTTATCATTCAAATGAAACTCTGTAACAGCTTTTCAGTTTGTTTACTTAAAATAAACGGGAAAATTACACTGAGGGGCCTGAAGCCTTGTGTGTCTCTGTGTGTGTCTCTGTGTGTGTTTCTGTGTGTCTCTGTGTGTGTTTCTGTGTGTCTCTGTGTGTGTTTCTGTGTGTCCTTCTGTGTGTGTCTCTGTGTGTGTCTCTGTGTGTCCTTCTGTGTGTGTCTCTGTGTCTCCTTCTGTGTGTCTCTGTGTGTGTTTCTGTGTCCTTCTGTGTGTGTCCTTCTGTGTGTGTCTCTGTGTGTGTCTCTGTGTGTCTCTGTGTGTGTCTCTGTGTGTGTCTCTGTGTCCTTCTGTGTGTGTCCTTCTGTGTGTGTCTCTGTGTGTGTTTCTGTGTGTGTCTCTGTGTGTGTTTCTGTGTCTTTCTGTGTGTGTCTCTCTGTGTGTCTCTGTGTGTCTGTGTGTGTTTCTGTGTGTCCTTCTGTGTGTGTCTCTGTGTGTTTCTGTGTATGTCTCTGTGTTTCTTTCTGTGTCCTTCTGTGTGTGTCTCTGTGTGTCTCTGTGTGTGTTTCTGTGTCTTCTTCTGTGTGTGTCTCTGTGTGTGTTTCTGTGTGTGTTTCTGTGTGTCTCTGTGTGTGTTTCTGTGTGTCTCTGTGTGTGTTTCTGTGTGTCCTTCTGTGTGTGTCTCTGTGTGTCTTTCTGTGTGCGTCTCTGTGTGTGTCTCTGTGTGTCCTTCTGTGTGTGTCTCTGTGTCTCCTTCTGTGTGTCTCTGTGTGCTTCTGTGTGTGTCTCTGTGTGTGTCTCTGTGTGTGTCTCTGTGTGTGTCTCTGTGTGTGTCTCTGTGTGTCCTTCTGTGTGTGTCTCTGTGTGTGTCTCTGTGTCTCCTTCTGTGTGTCTCTGTGTGTGTCCTTCTGTGTGTGTCTCTGTGTGTCTCTGTGTGTTTCTGTGTGTGTGTCTCTGTGTGTGCTCTCTGTGTGTTTCTGTGTGTGTGTGTGTGTGTCTCTGTGTGTGTCTCTGTGTGTGTTTCTGTGTGTCTCTGTGTGTGCCTCTGTGTGTCTCTGTGTGTGTCTCTGTGTCTCCTTCTGTGTGTGTCTCTGTGTCTCCTTCTGTGTGTGTCTCTGTGTGTGTCCTTCTGTGTGTGTCTCTGTGTGTGTGCCTTCTGTGTGTGTCTCTGTGTGTGTCTCTGTGTGTTTCTGTGTGTTTCTGTGTGTCTCTGTGTGTGTTTCTGTGTGTGTCTCTGTGTGTGTCTCTGTGTGTCTCTGTGTGTTTCTCTGTGTGTCTCTGTGTCCTAATTGCGTTATTCCATCCAAATACAATAAAATGACAATTGAATAGCGAGATGACACAGCTTGTAGCTCCTACCAGCTCTGTAATGGGGGGGTGTGTGTGTGTGTGTGTGTGTGTGTGTGTGTGTGTGTGTGTGTGTGTGTGTGTGTGTGTGTGTGTGTGTGTGTGTGTCCTGTGCTGCTGCCAGTCCACTCACCAGGCCTGATGATTCATCCCGGCTCCATTACGTCCAGGAGAGGGCTTCCTTTTGTCTCGGCTTAGAGAGAAAGAGAGGGGGAGAGAGGCAGCAGCCTGTCAGTAGTGATTATACATGACAGGATGCAATTTCAAACTGTGTGTGTGTGTGTGTGTGTGTGTGTGTGTGTGTGTGTGTGTGTGAGCTTGTTCGTTTGCAGTCTGTTGTTTGGTAATGAACATGCATTTCATGTCCTCTTCTTCTCTCGTTTCGTTCAGTTGTGGACAGAAAGAGCGAAAGGCCAACCTGGAGACACTGCAGATCTGAAGAAGAGGAAAAGAACCGAAGGAGGAGGAGGAGGAGAGGAAAATGACGATGGACGGGTGGAAGCAGAGGAAAACAGCTCCAAGAAGAAGAAATCTTTGGATCCTTCCTCGAAGCTTTTGGCATTTGCTTTTAACAAAAACTAAATATTTTTATATATGTTTCTGTTCAGATTTATGTGTGTTGATGAATAATATGTTCTCTGTTCTTACTGAGGCGCTGAGTCAGAACATTTTAAATCTCTTAAAATGCCTTCAGAGTTAGTGATGGATCAGATGATTCAATTATGGAGCATCCTTTGCTTTGATTTTTCATTTATAACAACCCTTCACTGTGTTTTAACAACTGAATAAATATAAATGTTTTAGTTCACGTGACTACCTTTGATTTCCTTTTATGCTTGTGAACTTTATTCACAATTATTAAAAATGGTGACCAAAACCAACAAAGTGTGTGCTCCAGCTCTTAGTTCCAATCTCATTGGTTCCTATGAAATAAAAACATAAAAACCATCCTTACTCATTGGTTCCTATGAAATAAAAACATAAAATTCATCCTTACTCATTGGTTCCTATATCATAAAAACATAAAAATCCTCCTTACTCATTGGTTCCTATATCATAAAAACATAAAAATCATCCTTACTCATTGGTTCCTATATCATAAAAACATTAAAATCCTCCTTACTCATTGGTTCCTATATCATAAAAACATAAAAATCATCCTTACTCATTGGTTCCTATATCATAAAAACATAAAAATCATCCTTACTCATTGGTTCCTATATCATAAAAACATAAAAATCATCCTTACTCATTGGTTCCTATATCATAAAAACATAACAATCATCCTTACTCATTGGTTCCTATATCATAAAAACATTAAAATCCTCCTTACTCATTGGTTCCTATATCATAAAAACATAAAAATCATCCTTACTCATTGGTTCCTATATCATAAAAACATAAAAACCATCCTTACTCATTGGTTCCTATATCATAAAAACATAAAAATCATCCTTACTCATTGGTTCCTATATCATAAAAACATAAAAATCATCCTTACTCATTGGTTCCTATATCATAAAAACATAACAATCATCCTTACTCATTGGTTCCTATATCATAAAAACATAAAAACCATCCTTACTCATTGGTTCCTATATCATAAAAACATAAAAATCATCCTTACTCATTGGTTCCTATATCATAAAAACATAAAAACCATCCTTACTCATTGGTTCCTATATCATAAAAACATAAAAATCATCCTTACTCATTGGTTCCTATATCATAAAAACATAAAAATCATCCTTACTCATTGGTTCCTATATCATAAAAACATAACAATCATCCTTACTCATTGTTCCTATATCATAAAAATCATCCTTACTCATTGGTTCCTATATCATAAAAACATAAAAATCATCCTTACTCATTGGTTCCTATATCATAAAAACATAAAAATCATCCTTACTCATTGGTTCCTATATCATAAAAACATAAAAACCATCCTTACTCATTGGTTCCTATATCATAAAAACATAAAAATCATCCTTACTCATTGGTTCCTATATCATAAAAACATAACAATCATCCTTACTCATTGGTTCCTATATCATAAAAACATAAAAATCCTCCTTACTCATTGGTTCCTATATCATAAAAACATAAAAATCATCCTTACTCATTGGTTCCTATATCATAAAAACATAAAAATCCTCCTTACTCATTGGTTCCTATATCATAAAAACATAAAAATCATCCTTACTCATTGGTTCCTATATCATAAAAACATAAAAATCATCCTTACTCATTGGTTCCTATATCATAAAAACATAACAATCATCCTTACTCATTGGTTCCTATATCATAAAAACATTAAAATCCTCCTTACTCATTGGTTCCTATATCATAAAAACATAAAAATCATCCTTACTCATTGGTTCCTATATCATAAAAACATAAAAATCATCCTTACTCATTGGTTCCTATATCATAAAAACATAAAAACCATCCTTACTCATTGGTTCCTATATCATAAAAACATAAAAATCCTCCTTACTCATTGGTTCCTATATCATAAAAACATAACAATCATCCTTACTCATTGGTTCCTATATCCTAAAAACATAAAAATCATCCTTACTCATTGGTTCCTATATCATAAAAACATAACAATCATCCTTACATGTAGTGTGTGTATGGGTCAAGCTCCAGAAAGCCTGGGGCCATATATTAGTTAAACGTGTTTAACTTGCAGATCCTGATTTAACTGGTCTTTATTTTTATTTTTTTTGACTCACGTGGTTTTTTGTTGGCTACGCTGTTGCACGGACTAAGACAACGGGACGTCCTAAAACGCTTAACGTGGTTTAATGTACCTAAACAACGATCAATTATCACCATATTTACCGTGGCCATATCTTGTCATAAACACTTAAACCTGTCAAAAAAACTAAACTGAAATCCTACGATTATGGAAGTTATCTCACGGTAATGTTTTGTTCTTCATTGGTGTCTATGGCGAGGAAAAGGCTTAACCCTCATGTTGTCCTCAGGTTAAATTTGACCCTTTTTCAGTTTTTTCATCACATAAAATGGGCCTTTGAAATAAGCTGAAAATGTCAACATTAGAAATATCAAACAACTTTGGAAAAAACATTAAAAAAGCACCCACAACATTGGAAAAAAGTGACAAAAATGTCAGAAAATGCGATAACTTGTTTTCATGGTTGACGGGAAGACAACACAAGGGTTAACGTGGTTTAATGTACCTAAACAACGATCAATTATCACCATATTTCTCTCACATATTGCTCCTCATAACCAGTGAAAACTGCCAAAAAATCGGACCCAAAGTCCTATTATTATCCTTACAATATCCCTTAATGAAGCAGACACGCCTAATGTCAGCTACCGTCCATAATAATAGGACTTTGGGTCCGATTTTTTGACAGTTTTCACTGGTTATGAGGAGCAATATGTGAGAGAAATATGGTGATAATTGATCGTTGTTTAGGTACATTAAACCACGTTAAGCGTTTTAGGACGTCCCAAAACAACGCATGCACTGAGACAAAAAATGCGTTGCTAGGGGAGACCTGATAATCCCTATTTCAACTAACAGTGCGTGTTCCTTTAACAAAAGCATCCTAACTTCCTAAAATCTTACATAACCTCTCCTAACTTTACAGAAGCGTTCTTAACTTTAACTTTTCCACCACTGCTGAAGGGGATGTAGGCCCCGCCCCCCGGGAGCCGGCCAGCCAATAGGAGCTCTCCCCTGGATTACGCTGCTGTTATAAAGCCTGGGGATGCCAGGGCTGCAGGAGAAGCGTGCGCTTTAACCAAAAACAGAGGTGAGCCTACAAAGAGAAGCAAAAACTGACCCAGCAAGTTCTCAGCAGGCAGGAAACGGAGAGTAAAGACAAAAGAAGTAGTGATGGAGCACTCAGAGCAGACACAGTACGCCTCCAACGAGAAGAGAGAGAGCGGTTCCGTGCTGAACGGACACTTTGACGGGATGGTGAAGCGATCAGCCGCCCAGCCTCCGGGCGCGGAGTCCGGCTCCCACCGGCCCGTGATGGAGAGCTGGAGGGAGGAGCGCACCAGGAGCGTGGAGGACAACGAGATGAGCCTGCCGTCCCTGGCCGCAGCTTACACCACCATCCTGCGGGGGCTCGGGGAGGACCCCCAGCGGCAGGGGCTCCTCAAAACCCCCTGGAGGGCAGCCACCGCCATGCAGTTCTTCACCAAGGGCTACCAGGAGAAAATTATCGGTGAGTTTTTGTAAATCCTCAAAGCCGCTCAGAGGCTGTTGGGATTTGTCCTGCGGTCAACAGGTGGCAGGTAGAGGAGAGTCATCACAAACTCGCTTTACTCCGTTTATAGGCTGCTGTCAGTGGAGATGATGAGAAATTAAGACTTTACAAACGATCTGAGGGAAGTGGTGCACTGTCAAAATAAGAGGTACAATACAGGTCCATTTTTGTTCCCTAAGGTACAAACTTAGCAAATGTTCCCTTAAAAGTACAAAAATGTATCTTGAAGGTACATTTATGCACCTTCCGTTGTACAGTGTGTACTTTCTGAGGTGTAAGGTACATATTTGATCCTCAAAGGTATAATATTGTCCCCTAGAAGGTACAAACAGGCAGGGCTGTAGTCAAGACCACCTTAGTCGAGTCCAAGACAAGTCCAAGACCAGGACTAGTCTAGTCCAAGTCAAGACCGAGTCCAAAGAGGTTCAAGACCGAGTCCAGGACAGAAAAAAGGTCTTATGCATGACAGTATCAAGACAATCAATTTGGGTTTCACTTTCCCTCCAATATTATTATCAACATAATAAAGACACCTGGACTCGGTCCAGACCAAAAGCCATATTGGGCAAGACCAGTGGCCGAGACCGAGACAAGTCCGAGTCCATATACTAGCGAGTCCGAGACAAGTCCGAGACCATAGAAAAATGGTCTTGAGTCCGGACTCGAGTCCAAGACCGGACTCGAGTCCTACAGCCCTGCAAACAGCTAAGGTCCAAATGTGATCCTCTTATTCAAGGTACAACAATGTCCCTTTGAGGGTACCACCCCAGGGACAAGCTTTGGTTCCTTAAAGGTCCTGGTTTGTACTTTTTTTTTTGACAGTGTGGAATATGAGTATATTTACTCCAATACTGTACTAGAAGCAGTAGCTACCTCTACTTGAGTATTTCCTCTTATTACCCTACCCGTATACTTTTCAGTAGGGGATATTGTACTTTCTCCTCCATGAAGATTTTCCACATCAGTTAATAAAATAATGTAGTATATAATGTAGTAGTATAATGTAATTATTATAGATAGATTTAATTAAAAACCTCTTCAGTAGCTCTTTCAGTAGTGTACATAGGACATATATACAACATATAGCCTAAAGTAGATAAAGGTATCTCCACCCAAAAATATATAAAGTAGCAATACCACAGAGTAAAAATACTCCTTCACCTTGTATTCATCATTCAGTTTTTTTTGGTCGAGGAGCTCATTTTAACCGTGCCATATGTGTTTTGGTAGTTGATTTGATCGCCTATAGGTTTTAAACATTTAAATATGCAGATTAATATCTGTCAAATCAATGTACTGGAGTAAAAAAATACAATTCCCTGCAAGTAAAAGTACTTTAGTTACTTCCCACCGCTGCATTTCAGAGGAAAGTATTGCTCTTCTTAGCCACAAGCTGAACTCCTCAAAAACAATACAACTGACACAAATGGGAAACAGGCATGTTTTATTTTGAAAGTATTCCCTTTCACATTAAAATCACGCACACTAAAGCAATTTCAATCTTAAACTTCGATTAACAAACATTAAATCATGTTGAGAGATCATTTTCTCCGCTGTTTGACAGATGTGATGACAGAGAAAAAGTATTTTATGAATCCAAGGGAAAATTACATTAGTTGAGTGTGATTTTACACATTACACACACACTGAAATACACACACATGCACAAACAGGACCTATATATATATATATATATATATATATATATATATATATATATATATATATATAAGCATTAACTGGAGAGGTGCCAGAGTGAAGGGAGTTGGACCAGCGACCCTCAAACTGAGCTACTGCCGCCATATTGTGTCTCTGCTGAAGGTGGAAAATGCTTATAATGAAATTAAATATTCAAACCTAAAGTATCCCCTCTTTTATGGCTCCTGTGTTATATGTCGGTCATCTTGTGTAGAGCTGAAACGATGAATCGATTATTGACTGCAGAAAGGAATCTGCAACTAGTTGAATAACCGATTCATCGTTTAAGTCATTAAGACCAAAATGTTTCTCCTGTGTGAGGATTTGCTGTTTTTTTTATGATTGTAAACTGAATATCTTTTGGGTTTTTGGGCTGTTAGTCGGAAAAAATAAGCAATTTGAATTCATGATGGATTAATCATGCATTTCGTTGCATTGTACCTGTACATGTGTAATGACAATAAAGCTGAATCTAATCTAATCTAATCTAATCATTAGTTGCAGCAGTGGCGTTGTGCATCATTTTCTTTTCACATTTCTCATCGATTCTACCAAACATCGATCCAGACTTGAAAATAAAATGTTTATAATGATGTTCAGGGTCACATTTTATCTTAAGCGGCTGAATCAGCTCTCTGAAACGGGCTTTTCCTGCACGCCATCTTGTTGTAAATCAAGGAAATTAAAACACCCAATCAGAGTTGTGTAAAAACCGGCCCTTCAACTCGTCAAAGCTTGTAAAACGTGTATCTGTGTTGTTCACCTATTATCCAGCCAAACCGGCCAGCCTGCTGCTCCAGGAACTCAAATCCACTTAAAAAAAACAACAACTAGGTTTTGGCTGAGTCACGTGCAGGTCTGGAGGGGTTTCGATCGCATGTCAGAGTCCAAATGTGCCGGCTTCTCCACGCTACGGCTCGTTGGAGTGGCTGGAGTCAGGGATCCGCCCCCCCTCTCCGTCTCAGCCCCCTGCAGACTTACATCTGGGGGCAGTTTGTGCTGTTGGGGGGAGGGGGGGGTGTTTTTTACATTGCAAAGTAATGTTAAAGGAAGGAATGCAGCGCATAAACGAGAAGAGCACACAGTAAAAAACCTGACCACTCTCCCCTTCTTCTCACCTCTGAACCTCCAAAGGTGGACAGGATCGATGATGTGTGTGTGTGTGTGTGTGTGTGTGTGTGTGTGTGTTCTGCAGACAGTGGTGGTTGCTCTGTCTGTCTGCCGATTGGCTGATGCAGGAGACTCCCCTTTGACTTGTTGGAAAGCAGAGAACACAAAAACACACATTGCTGGATGATTGTGGAGAGCTGAAGCATTTCTTAGTAAGCGTCACACTTTTTTACCAGTGTGTTCACGTGTGTGTGTGTGTGTGTGTGTGTGTGTGTGTGTGTGTGTGTGTTCACGTGTGTGTTTGTCATGTGCTCAGCTTGCACCACAACATGAGCCTAAAATCCTCTTGTTGTCGAGCTCCCGACCAACAACACTGTAAAGAGGAACAATTATGCAAAGATTAAACAGGAATTCTGATCTTGTGATGTTACAGGATTACAGATTAAAATGTTCGTCCATTTAGTGCACACATTTTTGCTTTTAATTAATAAAAATAATCAGATTTATTAGGGATATCAAGAGGTGTGTTTTTTATTAATGGTTTAGTCTGAAAGATTTCATAAAATAGTGAAAAATGCTCATTATAGTCCCACAGAATGCAAGAATGCAACTAAATATATTCAATTTACTATCATTAGTCGTGTTTTCAATTCATCAACCTATTTTTATGCACATTTTGAAGTAACGCATTAGAAAATATTGATGGAAAATGACAAATTTGAGAGAGAAAAACGTTCTCAAATTCACAAAAAAAGTGTTTATGCTTGCTTGAGATGGTTGTTCGACAAAGAGTTACTGCGAGATGGAAAATGGGAGATGGAAACCGCTTTGCCAAAATAAGTTGTGACATAGCGAACATGTAACTCACATGACTATAGTCCCGGTATCCATGGGATGGGGGAGGGATCGGGATCAGGATTCGGGTCCCATCCATAGACGTCTATGGTCCCATCCAGTGCGCCGTACACTTGTGGCACGAGGTGCGCAGTGGAGCTGCGGTGCGCCGTAGCCGGGGCCTCAGCCGCGTCGGGTAAATTAACGAATTAGTTCAACAGCTAGGACGGTTTGGCTCTGCACACCGTCAGGTTTGGCAATCTCCAACCATGCGTTACACCAACTTGTGACGAAACTCCGCTTTGCGTAGTGTAGTTCATTAACCAGATGATGGAGACGCTTCTCAAGATTCAAGATTCAAGAACTGTATTTGCCATTTGTGTTTTCACACATAGGAACTCTTATGCGGTTGTTACTCAGAGTCAAGTCGAGTTTAAAAAGACACACAAAGCATTTACATTATAAATAAATAAAATTGCACAAAACCATTAAAAAATACAAATAAAAATAAATAAATAAATTTGCATTCCTTGATTGCATAATGTATAATTGCATATTGCCCTTGGCCCCTAAAGACAGCCCCTTGTAAGATATTAAAGTGCACAGTTTTTGTTAAATAAATAAATAAGATGCACAGGTGTATTGCACAGATATGTCATGTTCCACTGGCCCTGAGAAAAATAGTTCATTTTGTTTTGGCCAAAAGTCTCACTGCAGCTGGAAAGAAGCTCTTATAAAACCTAATGTGCATCTTCCTTTTTCTTCTTCTTTTTTTAAAGTTTGCGTTAAATTTGCTGGACAATTACATGGAAACATGACTAATGAAAACAAATAAAAACTGCAATATATAGGCTACTATATTATTTTCTAATCCTTGTTTTTGTAATTCTTATTCAAATACTATTAATACATATTAGCCTTTTAGCACATCTTCTAGAGAGCAGTCTGAGACTGGGGCCTGTGGGATCATGATTACATTATTTGATTCCATAGACACTTATTAATTGAGCCAAGACAGCCTAATATTGCTGTTAGACTTCATCTGTGCTAAGACATCAATTAGTTTCTGACTCTGGGAAAACCAGTACCTCTGAACCATCTCTTTAAAGAGCCCATACTATTTTCATTTTCAGTTTCCTACTTGTGTTTTTGGTTTCTACTCGAACATGTTTACATGCTTTAAGTTAAAAAAAAGCACATTATTTTTCTCATGCTGTCTGTCTGAATATACCTGTGTTTTCCTTCTGTCTGAAACGCTCCGTTTTAGCTCCTGTCTCTTTAAGCCCCCCTCCCAAAAACCCCTCTAAACGTCACGCAGCTTTTAGCCCTCTGATTGGATGTGTCTTACTCCAATGCTCTCTGGGACTTGTAGTGGACTTCTCTCCTGAAGTCATATATTGTGTCTTTCAGTGCAGTTTTCTGTTTATTCTGAGGATCTAACAAATATCCCATCAAAGGCAAATGTTTGATTTTGGACGGTATAATAAAATTGATGTGACTGCATGAACCCTGGCAGCCTGATATGACCAAACTCTCAATGCTGATGCTTCTGTACTCATGTGCATAAATATGGCCAAGAGGTTTCCAGGCAATGGCCCAGAGCATAAAGAACAATTGCCATGAAACCTCATGCATATATTCATGTTTCCCCTCAAGATGAATTGTAATATCTTGGGTGTCTTTTTTGTTGACTGGTTTATGAGCACCATCCTGGTACTTTTCATTTAACATGAACAATATACAGTCTACTCTACAGTAGTAGTAGAGGTGTAAAACCAAACATCCCTCAAATGGCAATGTCAGTTTTTCTTTGCCAAAATGAAGCTTTATTTTGGAGCAAAATTTAGCCTCCTTCCTGCCAAGCTACCATGACATGGTAGGCACCAATGGAATATACAGTGAGGAAAATAAGTATTTAACTTATATATATATATATAACTTAGGATCATTGAGACCCCATGGAGATCCAGTCCGAGGGAGATTGACAGTCATGTTTAGCTTCTTCCATTTTCTAATGATTGCTCCAACAGTGGACCTTTTTTCACCAAGCTGCTTGGACATGTAAATGTGCTGTATTTATATAGCGCTTTTCTAGTCTGAACGACTACTCAAAGCACTTTTACATAGTACAGGAACCATTCACCATTCACACACATTCATACACTGTGGCCGAGGCTGCCGTACAAGGTGCCATCTGCTCATCAGATAAACATGCACACACATTCACACTCCGATGCGCAGCATCGGGGGCAACTCGGGGTTCAGTGTCTTGCCCAGGGACACTTCGACATGGGACTGCAGGGCCGGGGATTGAACCACCAACCTTCCAATTGGCAGGCAACCGCTCTACCACTGAGCCACAGCCGCCCCATAGCGACATGTCCCCATAGCCCTTTCCAGCCTTCTGGAGGTGGACAATTTTGTCTCTAGTGTCTTTGGACAGCTCTTTGGTCTTGGCCATGTTAGTAGTTGGATTCTTACTGATTGTATGGGGTGGACAGGTGTCTTTATGCAGCTAACGACCTCAAACAGGTGCATCTAATTTAGGATAATAAATGGAGTGGAGGTGGACATTTTGAAGGCAGACTAACAGGTCTTTGAGGGTCAGAATTCTAGCTGATAGACAGGTGTTCAAATACTTATTTGCAGCTGTATCATACAAATAAATAGTTAAAAAATCATACATTGTGATTTCTGGATGGTTTTTTTTAGATTATGTCTCTCACAGTGGACATGCACCTACGAGGACAATTTCAGAACCCTCCATGATTTCTAAGTGGGAGAACTTGCAAAATAGCAGCGTGTTCAAATACTTATTTTCCTCACTGTAGCAGCGACTAAATAAAGTGTGTACATTTTAATATGAAATAAGACGCTGCAAGCTGCTGCACCCGACACCTGTTTTTAAACACTGACAGCTGATCATCAGCTGATTGTGTGATTGTCTAGCAAAAAATACACAAAAAAATCCCCTTTGTAGCCTCCACCTTAAGGCAGCACAGAGCATTAGGGAGTCTTCTGATTTAGTCAATACATGTCTTTTTAAATTTTAAGTTTCCCATTACTCAGCAGATCTGAAAACAACATGAACACAGAATATTATGGAATAATATAATAATATGAAAAGATTGTGTTCATTTCTGTGTGTGTTTAAAGGCAGGGACGTAAAGGGGTGAGTCATAAATACCCTCCAGGGTTAAAACTATGTACAGAATGTGTGCAAATGAATAACCTTGTTTATTCAGTCATTCACTCCACCATTTCCTGTTTCATTCAGAATGTGGCTACATGTGGACACTCACACACACACACACACACACACACACACACACACACACACAGCATCACTATTGAATGTAGAGCTGATGATGAGTAAGACTGTCATTACCTGATAACTGCCTCGTCTTTCTGTCACCCAGGGCGTCCGAACCGGCAGTCCTCGCCAGCTGCCCTTTATTCAGTTAAGGTTGACTTAATGCTATTTTCCTTCTGCGTGCGTGCGTGCGTGCGTACGTGCGTGCGTGCATGCGTACGTGTGTGCAACCTTAACTCTATCTGACGGTGTAAAAAGCTGTAATGAGAGGGAGTAGAATTCCTCCTTAATAAGACTTAATAATATTGTTTAGTACACAGCAGCCAGCCACAGTGTGTTCCTGTGGTACATGTGTGATTGTGTAGCTTTTTTGTTTGGAAGCCTTTATTTTTGGTAGAAAGTGCTGCTATATTCCATTACTAGCCACTGCTTACTACACGTAGTTACATGCACCGCTGTGCCGGCAGCTGTACAGGACAGTCTACATGGCTGTAGACTGTATTTAATGATATAGAATTACATTTGAAGAACCAGGCTAAATATGCAGTACTTACAATTAAAACTGCTTGGTCATGTCCCAGTGTATTGTTTGTAACAGCTTGTAAATGCATTTAAAAATGCATTTTGAATTTACAAAAAAAATAACACATTTGAGACGTCAAAACAACAATGTGTGTGTGTGTGTGTGTGTGTGTGTGTGGTGGAAAGATCTTCCTGATGACGGGTGCCATGGCATCGTGCCTCACAATGCGTCATAATCAGCCAGACAACAGAGGTTAAAAAAAGAGACATCTGAATGTGTTAAACAATCTGCTGCCCTGTTTACACACACACACACACACACACACACACACACACACACACACACAGTCATTCAATAAGCTGCAGAGACTGAAGTCTGTTGTTTCTGTGTCCTTTCCACCAGATTGCCAGTCAGGAAATTAAAAAATGCAGCAGTGAGAGCAAGAGGCGTCTGCGTCGTCACAAACTGATAAAACGGTTTATTGAACCCCCGACAACTGAAAAAAGCAATAAAGCAACAACAGGAAGGGCCGTATGGAAGCAGAGCTATAATTAGACGAGTGTTAGCCAGAGAAACAGAGAAGTTCAATGATAAAACGAGGCAGATCAACGGTGGAGGTGAACCGCATGTCCCTGCTGGTTTCCACCGATGACGCAGGCTCGCAAAATACAGCAAATAAGGCACAAATAATAATAAAACCGCTTTATAGTCCATAAACAACCTCCACTGAATCTGTAAATCTGTAAACACCCACTTAAACCGATTAGAAATAGATATTCATTAAATACTATTTAAGTAAAATGCAGTAATTGGTCAATAAGTTGATGAAAAGTCAATATGCAATAAAAGAAGGATTGATTTATGGGTAAATCCAGCAGATGAACTTATGGTGAAATAAATTATACAGAAATATAGTTACGCTGCCTACACATGACCCTACCTCATGTGTAGGGTTTAGGTTGTTAGCTAATTATGTAAATCTATAAATAAATTAGATTAGATTAGATTAGATTCAACTTTATTGTCATTACACAGGTACAAGGCAACGAAATACAGTTTGGGTCTAACCAGAAGTGCAATAGCAGCCGGTGCAGGATATACACTGGTTCCATGAGTGCAGGACATGGATATGTACTGAATAAGTATGGAAATTAATACTATTATAAACAGAATGTTACAGATGGGTTTGTCCTATGAATATAAAATATAGATAACAAGTATTGTGAGCAAGATTTACAGCTGGATATGTACTGAATATAATATACAGGTGGATATTAGTAGACATTTTACAGATATGTACAATGAACATAATATACGGATGCTTTACAGAGTTTACAGGTGAATATGTACTTTGAATATATATACAGGCGGCTATTATAGACAGAATTTTTACAGATAGATATAATAAGTTAGGCTGAAATGAGCAGTATAACAGTGATTTAAGGTAGTATAAATAAAGTTTGGGCAGGCGCTATCCGAATTAAAGTGCAGTGGAAAGTAATTGCAAAATGTGTTTAAAAAAAGAAGACTTTTTGGGGGAAATACAGGACATTCTTCTTTGTTTGTTTCATCTCTCCTCCGTGTTTTCCTCTCCGCAGACGTGCTGAACGACGCCATCTTCGACGAAGACCACGACGAGATGGTGATCGTCAAAGACATCGACATGTTCTCCATGTGTGAACATCACCTGGTGCCCATCTTCGGCAGGGTGAGCACAGACAAGAAGAAGCTGGGAGATTTTCATTTAAATTTGTAGATCATTTAACAGGAATGTTGAGATCACACTAGTCTGAGGATGCTCATTCTGAATCCGTCTGTCAGGGTGTAAGCAGGGTCTCAAAATCCAAATTTTAGGCCTTAAAAGCTCATGTAACACTTCCCTTTAATGCTTACCTACAGTGCCGTTTTTATAATAATTTGCTGTATTACGACTACAAATGAGACCAACATGCAACTTCTATTGAGGCAAATCTTAACACCAGTCCTATAAAGCAAATGTGGAAATTGGGGGTAAGTTTCAGACGATGTTTCCGGACTCTGACATCTGAGTTCTTCATTCTTTTTTTTGATGTTGTGATATGGGTCTTAAATTTCATTAATAATGGTCTTAAAAAGGTCTTAAAGTGTCCTGACCTGCAGAAACCCTGGACCATCTGTCCAGCAGATTTTGACATTCGTGATCCCCAGAGGAACAGCCGAGTTGCTTTTTTGATAAAATCCATAAAGGGGACTTTTTTTTCTCAATATGTGTTATTTAATAATAATAAAAAACAAACATGGTAAGAGATGCGCTGGTCTGACCAGCAGAGACCATGAGAAACAATCAGATCACTGGAGATCTGTTTATCCTGCCTTCGTTTGGTCTGTTTCACCCTCCACCCTCATGCAGCTGTCTCATCATCCCTCTCCACTAAGAACCCCGACTGGCCTCGTCCCCCTTTCTGATTCTGGCCTCGTCCCTCTTTCTGATTCTGGCCTCGTCCCTCTTTCTGATTCTGGCCTCGTCCCTCTTTCTGGTTCTGGCCTCGTCCCTCTTTCTGGTTCTGGCCTCGTCCCTCTTTCTGATTCTGGCCTCGTCCCTCTTTCTGGTTCTGGCCTCATTCCTCTTTCTGGTTCTGGCCTCGTCCCTCTTTCTGGTTCTGGCCTCGTCCCTCTTTCTGATTCTGGCCTCGTCCCTCTTTCTGGTTCTGGCCTCATTCCTCTTTCTGGTTCTGGCCTCATTCCTCTTTCTGGTTCTGGCCTCGTCCCTCTTTCTGGTTCTGGCCTCGTCCCCCTTTCTGATTCTCTGTCCGTTGTTTCCCTCAACCTTCAGCCGCAGGTGCTTGTTGTTTAAGACAATAGGGACTGGCAGCTGATCCTTTTCTACCGCTGAAATTGCCTATGATGACAGCAATGAATCACACAAACACTTACCACACCTCCTGTGTGTGTGTGTGTGTGTGTGTGTGTGTGTGTGTGTGTGTGTGTGTGTGTGTTTGGGGTGGCCATCAGGTGGCTGTTTATGTCCCTAAACCCCCTCCCTTCCTCCCCTCTTGTCATCCTCAGCAGCGTTGCCTCTTATCCACCCTCTCTCATCTGTCCGTCTGTCTGTTGTGTCTCTCAGTGACTCACCACCTCCTCCTCTTCCTCCTCCTCCTCTTCCTCCATTGTTGGTCAGCTGGCTTGCGGGTAGCCACTGGCTGTTTGGTAAACTGTCTCAATGTCTGCAGCACGAGAGCCATTTATCATTCTCTGCATCAACACCTGAAGACAAACTACACTGCAACAATTTCAGTCTCTTACAATTTGGTTTCATATTCAGCCTTTAAAAGTCCCTTAAAATGGTAGCGTTACTCCGTCAATATGATGTAGTTCAAGGGGTCCCTCTTCTAGAGAGAAAGGCAGTTTGACTGGTTTTGATCCCTACTTTGAGTCCATCCATGGACATTTGTTTCATGTTGTCCCCCATCTCTTTTCGGTCATTTCCTGCCCAAAAATAATATACAAACATATCTATAGCTATAAATAAGAATGGCAAGGGAACATTTAGTTTTCTAGGAAGATAAAATGCCCATTTCTCAATATCTAATATACAGTATTTACTAAAAATGACCCCAATGCGTCATCAGATATTAAGGAAACGTGCTTAGTTGACATACTACACTGCCAGTATTTTCTCCTTTTGACATTTCAGTTCTGTGAGAGAGTTTCTCTTTGTGTTTTGGCCTTTGTGTTGTTATCAACTCCCAGTTTGACAGCAGGATATATACCTGTAAAAACGTAAACCCAGCTCGCTACACCTGTAACTTTGGTACAGCCATGAAAGCAGCAAACAAACAACATGATCTGATCAACAGCGATAGATTCTACCCCACTGTTTGCGTAACCAGAGACGTAACAAATATTGTTACTTAATAAGTAAATATTGGAGATTAATTTGAAAGATGGAGACAGCTAAGAGCCCAAAAGTTCGCCGGGTTGGCTAAATTCCTCCTGAACAGGTAAGTATTAGCTTCGGGCTAATTTATCACAGCTACAAGGGACGGGCATGATATATTATTATGGCATGATATAATATATATTATATATTATTATATTATATATGTGTACTCCCAAGGAATTATACAGCTAGAGTACCCGAGTTGGTTATTTGCAAAAACAACTGCGACCCAGCCGGTTATGGGTGCAGGGAACGCAGGAGAGCAGGCGGACAGTTAGTCTGTCTTTATCCACAACCAAGATCCAGGCATAAGGGGTCCAAAAATAGATGTTAAAAACCCGAAGAAACAACTGGGACCATGGGAATAATCAGGGAGCAGGTAGCGGGCTTCTATGACTGTCCCTATAGCGTCTAACGTTAGCTACTCCGCTGTGCTGTGAATACTACTGCACCTTTAAGTTATATTTTCTGAATCAGCAGCGGGTCGGTCTTATTATTAAATTTACTAACTTATTATGAGACAAAACTTTAATTCACAAGACTTTGTGCAAGTCTCAGTGTGAATAAAATTCTGCACACACATCAAAACTATTTTCCATAGGATATGATGCAGCCATTAAAAACATGGGTTAAAATATTTCATATACAGTTTGAGTTTATTTCCTAAATTTAATGCAACAAAAAGCAACACAAGAGGAAAGGCACACAGCCCCGACATTATCACCTTATCAAGTTGTTATGGTTAAAATTATAGCAAACCAGAGATGGATGTGTGTGTGCTCAAATATGGCTTCTGGAAAGAAAATAAAGGATAAAATATGAATTACTAAAAATACATTAATTATGAAGTTCCCCATACTTTTAGAGTTACGCAGCACATTATAACGGTAACTCCAGTGAAATGATTTGAAAGTTGTTGGTGAGGATGAGATCAGGACTGGATTTAAAGCTGATTCTGGGTCCAGGTGTGTCTGTTAAAACATGGACGGAGACAACTTCTCTCTGTTGATGCTTTATTACAATCAACAGCCTACAAACATGGTTATGGGGAGCTCTGCTATGGCTATGTGTGTGTGTGTGTGTGTGTGTGTGTGATTCTGCAAAGAAATAAATAACATAAAGACTACCATACACAATGCATATGCTACCAAATAATAACAATACCCACTATTAATAACATTATCTAAATGTAGAAGTACCTTCTTCAGCATGTAAATAATGCACCTAAAATGCAAACTTGAGCCAGGGCGTTCAACAATCACCATTATGAATCAACAGCCAGGCGTAGCCTAGGTAACAGGTGTAACCTAGGTAACAGGCGTAGCCTAGGTAACAGGCGTAGCCTAGGTAACAGGCGTAGCCTAGGTACAGAGAGGAAAATAAGTATTTGAACACGCTGCTATTTTGCAAGTTCTCCCACTTAGAAATCATGGAGGGGTCTGAAATTGTCCTCGTAGGTGCATGTCCACTGTGAGAGACATAATCTAAAAAAACATCCAGAAATCACAATGTATGATTTTTTTTTACTATTTATTTGTATGATACAGCTGCAAATAGGTATTTGAACACCTGAGAAAATCAATGTTAATATTTGGTACAGTAGCCTTTGTTTGCAGTTCCAGAGGTCAAACGTTTCCTGTAGTTCTTCACCAGGTTTGACACACTGCAGAAGGGATTCTGGCCCACTCCTCCACACAGATCTTCTCTAGATCAGTCAGGTTTCTGGGCTGTCGCTGAGAAACACGGAGTTTGAGCTCCCTCCAAAGATTCTCTATTGGGTTTAGGTCTGGAGACTGGCTAGGCCCCCCCAGAACCTTGATCTGCTTCTTCCAGAGCCCCTCCTTGGTTCTCCTGGCTGTGTGCTTCGGGTCATTGTCATGTTGGAAGACCCAGCCTCGACCCATCTTCAATGCTCTAACTGAGGGAAGGAGGTTGTTCCCCAAAATCTCCCAATACATGGCCCCGGTCCTCCTCTCCTTAATACAGTGCAGTCGCCCTGTCCCATGTGCAGAAAAACACCCCCAAAGCATGATGCTACCCCCCCATGCTTCACAGTAGGGATGGTGGTCTTGGGATGGTCCTCATCATTCTTCTTCCTCCAAACACAGTTAGTGGAATTATGACCAAAAAGTTCTATTTTGGTCTCATCTGACCACATGACTTTCTCCCATGACTCCTCTGGATCATCCAAATGGTCATTGGCAAACTTTAGACGGGCCTTGACATGTGCTGGTTTAAGCAGGGGAACCTTCCGTGCCATGCATGATTTCAAACCATGACGTCTTAGTGTATTACCAACAGTAACCTTGGTAACGGTGGTCCCAGCTCTTTTCAGGTCATTGACCAGCTCCTCCCGTGTAGTTCTGGGCTGATTTCTCACCTTTCTTAGGATCATTGAGACCCCACGAGGTGAGAAAATAGCAGGGTGTTCAAAGAGCGTCCTCTGGTGGACAGACTATGCAACGCCATCACTAACACGGACGTTGTACAGCGTCCTCTGGTGGACAGACTATGCAACGCCATCACTAACAGGGACGTTGTAGAGTGTCCTCTGGTGGACAGACTATGCAACGCCATCACTAACAGGGACGTTGTAGAGCGTCCTCTGGTGGACAGACTATGCAACGCCATCACTAACAGGGACGTTGTACACCGTCCTCTGGTGGACAGACTATGCAACGCCATCACTAACAGGGACGTTGTAGAGTGTCCTCTGGTGGACAGACTATGCAGTGCCATCACTAACAGGGACGTTGTACAGCGTCCTCTGGTGGACAGACTATGCAACGCCATCACTAACAGGGACGTTGTAGAGTGTCCTCTGGTGGACAGACTATGCAGTGCCATCACTAACAGGGACGTTGTACAGCGTCCTCTGGTGGACAGACTATGCAACGCCATCACTAACAGGGACGTTGTTCAGCGTCCTCTGGTGGACAGACTATGCAATGCCATCACTAACAGGGACGTTGTACAGCGTCCTCTGGTGGACAGACTATGCAACGCCATCACTAACAGGGACGTTGTAGAGTGTCCTCTGGTGGACAGACTATGCAGTGCCATCACTAACAGGGACGTTGTACAGCGTCCTCTGGTGGACAGACTATGCAGTGCCAACACTAACAGGGACGTTGTACAGCGTCCTCTGGTGGACAGACTATGCAACGCCATCACTAACAGGGACGTTGTTCAGCGTCCTCTGGTGGACAGACTATGCAACGTCATCACTAACAGGGACGTTGTACAGCGTCCTCTGGTGGACAGACTATGCAGTGCCAATGCTCATAACATGGTCGACAGTCCGTTTTTATTTTTTAAATATTCATTCATCAGAATTATTTATTAGTCATTATAAATGATGATGAATTAATAAAAAGTCATTCTTTATTACGTATTTATTCATGCTGAACCTGGCCCAGGATGTGCCCCTAAACATGAATAGCAGATGAGTGAAGAAGCAGCTGTCACAGTCGGTCTGTTTGATGTCGATATGCCAGGCCGCTCCAGCAGCGAGGGAGGAAACTGGAAGAAAAAGAGATCTTTGCACGCTTGTTGCCGCTGCCCTTTCTCTCCTCTCGTCAACAAATTGCGTCTGACATTTGAGTGCAGCCTGTGTGTGTGTGTGTGCGTCAGGCGTATGTGTGTAAGAGAATTAGAGCCTGCAGACATCCTCAGCAGTGATTCTCCAGCTGACGACTCCGTCTCTCACTTCCATCGTCTGTTGCTCATCCACCAGCTCGGCGCTCGCCTTTTGTTGCCGTATTGGTCGTTATAAAACAAATGTGTGTTTTACTTCACCTCAGCGATTTTTTTTTACACCACAAGAGCTACTAAGGTCTAGTTTTTCAGGAAAACCACTTGTATTTTAGTAAAAGGCAGGCGGAGGTTAAAGTGAATTAAGTTCTGTGTACACCTACAGTCACTTTAACTACAAGAGACACCGAAACAGCGACAGGTTACCATTCATTTTCAATGGGAGTGGCCGTATGCCGCGAGAAAGGCGGGGCCAAAATAGACAAGAAGTCTATTTTATGCAAATGCTGAGTAATGCGACTGCCAATCGGATTTAACCCTCATGTTGCCCTTGGGGTCAAATTGGACCCGTTTTAAGTTAATTATTGTTTTCTTTGTCACAAAAAAATTGGTCATTGAAATAAGCGTTACATTAAAAATATCAAAAAACTTTGAAATATCGAAAAAGTGATAATAATGTTGAAAAAAGTGACCAAAACAGGTTTTTTTTCATGGTTGATGGGAAGACAACACAAGGGTTTAAGGCAGCGTGACGTATGTACGTTGGTTGCTGGAGTCGAAAATCATTCAAGATGGCGGAAACGCTTCAGGACATCGTATTTCTGTTTATATCTCATAAGTTTGGCATTTTATATTTTATTAATCGAGAAACACATACTTTTAAATCCAAAAACATTGTTCTTGTGACTTGACAATACCTCTGAAGTGACTTCTTGGAGATCTATGCCACTATCTATGCACGCCCAGGAACGCCCATTAAGCGATGTAATGTGACTGTAGAGCAGAGGTTCCCAAAACCTTCAGCCCACGACCCCCAAAGTAACGGTGCAAGTGACTTGCGACCCCCCCCCCACTATAAACGTGTATAAACATTGCGCTCAACCGCGCACGCACTATAGGAGTATCCAAACACGAGATACCACAACAGCCATAACATTACTCTACAGCAGGGGTCTTCAACGTTTTCCAGGCCAAGGACCCCCAAACTGATGGCGAGATTGAGCGGGGACCCCCTAATTATATATATTGTATAAAATTGTGTTATATCAAACTGGTCCTATAGTGCCATGTGTACATGTACCTTGTTATTGTGCATTCAATACTAAGATACTCAAATAATACACAGGTTCATATATTCATGTTTTTATTTTAAACATGTGCGAGGCACAGTGAGTAGGGTGGCCATGCCACTGCCATGTATAAACATAACATAACACAATAAACTGATACCTGCCAAGATCAACAATGTCTATCATATTGCATGTAATCATGCATAAAAGCTATTCAAATGGACATTTTTAAAACATAAATGGGGGGAATATAAAAAAAAGTCTAATCAACCAAAACTTTCGCGACCCCCATGCAGTACCTCCGCGGACCCCCTAGGGGTCGCGGACCCCCTGTTGAAGACCCCTGCTCTACAGTAATTCACTCATTACTTTAATCTGAACTTAACCTCCCCTAGTGAGATGGATGTGCAACATGTTTGGAGCACAGCAAGTCCAGTCTGGGTTTAATGTTGGAGACCGCTCCTCGGAGATCATCCTCCACATCCAGTCGCCATCTCTATTTATTTTTAAGGTACATCATTGCCGAGACAGTCTTGTTGCACAAGTAGGTAGTACCAAACGGCACCAGGACATCCAAAGCTGCCCTGGATAGCCGTGGGTGTTCCCTCTCAACTGAAATCCAAAACTCAGCCAGCGTCTTAGAATTAAACGCCGTCTTCAAGGTTCGGTCGCTGGACAGGTCGACCGATGCGTCCTCCAGCTCGGATGTCAGATGATTTGACCTCGTTTCAAATCAAAAGAGCTGTTCCCTTTTTATTTACTTGCTTGGTTTTATTTTAAATTTTGCCACTGGTTGTATCTTGCGTTAAAATCATGTCTAACATATGCTATTTCTAATCATTTTTACATTTTTATTTTATTTATGGAAATCAACTTGCGACCCCCCCTCTCTGGCTCGCGACCCCCCTGTGGGTCCCGACCCCCACTTCGGGAATCACTGCTGTAGGGTAACAGGTAAAACAATTCAACTCACAAAGGAACTCAACATTGAAGTTGGAGGAGGAAAACATGATGGAGTTGTCATGTTGATGTGAAATAAACATTAAGAATCATCGTCTGGGGGCCGTGAATGTCAGGATAGTTTCAAAAAGATCGCTTTTGGGCGCCCAGATGGCTCAGTTGGTAGAGCGGGCGCCCATATGTAGGGGTTTACTCCTCGATGCCGCTGGCCTGGGTTCAGGTCCGGCCTGCGGCCCTTTGCTGCATGTTATCCCCCCCCCCCCTCCCCTCTCTCTCTCTCTCCCCTTGCATGTTTTCAGCTGTCCTGTCAAAAATAAAGGCCAAAAATGCTCAAAAACTAATCTTAAAAAAATAGATAAATTGCTTTCATTTACAAAAACAAGCCCAAAAATGAGTCGCAGCGGTGTGCACATTCATCTGCTCCCATGAACTCCTGCACCACCCGTCTCGCCTCCAGCAGTGATTCTGGTCAACATTTTATCTGAGCTTGGATCAGATCAAATTCAAAACAACTGAGTTTGCACAAGTCCTTTATCCTTAAGTGAAAACACGCGTAACTATAACATGTCTGATGTTGAATTTGCTCACTGTGTGCAGGTTCACATCGGTTACCTGCCCAACAAGAGAGTCCTGGGCCTCAGTAAGTTGGCCAGGTGAGTACATTTACTCTAATTCTGTGTGTGTATGTGATACACACTGAGAGCTAGTGTGTATTTAAGCTGATTATTAAAAGGTGTGTGTGTTTGTGTGTGCGCTAGTGTTGAATCTGATCCCACTGACCCCAATACCTTTAGGCTTATCACACTAACACCCTTCACTAACTCAGTACTTGACATACAAAAAGGACGCTCCTGGGGCACTGGAGAGTCGCTTCAGCTGCAATCTGGGTGGCAACAATTCAAATATTTGGTTTCTACATTTTTAGATCTGTGAGAAAGAAAAGGAAACACTACAGGGTTATAGGAGGGTTTCAATGGAAATTCTGGTTTCATGCAACTCAGGTCTTATTTTCATGGTTTTTTGGCTGAAATCTGGCAGCGTGACAGAAGGCAAACCCAAACATCCATCACAGTTGACAGACTGACCTAATGCTTCAACCTGCGGTACTTCCTCCACACTGAGGGACAATTAGAGACATTTCCACTACGTCCACTTTCAGGTTGACTTCTAAATAAATCGGTTCAGATAATCTGGATAAATTGTTGGCTTGTTGGTTCACGACCTGTTGGATCGTCTCGCTGCTCGTGCTTCATCTTGAATCTTTCCTTTAAGATTAGTAGAGAATATATGTGGAATTTCATGTTGTGAAGAGCCTCATAATCTCATTCACTTCTTTACAAATGTGTACACACACCAGTGTTGGGAAGGATACTTTCAAAACGTTACAGAATACAGAATACATGCCCAAAAATTTAATTTTTTACGTATTACTTGGATTACCTCCACATTGAATTGCAAGTGTAGGAATGCGGCCATCAAATACTGCTTACTAAACATGCCTATTGTATAGCACATTTCAGCAAAAGGGCAATTCAAAGTGAAATCAATTCTTTGAGGCACAGGAAGCCAGTGTGAAGACTTCAGAACTGGAGTGATGTGATCCAGTTTTACATACAGTCACAAAGTGCTTCACAAGACACAATAACAGTAAAATGAACAAACAAAAAAGAAAAAAACAACAATGGAAAATTAAAATGTAAAACTTGAATACATGAAACAAAAGACAGTCTTGGTGACAGGTGAGTCTTCAGACTCCAGGTCATATGACACACACACATTCATATTAATATGCATGTGAGGAGGGAACAGGTGTGGAAATACAACATCAAATTTCTTTTCAAGAGATTTCTTTTTCATCTGCAACTTCTTTTTTCTGTCACACTTTCACATCAAAGGTCCACACTAGGACTTTGAAGCAGCTTTTTTCCTATTTTTGTCCTCTTGCCTTTCCTTAATGTACACTCAGCACGCCTTGCCTCTCCTCGGGCTGCACATTTGGTCTTGTGACATTTTCTCTGAGGTGGAGGAGGTCGGATTTGTCTGAAGTGGTTTTGCTCACAGAGAAGAGCAACAGGTCGGAGGTGAAGACCGGGTCCTTTCTGCAGATCTCTTCATTTTTCCTCTGCTTTCTTGTCAGACCAGAAATGACTGTTGTTTTTATTTTGGTGCCTTCACATGGGGGGGAAGTTACATTGTTTGCGGAATAAAAACGCTCTAGCGACCTCAGTTCACGAGACATAAGTTGACATTTAAAAAGACGCGGGAGCTCAATGAAGTTGAAGTAGCTGTAAAACCAACAATGCCACTAATTACTAAAGTACTTATTAAAGCAATATTTGAGTAAAAGTACAAGTATCTTACCAGAAAATGACTTTGGTAGTAGTTAAAGTCACCTTTTAGAATATTTCTTAAGTAAAAGTCTTAAAGTATCTGATATTTACTGAACTTAAGTATCAAAAGTAATTTTCTGATATTAAATGTACTTAATTATTGACAAACTTTGATCATGAAATTCAACACTATCTTAGCACCACCCCGTTCTAAACTATCTTTGGGGTCTTTCAGTTGTTATGCTGCCTCATCTTGTTCTTCAGGTTTTCATTTTTATTTATATTTTTGGCGCTAGGCATCAATGATTTGCCAAACCGGCTTTTTTTCCAGATGTAACAAATTTATCTGATTTTATTTTGTAGTAACGGGTAACTTAGTAATAACTAAGATGCTTAGGGGGAATGTAGTGGAGTAAAAATAAAAGTTCCCGAAAATATAAATAATGAAGTAAAGTATACAGATACGTGAAAATTCTACTTACAGTAACAAAGTATTTTTTACTTTGTTACAATACAACACTACTTTGCACTACAATACAGTGGGGCTCAAAAAAATGTGTACAATATGTCACAAAAAGTTAGATTTTATTTCATCATTTACACTTTCAAAATAAGAGAAAACAAAAAAATGGCGTCTGCAAAAGTTTGGGCCCCCTGCAGAGTTTCTAGCATGCACCGCCCCCTTTGGAAAGCTGAGACCTGACAGCGTCATGGATTGTTCTCAATCATCGACTGGAAAGACCAGGTGATGTCATCTTAAGGTTTTAAATGCCCAGACTCATCTGCCCCTCCCCAACAATCAGCACCATGGCCCAGACTCATCTGCCCCTCCCCAACAATCAGCACCATGGCCCAAACTCATCTGACCCTCCCCAACAATCAGCACCATGGCTTCTTCTAAGCAATTGTCTAGAAAACTGAAAGTATTTGACGCTCACAAAGCAGGAGAAGACTATAAGAAGATAGCAAAGTGTTTTCAGATGCCAATATCTTCTGTTTGGAAATGGCCGTCATCACCATGGGAACAGTGGAAGTTAAAGCAAGATCTGGAAGACCAAGAAAAATAGACAGAACCGCTCGCAGGATTGGGAGAAAATCAAGTCAAAACTGCCCGATCCATCCAGAAAGACCTGGAGACACTGGAGTTGGTACACCGTTCCACTATAAAGAGATACTCGTGCAGACATGGTCTTCATGGAAGAGTCATCAGAAGAAAACCTGTTCTACGTCCTCATCACAAACATCCTGGACATACAGACAAGCCTGATGCATTGTGGGAACAAGTTATGGTTAAAATAGAACTTTTTGGCCTGAATGAGCAAAGGTACGTTTGGAGAAGAAAGGGCCAGAATTTAATGAAAAGAACATCTGTCCAGCTGTTAAGCATGGGGGGGTGTATTGCAGCCAGTGGGTGGGGGGGGGGGGCATCTGTGAAAAAGCTGAAGTTAAAGAGAGGAGGGCTTCTACAAATGGATAATGATCCTAAACACACCTCACAAACTACGGTGGATTACATCAAGAGGCGTAAACTGAAGGTTTTGCCATGGCCTTCACAATCTCCTGACCTCAACACATCATGTAAAATCTATAGATAGACCTTAAAGGAGCAGTGCGCAACACCATTATTTTGTTTTCTATTATTTTGAAAGTGTAAATGATGAAATAAAATCTAACTTGTGTCTAACAAATGTCTAATGTGTCATTTGATGCCTTTTGGAGATTTTTCCATCTTTTCTTGGCTTCTTTATGCACATTAATACACATTTTTACCTGGGGGGCCCACTGTACATCTGCCCATTACACACAGTACTTAAACTACAGCTGTTTCACACACGCTGCAAATACACACACAACACAACCAAATACACAAACGAGCTGCAAATACACACACAACACAACCAAATACACACACAACACAACCAAATACACAAACACGCTGCAAATACACACACAACACAACCAAATACACAAACGAGCTGCAAATACACACACAACACAACCAAATACACACACAACACAACCAAATACACAAACACGCTGCAAATACACACACAACACAACCAAATACACAAACGAGCTGCAAATACACACACAACACAACCAAATACACACACAACACAACCAAATACACACACAACACAACCAAATACACAAACACGCTGCAAATACACACACAACACAACCAAATACACAAACGAGCTGCAAATACACACACAACACAACCAAATACACACACAACACAACCAAATACCAAATACACACACAACACAACCAAATACACAAACACGCTGCAAATACACACACAACACAACCAAATACACAAACGAGCTGCAAATACACACACAACACAACCAAATACACACACACAACACAACCAAATACACACATAACACAACCAAATACGAGAGAGAGAGAGAGAGAGAGAGAGAGAGAGAGAGAGAGAGAGAAAGAGAGAGAGAGAGAGAGAGAGAGAGAAAGAAGAGAAAGAGAGAAAGAGATAAAGAGAGAGAGAGAGAAGAGAGAGAAAGAGAGAAAGAGATAGAGAGAGAGAGAGAGAGAAAGAGAGAGAAAGGGAGAAAGAGAGAAAGAGAGATGTATGGGATTGAGTCAAAATAAACTACAGTGTGTTTGTGTGTGTGTGATTGAGTCAAAATAAACTACAGTGTGTTTGTGTGTGTGTGATTGAGTCAAAATAAACTACAGTGTGTGTGTGTGTGTGTGATTGAGTCAAAATAAACTACAGTGTGTGTGTGTGTGTGTGATTGAGTCAAAATAAACTACAGTGTGTGTGTGGGATTGAGTCAAAATAAACTACAGTGTGTGTGTGGGATTGAGTCAAAATAAACTACAGTGTGTGTGTGGGATTGAGTCAAAATAAACTACAGTGTGTGTGTGGGATTGAGTCAAAATAAACAACAGTGTGTTTGTGTGTGTGTGATTGAGTCAAAATAAACAACAGTGTGTTTGTGTGTGTGTGATTGAGTCAAAATAAACTAGTGTGTGTGTGTGTGTGATTGAGTCAAAATAAACTACAGTGTGTGTGTGTGTGTGTGATTGAGTCAAAATAAACTACAGTGTGTTTGTGTGTGTGTGATTGAGTCAAAATAAACTACAGTGTGTGTGTGTGTGTGATTGAGTCAAAATAAACTACAGTGTGTGTGTGGGATTGAGTCAAAATAAACTACAGTGTGTGTGTGGGATTGAGTCAAAATAAACTACAGTGTGTGTGTGGGATTGAGTCAAAATAAACAACAGTGTGTTTGTGTGTGTGTGATTGAGTCAAAATAAACAACAGTGTGTTTGTGTGTGTGTGATTGAGTCAAAATAAACTAGTGTGTGTGTGTGTGTGATTGAGTCAAAATAAACTACAGTGTGTGTGTGTGATTGAGTCAAAATAAACTACAGTGTGTGTGTGGGATTGAGTCAAAATAAACTACAGTGTGTGTGTGGGATTGAGTCAAAATAAACTACAGTGTGTGTGTGTGATTGAGTCAAAATAAACTACAGTGTGTGTGTGTGATTTAATCAAAATAAACTACAGTGTGTGTGTGTGGGATTGAGTCAAAATAAACTACAGTGTGTGTGTGTGATTGAGTCAAAATAAACTACAGTGTGTGTGTGTGAGAGATTGAGTCAAAATAAACTACAGTGTGTGTGTGTGTGTGTGTGTGTGTGATAAACTACAGTGTGTGTGTGTGATTGAGTCAAAATAAACTACAGTGTGTGTGTGTGTGAGTGAGTCAAAATAAACTACAGTGTGTGTGTGTAATTGAGTCAAAATAAACTACAGTGTGTGTGTGTGTGTGATTGAGTCAAAATAAACTACAGTGTGTGTGTGGGATTGAGTCAAAATAAACTACAGTGTGTGTGTGTGTGATTGAGTCAAAATAAACTACAGTGTGTGTGTGGATTGAGTCAAAATAAACTACAGTGTGTGTGTGGATTGAGTCAAAATAAACTACAGTGTGTGTGTGATTGAGTCAAAAAAAAAATTGTTTTTACGGAAGAGGATTAGGGCCACTGGTGAAAAATGTATGTGAGTTCTGAATTTTTAAAGTCAGAATTCTGATTTTTTTCTCAGAATTCTGACTTTAATCTCAGAATTAAAAAAGTCAGAATTTTGACTTTCATCTCAGAATTAAAAAGTCAGAATTCTGACTTTTTTCTCAGAATTCTGACTTCAATCTCAGAATTAAAAAAAGTCAGAATTCTGAGAAAAAAAGTCAGAATTCTGACTTTAATCTCAGAATTAAAAAAGTCAGAATTCTGACTTTTTTCTCAGAATTCTGACTTTAATCTCAGAATTAAAAAAAGTCAGAATTCTGAGAAAAAAAGTCAGAATTTTGACTTTCATCTCAGAATTAAAAAGTCAGAATTCTGACTTTTTTCTCAGAATTCTGACTTTAATCTCAGAATTAAAAAAAGTCAGAATTCTGAGAAAAAAAGTCAGAATTCTGACTTTAATCTCAGAATTAAAAAAGTCAGAATTCTGACTTTTTTCTCAGAATTCTGACTTTAATCTCAGAATTAAAAAAGTCAGAATTCTGACTTTTTTCTCAGAATTCTGACTTTAATCTCAGAATTAAAAAAAGTCAGAATTCTGACTTTTTTCTCAGAATTCTGACTTTAAAGAAAAAAGTCAGAATTCTGACTTTTTTCTCAGAATTCCGACTTTAAAGAAAAAAGTCAGAATTCTGACTTTTTTCTCAGAATTCTGACTTTAAAGAAAAAAGTCAGAATTCTGACTTTTTTCTCAGAATTCTGACTTTAAAGAAAAAAGTCAGAATTCACATACATTTTTCACCAGTGGCCCTAATCCTCTTCCGTATGTTTTATCTATTTTATGAATGATTTTGTTTTTTTTTTAGGATACTTGTGTTTAATCTATTATTTTTTTAGGATACTTGTGTTTTATATATTTTATCATTTATATCTATCATATCAGGGGCGGCTGTGGTTCAGTGGTAGAGCGATTGCCTGCCAATTGGAAGGTTGGTGGTTCAATCCCTGGCCCTGCAGTCCTGTGTTGAAGTGTCCTTGGGCAAGGCACTGAATCCTGAGTTACGTGTGTGTGTGTGAAAGAGAGATTTGCATGTTTTACTGAGGCCTTTTCTCTCTTTTCAGGATTGTTGAAATCTACAGCCGTCGACTACAAGGCGAGTTAAAGTCCGTCTGTTGTCTGTTCTGAGTGACCCGGTTCATGTTTGTCTCGTCTGTTGTCTGTTCTGAGTGACCCGGTTCATGTTTGTCTCGTCTGTTGTCTGTTCTGAGTGACCCGGTTCATGTTTGTCTCGTCTGTTGTCTGTTCTGAGTGACCCGGTTCATGTTTGTCTCGTCTGTTGTCTGTTCTGAGTGACCCGGTTCATGTTTGTCTCGTCTGTTGTCTGTTCTGAGTGACCCGGTTCATGTTTGTCCGTCTGTTGTCTGTTCTGAGAGACCCGGTTCATGTTTGTCCCGTCTGTTGTCTGTTCTGAGTGACCCGGTTCATGTTTGTCCGTCTGTTGTCTGTTCTGAGTGACCCAATTCATGATTGTCTCGTCTGTTGTCTGTTCTGAGTGACCCGGTTCATGTTTGTCCCGTCTGTTGTCTGTTCTGAGTGACCCAATTCATGTTTGTCCGTCTGTTGTCTGTTCTGAGAGACCCGGTTCATGTTTGTCCGCCTGTTGTCTGTTCTGAGTGACCCGGTTCATGTTTGTCCGTCTGTTGTCTGTTCTGAGTGACCCGGTTCATGTTTGTCCGTCTGTTGTCTGTTCTGAGTGACCCAATTCATGTTTGTCTCGTCTGTTGTCTGTTCTGAGTGACCCGGTTCATGTTTGTCCCGTCTGTTGTCTGTTCTGAGTGACCCAGTTCATGTTTGTCCGTCTGTTGTCTGTTCTGAGCGACCCGGTTTATGTTTGTCCGTCTGTTGTCTGTTCTGAGCAACCCGGTTCATGTTTGTCCGTCTGTTGTCTGTTCTGAGCGACCCGGTTCATGTTTGTCCGTCTGTTGTCTGTTCTGAGTGACCCAATTCATGTTTGTCCGTCTGTTGTCTGTTCTGAGTGACCGGGTTCATGTTTGTCTCGTCTGTTGTCTGTTCTGAGTGACCCGGTTCATGTTTGTCCGTCTGTTGTCTGTTCTGAGTGACCCGGTTCATGTTTGTCCGTCTGTTGTCTGTTCTGAGTGACCCGGTTCATGTTTGTCCGCCTGTTGTCTGTTCTGAGTGACCCGGTTCATGTTTGTCCGTCTGTTGTCTGTTCTGAGTGACCCGGTTCATGTTTGTCCGCCTGTTGTCTGTTCTGAGTGACCCGGTTCATGTTTGTCTCGTCTGTTGTCTGTTCTGAGTGACCCGGTTCATGTTTGTCCGCCTGTTGTCTGTTCTGAGTGACCCGGTTCATGTTTGTCCGTCTGTTGTCTGTTCTGAGTGACCCGGTTCATGTTGGTGCGTCTGTTGTCTGTTCTGAGTGACCCGGTTCATGTTTGTGCATCTGTTGTCTGTTCTGAGTGACCCGGTTCATGTTTGTCCGTCTGTTGTCTGTTCTGAGTGACCCGGTTCATGTTTGTCCGTCTGTTGTCTGTTCTAAGAGACCGGTTCATGTTTGTCCGTCTGTTGTCTGTTCTGAGTGACCCGGTTCATGTTTCGGTTCATGTTTGTCCGTCTGTTGTCTGTTCTGAGTGACCCGGTTCATGTTTGTCCGTCTGTTGTCTGTTCTGAGTGACCCGGTTCATGTTTGTCCATCTGTTGTCTGTTCTGAGTGACCCGGTTCATGTTTGTCCGTCTGTTGTCTGTTCTGAGTGACCCGGTTCATGTTTGTCTCGTCTGTTGTCTGTTCTGAGTGACCCGGTTCATGTTTGTCCGTCTGTTGTCTGTTCTGAGTGACCCGGTTCATGTTTGTCCGCCTGTTGTCTGTTCTGAGTGACCCGGTTCATGTTTGGCTCGTCTGTTGTCTGTTCTGAGTGACCCGGTTCATGTTTGTCCGTCTGTTGTCTGTTCTGAGTGACCCAATTCATGTTTGTCTCGTCTGTTGTCTGTTCTGAGTGACCCGGTTCATGTTTGTCCGTCTGTTGTCTGTTCTGAGTGACCCGGTTCATGTTTGTCCGTCTGTTGTCTGTTCTGAGTGACCCGGTTCACGTTTGTCCGTCTGTTGTCTGTTCTGAGTGACCCAATTCATGTTTGTCTCGTCTGTTGTCTGTTCTGAGTGACCCGGTTCATGTTTGTCCGTCTGTTGTCTGTTCTGATAGACCCGGTTCATGTTTGTCCGTCTGTTGTCTATTCTGAGTGATCCGGTTCATGTTTGTCCGTCTGTTGTCTGTTCTGAGTGACCCGGTTCATGTTTGTCCGTCTGTTGTCTGTTCTGAGTGACCCGGTTCATGTTTGTCCGTCTGTTGTCTGTTCTGAGTGACCCGGTTCATGTTTGTCCCGTCTGTTGTCTGTTCTGAGTGACCCGGTTCATGTTTGTCCGTCTGTTGTCTGTTCTGAGTGACCCGGTTCATGTTTGTCCGTCTGTTGTCTGTTCTGAGTGACCCGGTTCATGTTTGTCTCGTCTGTTGTCTGTTCTGAGTGACCCGGTTCATGTTTGTCCGTCTGTTGTCTGTTCTGAGTGACCCGGTTCATGTTTGTCCGTCTGTTGTCTGTTCTGAGTGACCCGGTTCATGTTTGTCCGTCTGTTGTCTGTTCTGAGTGACCCGGTTCATGTTTGTCTCGTCTGTTGTCTGTTCTGAGTGACCCGGTTCATGTTTGTCCGTCTGTTGTCTGTTCTGAGTGACCCGGTTCATGTTTGTCCGTCTGTTGTCTGTTCTGAGTGACCCGGTTCATGTTTGTCTCGTCTGTTGTCTGTTCTGAGTGACCCGGTTCATGTTTGTCCGTCTGTTGTCTGTTCTGAGTGACCCGGTTCATGTTTGTCCGTCTGTTGTCTGTTCTGAGTGACCCGGTTCATGTTTGTCCGTCTGTTGTCTGTTCTGAGTGACCCGGTTCATGTTTGTCCGTCTGTTGTCTGTTCTGAGTGACCCGGTTCATGTTTGTCCGTCTGTTGTCTGTTCTGAGTGACCCGGTTCATGTTTGTCCGTCTGTTGTCTGTTCTGAGTGACCCGGTTCATGTTTGTCCGTCTGTTGTCTGTTCTGAGTGACCCGGTTCATGTTTGTCCGTCTGTTGTCTGTTCTGAGTGACCCGGTTCATGTTTGTCTCGTCTGTTGTCTGTTCTGAGTGACCCGGTTCATGTTTGTCCGTCTGTTGTCTGTTCTGAGTGACCCGGTTCATGTTTGTCTCGTCTGTTGTCTGTTCTGAGTGACCCGGTTCATGTTTGTCCGTCTGTTGTCTGTTCTGAGTGACCCGGTTCATGTTTGTCCGTCTGTTGTCTGTTCTGAGTGACCCGGTTCATGTTTGTCCGTCTGTTGTCTGTTCTGAGTGACCCGGTTCATGTTTGTCCGTCTGTTGTCTGTTCTGAGTGACCCGGTTCATGTTTGTCCGTCTGTTGTCTGTTCTGAGTGACCCGGTTCATGTTTGTCCGTCTGTTGTCTGTTCTGAGTGACCCGGTTCATGTTTGTCCGTCTGTTGTCTGTTCTGAGTGACCCGGTTCATGTTTGTCCGTCTGTTGTCTGTTCTGAGTGACCCGGTTCATGTTTGTCCGTCTGTTGTCTGTTCTGAGTGACCCGGTTCATGTTTGTCCGTCTGTTGTCTGTTCTGAGTGACCCGGTTCATGTTTGTCCGTCTGTTGTCTGTTCTGAGTGACCCGGTTCATGTTTGTCCGTCTGTTGTCTGTTCTGAGTGACCCGGTTCATGTTTGTCCGTCTGTTGTCTGTTCTGAGTGACCCGGTTCATGTTTGTCCGTCTGTTGTCTGTTCTGAGTGACCCGGTTCATGTTTGTCCGTCTGTTGTCTGTTCTGAGTGACCCGGTTCATGTTTGTCCGTCTGTTGTCTGTTCTGAGTGACCCGGTTCATGTTTGTCTCGTCTGTTGTCTGTTCTGAGTGACCCGGTTCATGTTTGTCCGTCTGTTGTCTGTTCTGAGTGACCCGGTTCATGTTTGTCCGTCTGTTGTCTGTTCTGAGTGACCCGGTTCATGTTTGTCCGTCTGTTGTCTGTTCTGAGTGACCCGGTTCATGTTTGTCCGTCTGTTGTCTGTTCTGAGTGACCCGGTTCATGTTTGTCTCGTCTGTTGTCTGTTCTGAGTGACCCGGTTCATGTTTGTCCGTCTGTTGTCTGTTCTGAGTGACCCGGTTCATGTTTGTCTCGTCTGTTGTCTGTTCTGAGTGACCCGGTTCATGTTTGTCCGTCTGTTGTCTGTTCTGAGTGACCCGGTTCATGTTTGTCCGTCTGTTGTCTGTTCTGAGTGACCCGGTTCATGTTTGTCCGTCTGTTGTCTGTTCTGAGTGACCCGGTTCATGTTTGTCCGTCTGTTGTCTGTTCTGAGTGACCCGGTTCATGTTTGTCCCGTCTGTTGTCTGTTCTGAGTGACCCGGTTCATGTTTGTCCGTCTGTTGTCTGTTCTGAGTGACCCGGTTCATGTTTGTCCGTCTGTTGTCTGTTCTGAGTGACCCGGTTCATGTTTGTCCGTCTGTTGTCTGTTCTGAGTGACCCGGTTCATGTTTGTCCGTCTGTTGTCTGTTCTGAGTGACCCGGTTCATGTTTGTCTCGTCTGTTGTCTGTTCTGAGTGACCCGGTTCATGTTTGTCCCGTCTGTTGTCTGTTCTGAGTGACCCGGTTCATGTTTGTCCGTCTGTTGTCTGTTCTGAGTGACCCGGTTCATGTTTGTCCGTCTGTTGTCTGTTCTGAGTGACCCGGTTCATGTTTGTCCGTCTGTTGTCTGTTCTGAGTGACCCGGTTCATGTTTGTCCGTCTGTTGTCTGTTCTGAGTGACCCGGTTCATGTTTGTCCGTCTGTTGTCTGTTCTGAGTGACCCGGTTCATGTTTGTCCGTCTGTTGTCTGTTCTGAGTGACCCGGTTCATGTTTGTCCGTCTGTTGTCTGTTCTGAGTGACCCGGTTCATGTTTGTCCGTCTGTTGTCTGTTCTGAGTGACCCGGTTCATGTTTGTCCGTCTGTTGTCCGTCTGTGCGTCCACAGTTCAGGAGAGGTTGACCAAACAGATCGCCGTGGCGATCACCGAGGCTCTGCAGCCGACCGGCGTCGGCGTGGTGATCGAGGCAACGTACGTATCCTCTGTTCTTTTCTTTTCTCCTCCCTCTGTTCTTTTCTCCTCCATCTCTCCTCCATCACTCCTCCCTCTCCTCCATCTCTCCTCCATCACTCCTCCCTCTCCTCCATCTCTCCTCCCTCTCTCCTCCATCACTCCTCCATCTCTCCTTTTTCTTTCCTCCCTCTTTCCTCCCTCTCTCCTCCATCTCTCCTCCCTCACTCCATCACTCCTCCCTCTGTTCTTTTCTCCTCCCTCTGTTCTTTTCTCCTCCTCTGTTCTTTTCTCCTACCTCTGTTCTTTCTCCTCCCTCTGTTCTTTTCTCCTCCCTCTCTCCTCCATCTCTCCTCCCTCTCTCCTCCCTCTCTGTTCTTTTCTCCTCCCTCTCTCCTCCCTCTCTCCTCTATCACTCCTCCATCTCTGTTCTTTTCTCCTCCCTCTCTCCTCCCTCTCTCCTCTATCACTCCTCCCTCTCTCCTCCATCTCTCCACCCTCTCTCCTCCATCTCTGTTCTTTTCTCCTCCCTCTCTCCTCCCTCTCTCCTCTATCACTCCTCCATCTCTGTTCTTTTCTCCTCCTCGTTTCTTTTCTCCTCCTCGTTTCTTTTCTCCTCCTCTGTTCTTTTCTCCTCCCTCTGTTCTTTTCTCCTCCCTCTCTCCTCCATCACTCCTCCATCTCTGTTCTTTTCTCCTCCCTCTGTTCTTTTCTCCTCCCTCTCTCCTCCCCGTTTTTTTCTCCTCCCTCTGTTCTTTTCTCCTCCCTCTGTTCTTTTCTCCTCCTCCTCCCTCTGTTCTTTTCTCCTCCTCTGTTCTTTTCTCCTCCCTCTGTTCTTTTCTCCTCCCTCGTTTCATGCCCTTTGATCTTCTCTCTCTTTTTTGTCACGTGCTCTTTTCCTTCACCTCCTCTTTATTTCTACTCCTCTCCTTTTTATTTTCTCATTTATTTTAACTCTGTTTCATCATTTCATCATTCCCTTCCTTCACCTCTTCTGTATTTTTATACACAAATTCCTGTCTTCATTACTTTTAATTCTATCACTTAATCCTCTTTTCATCCCCCCTTCTTTTTTTCTTTGTTTTTCTTTCTACTTTGCTCTCCTTTTATTCTCATGTATTTACTCTTTACCCCTGTTCCATCACTTCATTTGTTTTCCTTTCATCCACTTTCTCTTTTCTATTACAGCTCATCCTTTTCCCCTCATCCCTTCTTTTTTCATTACTTCAATCTTTAATTCTTTTTACTTTTTTCCATTCACTTTATTTCCTCTCACCTCATTCTTCTCATCACCTTGCTCAAGAGCACCCCGGCAGAATCCAGGAGGTGAACCGTCATGTCTCCAGCTACCGGTCAATATAGGGACTTGAACCAGCGACCCTCTGGTTCCTAACCCCCTATATACAGACTGAACCTCTCCATCACTTTATTTCCTTCCTCTTCTCTATTATCTCCTCCTTTTCTTTTTATTCTCTAATTTAATTTATAGGATTTATAGGTTTCATTTGCTCCTTTCCTTCATCTCTACTTTATTACTTTTCTTTAACATATCTTCATTTCTTTCACCTGTTCTTTCTTTTTTTATACTTTTGCTTTGTTGACCTCTGTTCTATTACTCTCTTCCTTTCCTTCTCCTCCTCCTTCCTTCTTCATGCTCTCCTCTCTTTCCATCATTCCAATTCATTTCCTTCTGTTACACCTCCTTGTTTCCTTCCCCTCCTCCTTCCTTCTTGATGCTCTCCTCGCTTTTGCATCCCGTCTTGTCGCTTCTCTTCCTTTACTTCTTCCTCCCTCTCTTCCTCTCTGCAGCCACATGTGCATGGTGATGCGAGGCGTCCAGAAGATGAACAGTAAAACCGTCACCAGCACCATGTTGGGAGTTTTCAGGGAAGATCCAAAAACCCGCGACGAGTTCCTGACGCTGATCAGAAGCTGAGGACGAAGCTCTTCCTCCTCTTCCTCACGTTGCCTGTGGCTACCTCCACCTGCATGGACCAGCTGCCATGCTACCTGTGTGTGTGTGTGTGTGTGTGTGTGTGTGTGTGTGTGTGTTTCCATCCCACCAACAGTGACAGAGTGTGTACTGTGTTTCCAGCCCAACTCTATTCATCAGATAAGCGTTGCCGTGGTGATTTCTGTGTTAGAGGTTGCCGACTGACATGTTGTTTACTTTTTACACGACCCGGCAGACTTTACCCTCTTTGTCTCTTTTGTCCTCGTGAATGTCCTCGTTCATCAAATATCAGACGCTGGCCTCAAAATACAGAAAGAACCCACGCTGAAAGAAAGCTAATAATCAAAAGGACATCACATCATTTCAGTTTAAAGGCAAACAAATGACCACAGAAATTAAAAGATTTGCAGATGTACTAAATAATATTTAGTTTTTTAGCTATGATAAATAAGTGATGTATCAGTATAGGCTACTATAACAGCCTTTTCAGATTTTTCTTTAAAAAAAGAGATTCTTATAAATAACTGGAGACATATTCAGAAAACATGATGAGGCTGAAAACCAAAAATCAATCAATAATTCAACAAATAATTTAAGTTGCAGCCTGAGATTTGACTTTTATAAGTTTTTTCAGACTTTTTGTTGAGTCGATTTAAAAGTTAGAAATAAAACATAAAGCTCGTGTTAAAATTAATGAATCCAAACAAGCAAAAAGCCACTATTTCAATATAAAACCACGCTAAATGTGGAGGAAATATGAGCTTCAAGTAGTGAAAAATAAGCAGTATTGTCATTTTTACATTTAATTTTCATAATATTATATACATAATGTTATCATTATTATGATCCTGTGTGTGGGTCTGCCTGTATGTGCCAACTTGCGTGTGTGTGTGTGTGTGTGTGTGTAGTGACTTTGTGTTTATTCGTGTAGCATGTCCTTTACATGTCAGTGTCTCATAATGTCCCCAGACAGATTGTGTGTGTGTGTGTGTGTGTTCTGATGTGGTTTTTGTGGCCTTGTTGAGGACAGCCTGTTCTGTGGCCTCTTCACCATCATTGTCACTTTATGTACCGTGTTCATTTGAGATACTTTTTAATTAAAGAAAATAAATCTCTATGTCTAAAACTGAACCTGTTATTTTGACTCGTTCCAAGATGGCTGCCCCACTCGGCTAGCCTCTTAGCTTAAGGGGACCAGATTTCTCAGACCAAATCCGTTTCATACTGCATCAATGTCAAAGGAAAATACTTCCTCAATAGTTTTTTATTGTATCTGATACTCAATGAGCTGTTGCAGAAACAAACCTGAAGTAATAAAGCAAAAGCTGTCAGATAAATGTAGTTCATGTTAAGTACCAGAATCAGAAAAAGAGGTTTATCAAGTAGATTTACACAAAGGGAAACTAAACTAAGTACTGTGCTAAAGTACAATTTTGTACTTTTGCATTTCCATTTTCTACTCCACTACATCTCGCAGAAAGAAATATTGTACATTTTACTCCATTACATTTATTTAATAACTTCAGCTACTTTGCATATTCACATTAATAAAACTAAAGATAATGAACATTTTTGAATTTTAATGCTCATACATACTTATGTACTTTTACTTAAGGTTTTTGAATGCCGTAGTTTTTTTCTACACTGCGATAGTGCTAGTAGTACTTGAGTTAAACATCTGAGTACTTCTTCCACCACTGGAGCTCGAGCTGACCTGCATGGATCTCCCCACAGTTAATGAGCTTCGTTGTTCAGAAAGTGAGGAGCTTCCTATCTGTGTCAATGTGTCGGGCCTCCAACAGCTAACCCTAACCCTAGTAACCCTAACCCTAGTAACCCTAACCCTTGTACTTGAGTTAAACATCGGAGTACTTCTTCCACTACTGGAGCTCCAGCTGAGCTGCATGGATCTCCACACAGTTCAGAAAGTGAGGAGCTTCCTATCTGTGTCAATGTGTCGGGCCTCCAACAGCTAACCCTAATCCTAGTAACCCTAACCCTAGTAACCCTAACCCTAGTAACCCTAACCCTAGTAACCCTAACCCTTGTACTTGAGTTAAACATCGGAGTACTTCTTCCACTACTGGAGCTCCAGCTGAGCTGCATGGATCTCCACACAGTTCAGAAAGTGAGGAGCTTCCTATCTGTGTCAATGTGTCGGGCCTCCAACAGCTAACCCTAATCCTAGTAACCCTAACCCTAGTAACCCTAACCCTAGTAACCCTAACCCTAGTAACCCTAACCCTTGTACTTGAGTTAAACATTGGAGTACTTCTTCCACTACTGGAGCTCCAGCTGAGCTGCATGGATCTCCCCACAGTTCAGAAAGTGAGGAGCTTCCTATCTGTGTCAATGTGTCGGGCCTCCAACAGCTGGTTGCAGTGACCTCCCCTCTGGAGCCCTGGAGCGTCTTAAAAGGACGGCCCTCAGCAACAATGTAGGAAACCATGAACTTGAAGTGAAAGAAGACAAAATTGGTTAAAAAAAAAAACAATTAAGAAGGCCTACAGCTCTTTTTTTGTTTTAGATTTTTAGCCCAGGGCCTATTAAAGGTTAATTTGTCCCTGAGCTCAGAATGAACAGCAGAGAAGTGGAGCTGATCCTAATCTGGATGTCTGACGGAGACTCAGCAGCTCCAGTTTTACAGTTAACATCTCATTCATGCATTTGATTTACCATCATCTACGAGTGTGACACAATGTGTTTTAGCTTCAAATAAAACATGTATACTCCTGTTACGTGGTCAGTAGTTAACCTCCTGCGAGGTGAAATAACCACACAACATGCTGTATTATCCTGACTGTACTTTAAACCTGTAAAAAAGTCACAATTTTCAACTCAAAACACAGCTTTGGTGCTTAATATCACACCAAAAGTGATCAATAGGGATTAGTTTTTGTGACATTTTGATCCGTTAAAGTTCTTTTTTTATAATTACAGTCACTATCTGTTAAAATTCAACCTGTACGACTTTAGCTCCCTCCAGTGGGAGATATCAACAAAGACACTGTGGACACTATAACTGAAAATGTGCCTTTAACCCTCTGAGACCTAAGGCCATTTCTACAGTGGACTTTGGACCCACAATGGCTGCCTTATACACTTTGTAACTTGTTGTTGTTGTTGTTGTTGTCCTGGAAACACTGAACACACTTCTGCTGCTCCTACATAACCTGCACCACTATGCCACTTGCATACTCAGGTCAAACAGAACTACCTCAGCCATTTATTGGCCTGACTTTTGCATTATATATATAATATTGACTGTCTACTGTATGCACAATTGCACATTTTTAACTCAAATGTTGCTGCTCTTATTTTCCTCATTGTATGTGCCTTCTTATTTTTACTTTTTATATTGTTTACTTGAATGTTATGTTTGTCTGTGGACCTAACTGGTAAAATATGTCTTGTCTCCACCGTGGGACAGAGGGAAACGTAATTTTGATCTCTTTGTATGTCTTGACATTTGAAGAAATTGACAATAAAGCAGACTTTGACTTTGACACTTAAACCGATATGGACTTTTTAGGTGTCTAAAATACACTTATCCACAGCAGGACATTGCTTAGCTTCTGTGTCGGTGCTCCTGCCTGCTTCTCCAAACTGGGGGAAGTGCCGACAGCCGTCTACACTGCCAAAAAAAAAGTACAAAGCAGTACCTTTAAGGAACAAAAGCTTGTCTCTGGGGTGGTACCCTCAAAGGGACATTGTTGTACCTTGAATAAGAGGATCACATTTGGACCTTAGCTGTTTGCAGGGCTGTAGTACTCGGGTCCGGTCTTGGACTCGAGACCGGACTCAAGACCATTTTTCTATGGTCTCCGACTTGTCTCGGACTCGCTAGTATATGGACTCGGACGTGTCTCGGTCTCGGCCACTGGTCTTGCCAAATATGGCTTCTGGTCTGGACCGAGTCCAGGTGTCTTTATTATGTTGATAATAATATTGGAGGGAAAGGGAAACCCAAAATGATTGTCTTGATACTGTCATGCATAAGACCTTTATTCTGTCCTGGACTCGGTCTTGAACCTCTTTGGACTCGGTCTTGACTTGGACTCGACTAGTCCTGGTCTTGGACTTGTCTTGGACTCGACTAAGGTGGTCTTGACTACAGCCCTGCCTGTTTGTACCTTCTAGGGGACAATATTAAACCTTTGAGGATCAATAATGTACCTTAAAGGTACAAATATGTACCTTACACCTCAGAAAGTACACACTGTACAATGGAAGGTGCAGAAATGTACCTTCAAGATACATTTTTGTACTTTTAAGGGAACATTTGCTAAGTTTGTACCTTAGGGAACAAAAAGGGACCTGTATTGTACCTCTTTTTGACAGTGTAGTGTAGCTAACACACTGAGTATGGAGAAGTAACTCATACAACCACACTTCAATGATCTGAACTGTCCCTTTAACTACAGAAAGTGTTACATGCGTACACTCATCCATCCATGTGTTACACTGAATCTCAAACAGAGGAAGTGATTTATGAAATGTCATTGTTTGTTAATCAATTAATCATTTAATACGTCATTTTTCCTTTTGAAGGCTCTCCAGCTTCACCAATGGGAGGATTTTGCTGCATTTCCTTTGTCATTCAGTCACAAACTGAATATCTTTGATTTGGGACGCCAAAAAGCAATTTGAAGACATCACCTTAAGGATATTTTTCACCATTTTATGACCTTTTATAGGCTAAATGATTAATCAAATTAATCAAGAAAAATTAAATCAACATATTATTATGAGTTGCACTTGTAGCTGCAGAGACCCGACACAGATGTTTCATCCTGTAACATTTCAGTTTTTAAAGTTTATATAAAACCATTTACATTTGGGGTGAATGTCGAGTACAAAAAAAGGCACTGCCATTTGTTATTCTAAAGATGACTTTCCCAGCCTTGTGCATGCAGTTTTAAAACATAAATTACACTTTTTTTCTTCTTCAATTTCCCCCGTTTTCAGCATTTTCTTACATTTTTTTGTCTTTTTTGTGTTTTTTTATTATTAAACATACAATATTCTTTTGTCAAATATATACGCAAGCCTGCAGTCAATACAGGACATCGGCTCTTTGATAAAATAAAACTAAATGAAATAAAAGGAGCACAGTCAAGCGGTAACACTTTGTTACAGAAGGGATGCTGCTGAATTAAAAAATAAAATAAAATAAAAAACAAAATGAAAAGTCTTGGCATCCCACATCAACATAAACTGACTAAACTGCAGAATCTGACAAAAATAAAAGATACAAAACAGCATATATGTCTCAATTTAAAGAACATTAATTTTTTTTTTTTGGAATATCAAGGCGTTATCTGGTAATACTGCAGTGTGCACGGCGTTAGAAGCACTCCTGGACACCCACAGAGCTTTAGACAAACTAAAAATAAAGCATTTGGTTTGAAGAGATGTGTAATGATCCAGACCTCAGAGCCGTAACCCTCCGCCGCCCCGTCACAGGGATGTCCTGCGCTGCACATGGACGTCTCGGAGGTGTTGTTTGGGACGCTAAGTTCAAAACATGCAACTTTACGCTGTTATGGCACCTAGAAAAATCACATAAACTCAGGTTATTCAGACGCTGTCAGCCACAGACGAGTCTCCTGAAGTTCTCCATCAACACCTTTACACCTCACACATCGCAAAGTGATATGAAAGTAAATAGAAAATACTGCAAACGTACTGCAGTTTCAATAATCCCTTTGATAACATTACTCATTATGTCAACACGTGATGTTAAACCTATTTAAAAAGGACAAGCCTGGTGATATTCTCTTGTATCCACTAACAACTGCTGTCTGTGTATCCTCTCCGCCATAGAACCACATCAGTGTGACATGTTCCTTCATTGCATGAACATATACACACTGTAGTTTATTTTTAACTCAATCCCACACACACATACATATATAGTCCTGCTGCCACAAATATTCACTACTAGAGCACCGAATGTGGATTAATCCGCTGCTGAAAATAGTCCCCAACAAAGTCACAATTTCCTCCTGTTTGCTGAAAACTGTTGTTGGAGATTTTGGTGTTGAGTGCCCCAGACAGGAAGTTAAAGTATTGGACTTGAGTCTGATCTTTTTGTGGGATTTGTTGACAATAAGACAAACAGAGAACCAAGCCAGCCTTATCCTTTAAAGTAACACACATTAAAACCTACAGTAGTCACCCCTCCCACTCAGGAGAACACAGCACCGATCTCACACTCCAGATCAGAATGAACCAGTCTGCGTCCAGGTCTGGCAAAGACTACAACACCCCACCACGGTTTGGTTTGCCAACAGCTCGTCTGACGTGAACTTTGTCACCAAACGCGAATCGATGCGTCTGCGATGGGCCGGCTGCTGCAAGCGGCTGCGCTCCGGCAGCAAAGCTTCACATGGAAAAACCTCAACATGACACCGATGGATACAAACAGGATTATAGTCCAATTGAAAGAAAAACAGTCAAAGTCAACAATACCTATGTTAATATTTGAGATGTACGTATGGTCACCAGCCATAACATGTTAATACATATGGTACTTTAAATAATAATACACCTAAATGAGTAAAAGTATCACCTCTGCAAAAATCTTGAAAAAAAGAATAAATAATGGTATATCTACTTTAAGTACTGATTCATATGGCAGTGACACCGAAACCGTCTCCGGTGAGACGCGACGCTGCGTCTCGGTGAGGAGCATCAGAGAAAACAAAGTCCTTACAAGGTGTGACATCACTTCCTGTCCCATTCACGCTTTGGTGGAATCTTCCTCTTCGTTCACAAACGTACAGACGGCGTCCGTTTAAAAGCAGAAAGCACACACACACACACACACACACACACACACACACCTGAAACACAAGACAACAATCTGAAGAGTGTGCAGTGTTGTCAATAACAACACACACACACACACACACACACACACACACACACACACCTGAAACACAAGACAACAATCTGAAGAGTGTGCAGTGTTGTCAATAACAACACACACACACACACACACACACACACACACACACACACCTGAAACACAAGACAACAATCTGAAGAGTGTGCAGTGTTGTCAATAACAACACACACACACACACACACACACACACACACACACACACACCTGAAACACAAGACAACAATCTGAAGAGTGTGCAGTGTTGTCAATAACAACACACACACACACACATCTGTGGTGCGTGTGTGCACTGATCCAGATCCCAGTTTCAAGCCACCATCGCTGGATCTGAAGCAACGTTCAACAAAACAAGATGGCAGTTTGGGCTCCAGACGTCACAATAAGTGTCTGCATGTTTTAGTCCCTTAGACACACACACACACACACACACACACACACACACTGAATGCATCACTGCTGGCTATATATATATTAGTTTGTAAGCAAACGGTAGTGTTTTAAATTGATGTATTATGTTTTGTAGGTAGCCAGTGGTTACTAATATAGTACGACGCTGACATTGAACACACTGTTTTATCCCAGTCACATCAGGCCTGCAACACATTATCGGTGTGTGGTGATTCGTCTGCAGCACTATAGAACTACACAAGCCTTGTGTAGCCTCTTGCCACGACTACACAAGTTCCTTTTAATACCATAACCGATTAAATGGAAACTTGTGTTTGTAAAAACATTAAATAAAATGAGTTGGTAGTATTGTAATGTGTGTTAAAACTGTGGTAAACGGGCTAAAACATGCACAAACACTGGTGTGGTCCTTAAACTGTGTGTGACATGAGAACAGAAAGTATGTTTTAACTCACGACATCGACCGTCCAACACACAGAAATCACTTCAGGTCCACGAGAGGCGCCTGCTGTGGTTCTGCCGCTCTACTTTAGTCCGTCCACTGGGACCGAAGCTCTGCAGTCGATCTCATCGCCTCAATCGGCTCCGTTTTGATCAGACTCCAAAGCACAAAACTGTTGCGCGAGCCTTAAAAATTTGGATTTTAGTGTATCACATTATCATATCAAGTGCAGGATACAGAGGAAGTACTATAGAATTGCATCAAACTAATGAAAGAAAGCTAAACAATAATAACCAACAACCCTCGATGATGATGATGATCGTTCAGAGGGGAGTTTCCTAACCAGCTTATTCCGATATAAACCTACCGTATTCTTATAAAGTCTGTATTCCACACACAATAAACTGAGGATAAATATTAAGACACAGAATAACCATGAGTTCCAGAATCTAAAACAAGAAAATAAATTTCATATAGGCCTGTGCAGACAGAGCAGAAGAAGAAGACCATGTTACACGGGCCATCTCTGAGCACTGATATCTCCCAAAATAATGTCCAGTGACCCGCCTGTGTGCATAGACTTCAGCGCCTGGCCCGTCATGACTGTGATTGGCCAGCAGGTGGAGGTAAGCACTTATAAAGCCAATCTCTGGGAAGACTACCCTTCATGGATTGGCAGTGTGTGATTTCTCCAATGTTGCAACACGAGTCGGAGCAGAAACCAGACCAACCTCCTGCCATCTTCTCCACAATCTTCCTTTGTGAAGAGATATTTAGTTGTAACATGCATCCCACTGACGATAATAATCTCCCATTTGTGTATAAAAACCTACATTATCAATGGCTCTGAATTCAAAGAGCTCATACAGTACATGCTGTGGATAAACAATCTGTAACTCACTTCCTCCAGCACTCGACTCCCAACATGATCAGACATGACATCATCTTCCTCTGTCATCTTCGGCCAATCAAAGGTCCTGCCTCTGATGTCTTTCTACTGTAAACATCCACTTCCTTTTCCAGTATCACCTCGGCTTGATTCTTTCTTCTACTACTTTCTGTTTCCTTCTTTCACGTCCTTCTCTTATCCCTCTTCACACATCTGCTCTACCTCCCCCTCTTTCTCGCTCTCCTCTCGCTTGATAAATGTGATAAACTTAAATAAAGAATAAGCACGTTGGTTGTAAACTAGCGTGATGGCTACTCGTGGGGCATTTAGCTGGTAGACAGCCAAGGCTTTACAGAATATTACACAATTCATACCTGAAATTCATACACGTTCCTGTACCCTTTGAAAGTAGCATCATTATGTAAACAATAAATACATACAACAACAAATTAATGATTTCATTTTTTTGCCACCCAATACTGAGCAAGAAGACCTTCCCTATGCTCTACAAGCTCAGTCCTCACTGAAAACAGTCCAGGAAATGCCAAACTTCCTTCTGGCGTCCTTCTAGCTCTGCGTGTCTCTTCTTGTTTTTGGGGTCTGAGGTACTGTTGTGGATCAGAAGGATGCCACGAGCTGGTGTCGGAGTCTCAGTGGGCCCTGATCCACAGCCCAGCGTCTCCATTCAGCACTGCTTCTGGCCTCCCCTGAAGGGGATGGGTATGTGTGTGTGTGTGTGTGTGTGTGTGTGTGTGTGTGTGTGTGTGTGTGTGTCCAGGCCGTGTTCACCCAGGTGCAGGTGACTGTGAGCGTGCCGGCGGAGCAAGAAGTGTGTGTTTTCCGACCCGATGGACGGAGCCAATGTGATAGCTTGTGTTCGGCTCTCTTTATGTTTCTTGGATCCCGCCCGATCCTTTGGTTGAGCTCTGCCATTGGCTACAGGGAGGTGGGACAGGAGGGCTGGGGACCTCGAGGTGACTTATCGTGAGAGCGCCTCGGGAACCTGCGCTGTCCCACTGCTCTCACTCAGGTCCTCATTTCATATCGTTGATGTGCGGTCAGCGCCGTCTAAAGGAGGAACAGCAGACAGAAGGAGAAGATGGAGATTTAGGGGAGCTAGTTAGAAACCAACCATGAGTCCTCACACCACCCTCACGCCAGATGCATGCTGGACCAGGACCCTGAATAGAAACAGGGGCAGTGATCAATTTCACATCTCGTAGCAACTTCTACGTCCAATTTTCTAACTAGTAACTTTAACTCAGCACATAGTTTTTATGCCCCTGTATGCCTTCGGGACAGAATTCATTCATTTTACTGCAATTCCCTGTCGATTCTTTGCAAAGAAGGCCTGAAGTGTTTTCTGGCTTGATGACCAGCGAGGTGCCAGAGCCCCCAGTGTCATGGTGAGAGAACAACACACCTGAAACAATACTGATAGAGCCGTTCAGAGGAAAACAACAGTCTGGCAGCTGTTGCCTCTGGTGTGGCTGATGAGGAAAAAGTTATTAAGCAACACACTGGTGGACAATTTCATCCCATCATTGATACTGAAAGGACAGGTTAATGTCATATTAAGCTCTAGGTTTAACCCCCCTGTTCCTTGTACCAATGAAACATTGTGTTTTGGTTATGTTTCTGAAGCTCACCACAGCCGGCTGGATGTTTGGGTGCAAGAGACTAGAAAAAAGTTAAAACTGATTAAGGAGGAGTTTTTTCGGTTAAACACACTCTTTCGTTCTGCTGACCAATTCTATCCACCTAACACACACACACACACACACACACACACACACACACACGCACAAAGCAGCACTTGTCCACCGTTCTGCACTGAGCACTGAGGCCCACTGTCTTCACCTCAGTCTAGTTATGGCATGGGGGAAGTTGGCACTGACTTTAACCCAGACTAAAATTTACTGTACAAGGGAATATTCTGCACAAGTCAGGCCATCCACTGACTGGCTTGACTCAATTAAAAGTTATTTAAAAGTACATTTTATGTGTTTCGAGTTTCATTTTCATATTGTTTGCCATTCATACACTTTGGTTGAGTCAGATTCATCTGCTGGCCTTTACAGGAGGTAATCCTTACATGCTCTTGGACCACATTTAATCTCTGGAACAACTGCATTTATGTATCATGGTGTAATAATTGGGATCATTTAAAAACTGTGCGTTACCTCCCAAGGCGTGCTCTGTCATACTCAGACACAGAGACTCAAGGCGGTTGTTGATGTCCGGCTCCGTCACTGGTAACTGTAGATCTGTACAGGGACAAAGCAACATCAGGATCAGTGATTACATTATATTTACATTACACAGATGACAACAGAGGGAAAACTTGACTCAATCAAATTATTGACTTTAATCATATTACCACGCAGTTAGGTCCAGCACTGCTACATCAAAACGATGACTGCAGGAGGCTGTGACTGTTTTTATGTGTGTGTGTGTTTGTGTGTGTGTGTGTGTGTGTGTGTGTGTGTTGTGAGACTGGATTGGGGACAAAATGTACATTCAGTAATTCAAAATAACATGTAATGTAATTGATGTTCTTTGCTTTGAACTGCATGGTAATATGAGACATCACTGTAATTGTCTAATAATTGTTATATTATATATATTGTTATATTATATGAGCTGATAACTTGGTATTGATCTACAGAATAGTGATATGCAAGTCTTAGCCAGTATATTAAATTACTGTTCCCCAACACAAACAAACATGGCAGACAGCAGCTGACAGAAGAGTGACTTCATTATCAGACATACTGCACATCCTGGTTCCAGTTAGTCACTTCCAAGTTTCCGATTATTAAGATTATAATATTATTATATAATATTATTAATGGATGCTCATCACATAAATCAGACACTACACATGACTTAAAGCCCCCATTTTGTCTTTCATTCTTTTACTCTCAGTTGCTATTTGTTGCTGGTTGTCTTCGCCTCAGCTGTGAGCAGGGTGGAGACTGTTTTGTAGAGGGCTGGGTTGAGGTTGGAGGGGGAGTATGTGTGTGTTGGGGGGGTTGTATTTGGGTCACAGTTCAGCCTAGCAACCCCTTCCAGCCATTTAGTCCTTAGCTGAGTCTTCAACCCAGGCCAGGCAGTGAAAATCCCTTGTGGCCAAAGAGAAAAGCTGAGTTAGGCCCGGTAGTCCACACTGGACTATTTATAGGCTCCAAATCCTCCAACAACCCCCCCTGCCACACACACACACACACACACACACACACCCTCCACCCCTGTACACAGACCTTCGGCAAGACAAACACACTGAAGTAAACTCCACAAACACACTTGTTACTTCATCCTCTCGTTTTTTCTCTGCTGTGTCTCACTTAATAAGTCTCTTTATCCATCTGTTGGCAGAGAGAAAGACAGATTGCACATATATGCATAGAGTCAGAGGAGGGTGGGGGTCTAGCCTTTCAAATCAGTTCCTCTGGCTGAGACCCAGCTACGGCCACTCTCGAGGGTGACTGCTATGAGTGCATGACTCCGCAGAGTTGTCAAAGAAGAGATGGGGGAGAAAGAGGGAGGGAAAGTTAAGAAAGAGAGTGAGTCAGGGAGAGAAGGGAGGGAAGGAAAGTGGGCCAGAGAGCCATGTAGTCACTGCACAAAGAGCCTCATTGAGAGACTCCTTCGTCTCTTTCCTCCCTCCCTGCCCGTCTCTCCACTCTGACACTCACTCTTTTTAAAAGAAAAATCAGTTTTTCCTCTTCCTTTTAAAAAAAGGATATTTCTGGTGTGTGTGTGTGTGTGTGTGTGTGTGTGTGTCATGAGTGGAGGAAGCCCCAGCTTGTCCTATTACTGTCCATTGTTCCTGTGGGACAAAGTCCAGTCAGCAGAGGCTACTAAAGGTCACTCTGCCTGGCGCCGATGGTTACCATGACCCGAGCCTGTGTGGACACTGTGAGTGGGGGACTTTCAGGGTGAGACCAGAGATCTTTCGCAATTAAAAGGCCTGTGACAAAAACTAGGAGTACCTTTTCATTTTTATTTGTTTTTTTTTGTTGAAATGTCATTTAGTCTTGCATAAAGACCATTATATTCAATTCATAAGAGCCAATGACTGGGCAATAACTTCCATTGTGTTTTGGGAGAAACAATGCAACATTCTTGTGCTAAAACAGGTTTTTCACCTCGATAGCAAGGAGAAAGTCTCTATTTACCCGTAGCTGCACTATGGGATATATATATTTCTGCCTTTAACCCTCCGAGCCCTGAGGCCATTTTTACAGTTCATTTTCCGTCTGGATTTATTTTATATAAAAGCCAATAAAACATCAACCCTGTTGTCTACAGTCAAGATATGAACATCATTTTTTTCAGGACAAACTGGGTTAGTAGAATATTTGGGTTGCAATGAGGTCACTTGAATGTTAAAAATGGTTGTAGGACCTTAAAGACAAATAAATAAAGAAAACGGAACATGACTCTTCCAGATATGTATTGATATCACAGACATATAAGTAAAACCTAAGCCATTTTACTCTCTAAAACACTTCACATATGTCTTGGGAGTCACACTGTGAAGAAATAATCATTATAAATTTTACAGATGACAAAATATAGACATTTTTTCAAAGAAAGTCCAGACGCTTTTGCCCTCATGACATTTACTTATGCCAATAATAACATAATAATGTCCTATTTATTGATATTACACCCACAGCAATGCTACACAAGCATTTGTGTGTCTAAAACAGTTCTTCTATATGGAAAAATAAACATAATAAACATTATAACTCATATAAAGCACATACTATTTACATTTCTTCAAAAAAGGCCCAAATATATAATATATAATGCAAATATATGCCAAATCTCAAACCAATGAGGCCATTTCCTCTATAAAACGGTAGATATCAATCTTGTTCCGCTATAGCACCTTTTATTGCATGCTAGACACGTTGACAGGAAGTGTTGGCAAAGTAGGAAGTGTTGGGAGGGTTGGAATCTTTCAGCCTCCATACTCTTTAGCTGATATCTCCCATATATGGGCATACTGGGGCCTGTACTCCCATATATGGGCATACTGGGCCCTGTACTTCCGTAAACAGAGAGGAGAGACGGAGCAGCGAGCTAGCGGCATAATCGAGCGAAAACGCGATGAATTATGGACATAAAGTGGATAAATCTTGGATTTAAAGGTATGGATTTAAAGCCCAACAACCCCTAAAGAGGCTGGAAGTTCCAGGCTGCATAGAAAATCACCTGTAGAGGCTAAAAGGACACGGAAAAGACCGCCGTAAAGGCTAATTCGTCTGGTTTCCGGAGCAACTTTTGGTGAGTCGCTGCGTTGTATTGTTTAAAAGTTATTAAACTATGAATCAGAGGTGATTTTTTGATCGTGGGCGAGCCTCTCGGAGGGAATAAAGTGTTAAAAGAACAGCATATGTCACTGCAGATTTTGGCATCATTTTAGAAGTTGGGGAAGTTGCCAATATTTAATACAGAATAAAAAGACTAAATACATAAGTACTGTATATAAACATTTGAAGCATGTCTCCCTGCGTTTCGTACCGGCTTGCTGGAACACAGCCATGGTTTGTGGGTTGGTGTGAACCGGCAGGGAGCGGGTCCTCTGCACGGAGCTGTGGGTCCGGCTGGGCATGCTGTTGCTTCCTCCGGGGTTGGCAAACCAGAGACCCTGAGGGCAATGTTTTAACAACAGCATTAAATTAACTTCTTGAACATGCAAACACCTCTGTAGGACTAGTATCATAGATATGGTTGAACATGTATCGTCTAATGGCGGAAATTGAAATCTGTCCATCCACTTCTATACATTTTCATGTATTAGACATACTATTGCAGCTTCTGCTCAAAAATAATGCAGTAACTAATCTAAATTTAACATAGAATTTAGTTAACATTTCCCAGGATTGATAAATATTATCAAGTTATCTAAAGGTGTCGCCAAATTCTATTTTTGAGTTCTGTCTGAATGAAAGACTAATTTGGTATTGGAAAACAGAAATAATCTATAAATATTTACTAGCTCAAGCTCAATTTAATGTACAATGTTGTTGAGTTGCATTGCATATATTGAATGTTCCTCGTGGTACAAAGAAAGTTAATATGCTGCATTCAGACTTTATCTTTAGGTCCACAGTTCTTTAATTGGAGACACAACACTTGTCCCCCAGGATGCTCCAACTTTAGACATTTGAATTGCTGTTGGATAACCTGGTTAATTAAATACTCACATTTAAAAGGCAATATAATAATAAATCATAATTTGATGCACAAATTTCAAGTTCAAAGATCCTCCTCCTCCTCCAGGTTCATTTCAATCAATCAAACTTTATTATAGAGCACTTTCAAACAACCAAAACTGACCAAAGTGTGTACAGCACTGCTTTCCACACACTGCTAACACTTTCACTGATCAAAGACATACATGACATACGCAAGCTTGAAAGAAGTCTGGTGTAAGATCAAGGCAACGGCTTTTTCAGGATTTTCACCCCCCAAGCTCCTGTCTAGATGTCTGGCCCACACCTAATGACAGTCTCAGACGCTCGCCACATGAATTCCTCACTGTAACCTGCCTATTATACCCCCAACACCACTACCACACGTCCCTCCTCTCACCTCTCTCCGTCTGACCCCCCTCTCGTGGCCCAGCAGTGCCACGGGCCAGGGAAAAACAGGAAATGCCTGTGCACTGTTCTCACTCTCTCTCTCTCTCATACACTCATATAAACGCTCTGTCTTTCATTGCCCCTCCTCCTCCAACACCACAGCTACCTCTCCCAAACTATGACTCATATATTTCCCTCCCCCCGCCACCCCCCTCTCCACATCCACACTACAGTCCCACACAAGAAGGTCCAGCGTAAGAAACGGAGGTATTTCCTGTCATTGTAAGGGAAGAGAGAGAGAGAGAGTGGGGAAGAGAGAGAGAGGTTCCCAATGAACTGGGTCAGCCCAGACCAGAGTGAGCCAGGACGGGCCTGAAACCGCTCCGCAGCTCCTCCTGTTTCAGTGTTCGGCGCTGACGCAGGGCCTCTGGTATGTTGGGTGACCTGCTACGAGTTTCATCCACCTCATTTTCATTCGTCAAACACCACCGCAGCCCCGCTTCCTAACCACGCATTTTTTTAAATAAAAGAAAGTCTATTTCGGGCAGAATACGTGCTGAAGAAGGAATTCTGCTGCCCGGGTTATTGTAAAACATCCTGCGATGTATTATTACGCATTTCAAAATGTTCCTCCGTGCAGTCACCAACACCACTTAACTGAATAATCTTAAATAAAGCAATTAATTTATTAGTTGTTTATTTATCTAACACAAATGCCAAATGTTTGCTGGTTTAGGACTAGTTTAGGATATTACCTTGAGCTCTGGGAAACTGTGGTGGGCTATTTATTTATTTTTTACTACTTTCTAACATTTTACAATTACTCCATGATATCACCTACATATGAAGATAAACGTAGCTCTTTAATGGTTTCAAAAGAAATGGCCTGCCATACGCTAATCTAACAATAATTCTGCATAATCTCATGCTATTTTAGCATCCCATATATTAAAATATGTAGTACATAAATATTAATAACTAGTAACACTCACTGGATACTGACATGCTTATCATAACCAGGAAATATAGGTAAACGTCGGTATATTCTCATCTTGGTTTAAATGTACTGCTGGTTTGACTCACCTGTCTCCCCTGCTTGGGACCAGTGGGTGTGCTGCTGGAGGTGCGAGGTGTGGGTCCCAGCAACCCCCCGCTGCCCAGCAGGCCCAGCCTGGCACCCGGCAAGCTCCGGGAGGGCATCTGGAACTGGCGAAGGCTCCTCCTGGCCGACACGTTGCCCCCAACACAGCCAGCGGTGGGGAGCGAGTTGGACTGGCCGAAACGGCTGCAGAAGGACGAGGCAAAGACGTGAGATACAGCTAAGCACCAGGATGGTGAGTTGTGGTGACCATAGGAGCAGCTATGCATTCACTAGAGTCAGGTGAAGTAAGAGGAGCAAGATGAATTAAATAGATACTCCAATCTGAATGTAACAACAAATAAAAGTGAGACATTAAAATGAGCTTTTGCAATCTTCATCACAACTGCACTCTAGTTTTATTAATACATACTTTTCTTACTCACTTCTGTTTATCTACATGTATGGGTTTTTTATTATTATTATTTTTTAGGACATGTTTTGGGCATTTCCACCTTTATTTTTGATAGGACAGCTATGTGAGAAAGGGGAGAGAGAGGGGAAGACATAACCCTCTCAATATACACTCACCGGCCACTTTATTAGGTACACCTGTCCAACTGCTCGTTAACACTTAATTTCTAAGCAGCCAATCACATGGCGGCAACTCAGTGCATTTAGGCATGTAGACATAGTCAAGACGATCTCCTGCAGTTCAAACCGAGCATCAGTATGGGGAAGAAAGGTGATTTGAGTGACTTTGAACGTGGCATGATTGTTGGTGCCAGAAGGGCTGGTCTGAGTATTTCAGAAACTGCTAATCTACTGGGATTTTCACGCACAACCATCTCTAGGGTTTACAGAGAATGGTCCGAAAAAGAAAAAACATCCAGTGAGCGGCAGTTCTGTGGGCGGAAATGCCTTGTTGATGCCAGAGGTCAGAGGAGAATGGCCAGACTGGTTCGAGCTGATAGAAGGGCAACAGTGACTCAAATTACCACCCGTTACAACCAAGGTGGGCAGAAGAGCATCTCTGAACGCACAGTATGTCGAACTTTGAGGCAGATGGGCTACAGCAGCAGAAGACCACACCGGGTGCCACTCCTTTCAGCTAAGAACAGGAAACTGAGGCTACAATTTGCACAAGCTCATCGAAATTGGACAATAGAAGATTGGAAAAACGTTGCCTGGTCTGATGAGTCTCGATTTCTGCTGCGACGTTCGGATGGTAGGGTCAGAATTTGGCGTCTACAACATGAAAGCATGGATCCATCCTGCCTTGTATCAACGGTTCAGGCTGGTGGTGGTGGTGTCATGGTGTGGGGAATATTTTCTTGGCACTCTTTGGGCCCCTTGGTACCAATTGACCATCGTTGCAACGCCACAGCCTACCTGAGTATTGTTGCTGACCATGTCCATCCCTTTATGACCACAATGTACCCAACTTCTGATGGCTACTTTCAGCAGGATAATGCGCCATGTCATAAAGCTGGAATCATCTCAGACTGGTTTCTTGAACATGACAATGAGTTCGCTCTACTCAAATGGCCTCCACAGTCACCAGATCTCAATCCAATAGAGCATCTTTGGGATGTGGTGGAACGGGAGATTCGCATCATGGATGTGCAGCCGACAAATCTGCGGCAACTGTGTGATGCCATCATGTCAATATGGACCAAACTCCCTGAGGAATGCTTCCAGCACCTTGTTGAATCTATGCCACGAAGAATTGAGGCAGTTCTGAAGGCAAAAGGGGGTCCAACCCGTTACTAGCATGGGGTACCTAATAAAGTGGCCGGTGAGTGTATGTGCGCCCGCTGTACCCACTGATCCAACCCGGCCACCATGTATGTTTGTAGAAGTATACAGTACATTTCAACAAAGGACATAATAGGAGGAATTAGTGAACTACATTTGGCACAATACCTTTCACCATGTGTGTATGTAAAATATACAGTAATCTTAACAACTACTTTAACCTTTCTTAAACATGGATTTGTGTAGTTGTTTTATTAAAGGTAATGCAACTCTGATTCAAAGTTGTTGTTTTTTTAATCACAGACATAGAAACCCAGGTAATGATAGCTAGTGCGTGTCTGTGTGTTTACCTCCTCTGCGGTCGGTACCCTGCTATATCGAGGAGGGTTTTCCTTGGAATGGACCGGAACAGCCTCTGGACCTGTTGTTTCCATGACAACAGCCTCTTCTTCTGTGTCTCAGTGAAGGACTGACAGCGAGGGGGGAGGGGAGAACAGGGAGCATGAATCAGGGATGAAGAGCACGGCTGAGGATTTTCAGGTACTAATGACCCGAAACTTTCCTTCACATAAAAGCAAATCTAAAGCATGATACTAAACATTTAGGGCCTTATTTTAACGATCTAAGCACACGGCGTGAAGCACATGGCGCAGGTGTGTTATTGAATTTTTCAGGGTGTTGTTGGTGGTGCAATGGTGCGATCACTTCCCGTTGCCTCAAGATACAAGATACTTTTTAAACAACGTGGGCCCTGGCCAGTCTTAAAATAGCAAAGACACTTGCATCAGGGTGCAAAACAGGGCCCTTAGACTATAACATAATGAAAATGATATTTTACAAAAAACATAAGAGTTTCAGAGAGACAGAGAGTGGTCTGGATGAGGGCATTCCTCTTAAACTAGCTAACTAATCTATGATCCCTGGTACATATCCCAGGGTCATTTTACAACTCACTCAAACTATTAAGTTGATGAATTCTATCAACATTTTAATTTTGTAAAAGGTTTCTGTAGGGGGATAAAATGTTAATAATAAGAAAAATAACTATAATTCTGTGGGTTCATATAAAAATCAGATAGACATGTTTGGTTGATCGGTCTTCACTTTCAATACTACTGTGTAATACTGAGTATTGTATTCTGACTCTGCATTGCGTTCCTTGTGTTTGCCACTGTAAAGCAATTTTTTACTTATGTCTGTGAAAAGCGCTTTATAAATATATTTGACCTACTTACTCACTGAATGTATATAGGGTAGACCTACTTTGCGTTGACCAAATACAATGTGCAACAGTCAGAAATCAATTCATGAAATTTCAATATATATTATTAGATTTGTTGTGAGTGTTCATAGTCATTTCTGGAAGAGGGAAAAACTTTGAATATTGAACAATATAGGCTATATAACGGCAGAAATGTGGGTTATTGGAAAATTATAAAAAGGTATATAAGGTAACTTTTTGTATTCCAGCCAATTGGCAACAGGCAGCGGGGGGTTGTATTTGTTTGGCAGTTGAGTTAAAATGCCCAATTTCCCGATGACTGACATCAGTCCTAAACATCCTGTAGTATCTGTTCCTAGTATATATGTACTGTACGTATAAGTGGTGTTTTTTCTGTGTTTTATATTTTTAATTTAGTAATAAAAAGAGTCTTGTCATGATATACAGCATGGCGTGCGTACCTCATGGATAAGGCACTTGTCGATGAGTTGCAGGTAGGAGCTGATGTTGTCCTCGTCTGACCTTGACACCAGCAGCTGGGTACAAACTGAGAAGGATGGAAAATAAGGCATTAAAACAAAACATAACCTCTCAGTCCATGTAAACAATCTCACGCAGCTCACCTTTTCCCATGACACGAGTAAACTGGCCGGGTATGTCCCCCTCTGCGATGACGCTCGTGCCTGACTCTGCCTCCCCTCCACCTCCCCCTCCACCTCCACCTCCACCAACCCCAGTCAGGTGGGAGCCAGGCGCTGCGCTCTTTCCCTCAGGGCTTAGCAGGGGGCGCTGCAAGGAGGCCTCCTCGCCACCAATGAAAGCCTTGATAGGCGTCATGATCATTTGGTGGAGCTCCTGCAGCGGGGCGCGCAGATTACTGCCCTCCAACACATCCTGGTGGAGGCAAATGACAGGAGGGAGGAGGAGGGAGGGAACGTGTGGAGAGTAAGCGAGGAGCAGATCAGGAAGATTTGAAAGAATAAAGAGGACTATCTATCGAAGTGATAGATGTGGTGTGGCATTTACAATGTCAAGAGTAAGAATGGCAGCTTTACTTTACTTGGGTGAACCACCTCTCTGACCTACATGCTGAATATGAACAGACTAACAGATGGGGGAGGCATCCCTGACCACACTGCCATGTGATAGAGCAGAGAATAAAGTAATACAAAAATACATGCATGCGGTTTTGCTTCACCACTTACGTCCGCGTGCATCATATCAGCCTCCCTCCCATCGCTCACACAGCAGCGCTCTACACGAGTCTGCGTAAACCCAAAATACCAAGCAACAGGTGTCTTGTTTCCCCAGCTCTACCAACGCAGTGGTAACACATTTTAAATGAAGCGTTGGTGAAAAGGTTAAGCCTGAATTTAGCTTGCCCAAGATGTCCCTCCTGTGGTGTGCCCTTGAGCGCCATTGTCTTGCTTTGCAGGCTGAATGGAAGGGTGAGGGGTGTGTGTAAATCTCCTTCCTGGATTAGGTGTTCCTTTAGCTGCCATCTCAGATACATAACACCTTCTCACTTTCTTTCACAAACGCACAGGAAAATGAGAGGGGGTGTCCTGTGGTGTTGATTAGCATTACAATCTGTTGTGGTTTGGGGTTTTGTTTGGGTTTGTTTCTCTTCCTTTGGCCTGCTTGTGTTTTTGTCTGTTTTCTCTGTGGTCTTGTGTTGCTGGTCCTGTCTTGTGTTCCCCGGTAAGTGTCTACATCCTGTTTTATTGTGATAGTATGGTTTCCTGTCTTGTCTAGTCTTGTCTAGCTTCACGTTGGTCTGTCTGATTGTCCTGCCCCGCCCTAATGTGATACACCTGATGTCTCACCTGTTCCCTGTTACCTCTTGTACTTAACCTCTGTGTTCCTTTTGTCTAGTGCTTTGTCGTTTTGTCCTGTCGCTGCATGCAGCCTGGTTACGTTGCCTGTTGTTGCATCGTCCCGTTGCCTGCTTCCCGTCCCTGCTCCCAGTAAGTTTCCCTGTCTTGTCTGCCTGTTCCCCTTCTGCTGTTCCCTGGACCCCCCGTGGATTTTGGACTTGTGGACCTTTTTTGATTGCCCCTTGGATGCTTGGTCTGTGTTGTTCCTTGTGGATTGTCTTTTGTTGTTTCAATCGTCAATAAACGGCTGTACACCTGCCCTTGCCTCTTCCTCTCTGCATTTGGGTCCTCACCTCATAACCCCGTACCAACAATCACCAGTAACAAAAATGTAAACAAAAAAACTTCCAAATTCATACAACTACAGGTAGTACTAGAAGCTTTATGAGACTTCTTTGTCTGTGAAGATGAAGACGAGAAGTAGAGAAGGCGGTATAGAGTCACTGACCTTTTCCAAGCTGCGGAGTAGGTTCTGCCTTTCTTTGAGCTTCAGAATGCTGATAACAATCTTGTGTCTTGCTCCCTTAGTGACCTTCTGTTGGAAGAAAAGGGTTTTGTGTCAAACATCTCCTTGCTCTTTGGTAAAAACGCTGGTCTAAAAGACTAACAGCTATTCTTTGAGATAAATAGAAATGCAGTGTACAAGGTTCTTTCAAATTAGCCCGCTAGGTCTCTTTCTACAACAGTGAGGCAGATGTTTTTGGGGAAACTAACAGGCGATGTAGCCAGTGGAGGGTGGGGAAAAAACTAATCTGCTCATCTTTGGTTGGGACAGCAGAAAGAGCTAAAATATTCAAAATATTGCCAAAATCAGACCCTCACTCACTCCCTCTGCTGCCCAAGACTTATTCATGCCTTCGTCTCCTCACAACTCACTACTCCTCGGCATCAGCTCAGCCTCCATTAAAAGGCTCCAACTGGTTCAGAACTCACCCGCTCCACATCCTGGACCCACATCACTCCGGTCCTAAAACAGCTACACTGGCTTCCCATTTCTCACCGGATCACATACAAAATCCTGTTCCTTACCTACAAAGCCATACACCACCTTGCCCCGTCCTACCTCCCTGTCCTCCTCTACGTCCCCCTACCAACCTTCACGGTCCCTCAGATCCACCTCAGCCGGTCTCCTCTACGTCCCCCTACCAACCTTCACGGTCCCTCAGATCCACCTCAGCCGGTCTCCTCTACGTCCCCCTACCAACCTTCACGGCCCCTCAGATCCACCTCAGCCGGTCTCCTCTACGTCCCCCTACCAACCTTCACGGTCCCTCAGATCCACCTCAGCCGGTCTCCTCTACGTCCCCCTACCAACCTTCACGGTCCCTCAGATCCACCTCAGCCGGTCTCCTCTACGTCCCCCTACCAACCTTCACGGTCCCTCAGATCCACCTCAGCCGGTCTACTCTACGTCCCCCTACCAACCTTCACGGTCCCTCAGATCCACCTCAGCCGGTCTCCTCTACGTCCCCAAGACCCCCCCGTGTTTTGGGGACAGAGCCTTTTCCAGGGCAGCTCCCAGGCTCTGGACCTCCCTCCCCCATGAGATCCGCAACTCTGAGTCCCTCACCATTTTTCAGTCCCGTCTGAAGACCCATCTCTTCTGTTCTGCCTATCCTTAGGATATATATTTTTTTTTCTACTCTGTAAAGCGACTTTGAGCTTGGGTAAAGCGCTATACAAATTCAATTTATTATTATTATTATTATTATTATTAAAAACTGATTACAGCAAATTACTTTCAGTTGAGGCTAATGCAGCTTCTTATATGTCCCACGAAGATCTGATACACTGACAATCCAGATGTTCCCAGATCACGCCAATAGCAGTATACCAAATGTATTGTCACACATCTTTATCAAAGTTCAGCATGTCTCTGTGTAGCTGTGCATTATGTTCGGGCCAGACAAAAAGAGTTAGCAGCACCTGGAGGAAGGATACAGCTTCCCGGTGAGCGGTGTTAATTTTAGCTGCATCCTCCATTTCAAAATAAACTCACAGTACAAATACAGCAATGGCTACAGTAGTCTTGTACTATTTATTCCAACATTTTTAAAACTAGGATTGATTAAAAGTGGTCAATAACATATTGAGATATTTCTTTTTATTTAATAAAAGTGCTTTTATTCTTCTCATGAACCACAACGACACCTTTTTCCATGTAAAGTTCTTGTTCTTTTTTATTACAAATTAAATTGAAACTAACTCTGTCTATGTGTGTTTGTGTGTATATATATATAAAAACCTGTGCCTCTAGCTGTTCTTCGGTCAGTGACATCATCTCATCATAGGTCATTGTGGCGAAGAGAGCGGCGTACTTATGGAGACGGAGACTCTTCAGCCACGCAGGAACATCTGTGGGGGGTAGATTATTATTGCTGCAGACAACATACATTGCTTTTCTTTGTTACCAGTACAAATATACATAATAAATACATATACTACATTAGTGGAGTGAAGCCTGGGGCTGGTTTGCTTGTTTCTAGTCTGGATCATCGACACATTTTCAGGATAACTGCCTGAGATCTCGTGCCGGTTGCCCCTCACCTTCCAATCTCGGTGTGTTTTGGCGTCTGCTTCAGGATACAACTTTGAACTAGCGAGCTACACGTTGAAAATGGCAAATCATTAAGAGAATTTAGGTGCAATAAGGCAGGCCTGCATTGTTCTTTTGGGGCATGATTGTAAAGATTTACAAAGATGTTTTGGGAGCGATTGTTGGGATTGATAAAACATCACAACTGAGCATTGAATTGTTCTAGAGAGAATCACCATGCAACTGAGAGTTGATTATTTTTCCTACCCCTATTTAATACTGTGTGTTGTGTTTTTCTTTTGGAGGGGGTGCAAATGCTCCAAATTCCTTCCCAAGAGTATTTTACATAGTCAGCGTCTCTGCGTCCACCCAAGACGATTGTGATTGGTTTAGAGTGTTTTGTTCTCCTATACCAGAATGCATGTGTGGAGTAAGGTCTGGCATTGTGAGACAAACTTGTTTCTAACAAGCAGTCCCTTTGGTCAAACTCAGACAAACCCCATGTTTTCACTGTAGCCTAATTCTGCCGCTCTATATTCACACGAGGACTCATTTTGACAAGTGCAGAAGCTCAGAGAGCAAACGGGGACTTTTATGACTATGAAACCTAAACTAAATTATAAATGCAACACTTTTGCTTTGCCCCTGTTTTTTATGAACTAAACTCAAAGATCTAAGACTTTGTCTATGTACACAAAATAATTATTTCTCTCTTTATATTGTTCACAAATCTGTCTGTGTGAGTGAGCACTTCTCCTTTGCCGAGAGGCTGGCCACAATAAAAAGGCCACTCTAAAATGTGCAGTTTTACTGTATTGGGGGGGTCCAAAAACCAGTCAGTATCTGGTGTTAGGGTTAGGCTTCATCAGTGAAGAGAACACCTCTCCAAAGTGCCAGACGCCATTGAATGTGAGCATTAGCCCACTCAGAGAGAGAGAGAGAGACGACAGAGAGAGAGAGAGAGAAAGAAAGAAAGAGATGAACCCTTACCCTAAGGCACACCTGTGCTTTAGACATCTTGTCTAATTAGCATCTTGATATGCCTTAATAAAACCATTCAGCTCCACTTCATAGTTCCTTTGGCAGTATAAAACGTAGGGTTTGATATACATTTTAAAATATTTACACCAAATGATGTTAACATGTGTCTCCTGTAACCTGATCCAGTGCTCTCTAGACTGCACTGCCTGCCTCTATCTTACCATAACAGAACATGGTATCTGCATGGAGCAGTTCAAAATAAGTCATTTTAATACTTTTTTTTTTACAGTACCAAGTGTAGGTAATGTTTTTAATGTTAAACTCCAATCGACATTACGTCATTGTCAAATAAATTGTAATAACTTTGTTTCAACACTATGAAATAAGACGATGAAAGAGTGACGACATGTAGCCTCTACTTCGCGATAGTAGTTTTTTTTAGGAAAAGATACTTCTTTTAAGGGAAAGTATGTCTGAACAAAAAGGTGTTAAAAAGATCAACAGTAGTTTGATTGAACCTGCTCTGCATGGGCATTTCAACCGCGTGTGTGAATCAGTCAGTGGCATTCACTTTCCATTGAATTGTCCTTAGTGTACACCCATCCTTACTACTCACCCCTCATGCCACTGCCCTCATCATGGAAGGAACTGCGATGCAGACCTGAACCTCCTCCTAAACCAGCCTCCTCCAGATGCTCACTACCTCCACTGCCCGAGGAGGCAATGCTGCTCTGGGGTGAGAGAGGTGCGTGGTCTGGGGCCGGGCCTCTAGCGGTCCGTAGGTCCTCCTGGGACAGCCAGACGTGGCCCAGAGGCTGGTTGCTGGGGCCGCTCATGGGAGGCGTGAGGGACACTGAGCGCTTCAGGGGACTGTGCTGCTGGCTGCCACCTCCACTCGTCAGGACTGCAGACAACAATAAGACAGGTAGGTGCAGGCTGTGAGATGGAGCTTAGCTAAAGGGGCTGACACACCAGGTAGACCGCTAACAACTAGTGGGGACCAAGCCCGACTCTGGCATTGCCTTACATCTCCTCAAGTCGCCTGTGTCTTGGCCAAAAAGGTTGCTTGAACACACCGCAAGACTACAGTGATAGCCAACAAGCATGTATGTCCAGCGCCTGCGTGGCAGCAGACAAAGATCATCTATTTGTCATTAAAAAAGAGATACTCGATAAACAAAACAGCACAGAGCCTACGGCCCCACTGCTTCACTCCCCACCGAGACGACAGCAGACACCGGCAAGAAGTCCCCCTGGGGTGAAGAAGTGAAGGAACCGAGCAGCCGGCTGCGACCGACTGGCAAGTTAGCTTGCTTGCTAGGGGACTCAGTTCTCAGTCTAGCACCAACTACAGTGCAGAAGGAGGGAGGTCTACGATGTTTAAATTAAGTTTAATGGGATGGGACATTATTCAATTTGCTTATTTTGTAATGTGTAGGCATGTAGATCTTTCAGGAGACATGTTTATGTTGAAATAAATATACCTACACAAGTAGATATGTATCTCGTTGTAAGTTTGTCCTTCACCCACCTATGCCTGTCCTTTATACAGCAGTGCAAAAGCATATTTTGTGTTTTGCAGATAGTAACGACACACTTTCTAAACACTGTATTTGTCTGAGAGAACTGGAACAGCTGGAGCAAAGAGGCTGCATCTGCCACAAAACGTTGTTTGTCTGCAACTGCTGCCATCCAGACTTTAATAAACTACTTTTCTCAAACGGACAACCTTCTGATATTCTTACATCTATACAGTGGGTACGGAAAGTATTCAGACCCCTTTAAATTTTTCACTCTTTGTTTCATTGCAGGCATTTTCCAAAAATCAAAAAAGTTCATTTTATTTCTCAGTAATGTACACTCAGCACCCCATCTTGGACAGAAAAAAACAGAAATGTAGAAATTTTTGCAAATTTATTAAAAAACAAAAACTGAAATATCACATGGTCATAAGTATTCAGACCCTTTGTTCAGTATTTAGTAGAAGCACCCTTTTGATCTAATACAGCCATGAGTCGTTTTGGGAAAGATGCAACAAGTTTTTCACATCTGGATTTGGGTATCCTCTGCCATTCCTCCTTGCAGATCCTCTCCAGTTCTGTCAGGTTGGATGGTAAACGTTGGTGGACAGTCATTTTCAGGTCTCTCCAGAGATGCTCAATTGGGTTTAAGTCAGGGCTCTGGCTGGGCCATTCAAGAACAGCCACGGAGTTGTTGTGAAGCCACTCCTTCGTTATTTTAGCGGTGTGCTTAGGGTCATTGTCTTGTTGGAAGGTAAACCTTCGGCCCAGTCTGAGGTCCAGAGCACTCTGGAAAAGGTTTTCGTCCAGGATATCCCTGTACTTGGCCGCATTCATCTTTCCCTCGATTGCAACCAGTCGTCCTGTCCCTGCAGCTGAAAAACACCCCCACAGCATGATGCTGCCACCACCATGCTTCACTGTTGGGACTGTATTGGACAGGTGATGAGCAGTGCCTGGTTTTCTCCACACATACCGCTTAGAATTAAGGCCAAAAAGTTCTATCTTGGTCTCATCAGACCAGAGGATTTTATTTATCACCATCTTGGAGTCCTTCAGGTGTTTTTTAGCAAACTCCATGCGGGCTTTCATGTGTCTTGCACTGAGGAGAGGCTTCCTTCGGGCCACTCTGCCATAAAGCCCCGACTGGTGGATTGCTGCAGTGATGGTTGACTTACTACAACTTTCTCCCATCTCCCGACTGCATCTCTGGAGCTTAGCCACAGTGACCATTGGGTTCTTCTTTGCCTCTCTCACCAAGGCTCTTCTCCCCCGATAGCTCAGTTTGGCCGGACGGCCAGCTCTAGGAAGGGTTCTGGTCGTCCCAAACGTCTTCCATTTGAGGATTATGGAGGCCACTGTGCTCTTAGGAACCTTAAGTGCAGCAGAAATTTTTTTGTAACCTTGACCAGATCTGTGCCTTGCCACAATTCTGTCTCTGAGCTCCTCAGGCAGTTCCTTTGACCTCATGATTGTCATTTGCTCTGACATGCACTGTGAGCTGTAAGGTCTTATGGGTGTGTGGCTTTCCTAATCAAGTCCAATCAGTATAATCAAACACAGCTGGACTCCAATGAAGGTGTAGAACCATCTCAAGGATGATCAGAAGAAATAGACAGCACCTGAGTTACATATGAGGGTCACGGCAAAGGGTCTGAATACTTATGACCATGTGATATTTCAGTTTTTGTTTTTTAATAAATTTGCAAAAAATTCTACATTTCTGTTTTTTTCTGTCCAAGATGGGGTGCTGAGTGTACATTACTGAGAAATAAAATGAACTTTTTTGATTTTTGGAAAATGGCTGCAATGAAACAAAGAGTGAAAAATTTAAAGGGGTCTGAATACTTTCCGTACCCACTGTAACTACTGCAAATGTATGCTCAACAGTTAATTTATTGAGTTTCACTAAAGCAACTTAGAATAAAAGCCCTATTCACTTGGTCTATAATCTAAATTTGCTCCTTCCCTTTCTTGTTGGTTTTGAAACTATGTGCCAAACACCTCCCAGATTAGGATGAAATACATCACTGGTGTTTTACAAATTATTTTATCCTGGACCAATAGCAATAGAATAAGTCCATTACCAAAGCATCTGCCTGTATGATAAACCTTCCTTTCTCCAGCTTCTTCTCTCACCTCATTTCTGTATTAATAATTTAAATCTGTGCTCAGAATGAATTCATGATGGAGGCTTAATGGGGTCAAGCCAAGTTAACTGTTACAACTTAAATCCCACTATTTTGAAATCCATAAAAGCAGCTCTAAAAACCCAGATCTAGGAGGTAAACAGAATAAAAAGGTGGAGAGCCAGATAGCTTTTTGTGTCGCCACTCTGACGGGGGAAGCTGCCACCAATACCCCAGGCTCTCCTATATGCGGTCCTCTTTCTGTTGGCGCTATGTATAGGACTTCATGGGCCCCGTTTAAAATAGGTGCCCAGCTACCATTACAAGTTCCAGTCCCTAAATATTAGCCATTTTCCCTAAATACAGTCTCCCACAAAGGCTGCCTTACAAGGGATAGGACGGGTGGTATGTGCTGCTGTGGCTTGCACTACGACAGAGTATGGGTGGGTATGGGTGGGGTGGGGTGGGGGGGCAAGAGGATGTGGTGTCAGTGGCACACAGGTTGATGTGGCTGGACAACTATACTCCTGTAGTCACCTTCATGACCAGATGAACAGTGTGTGTGTGTGTGTGTGTATTTATTGATTAAAATGATCACTGTATTCATATTTTGATTGGCCCATTGAGAAGCTTTGATGCTAAAAGCATCGAATAAACATCTTTCTTCTTACTTTGCATACAACTAAATATCTACACAATATCTTTCATTTGTGGAGAAAAGCATCGGCTCACCGGGTCCACCAATCCTGTGCCGGCGGCTGGGATAACTCTAGTTTATCAGTTGTGAAATCCTGAGGTGTTGTGTGTGGGCCTGAAGCTGCTAGCAGTCACAAATATAAGGGGATCTTTCTCGGAGCAGTGAGCGGGGCTTTAAATGTGTCTTTATTTATAAACCCTCAGCTGTTTCTTTCATCTCCCAGGAAGAAAAAAGAAAAAAACAGAGCCCTTGCATTCTTGTCTGGAAATATCCTGCTCTGACCATAGTTATGCTCAAATTCAACAGCCCCGCCCTCTCTGTGTGTTGTCTTCCACCTCACACAGCCGCTGTAGTTGCTATGTGGGCTGTTCAGGGTGTATTTACTGTGTAGAGAGAGGTTCAGGGGGTATTTACTGTGTAGAGAGAGGTTCAGGGGGTATTTACTGTGTAGAGAGAGGTTCAGGGGGTATTTACTGTGTAGAGAGAGGTTCAGGGTGTATTTACTGTGTAGAGAAAGGTTCAGAGGGTATTTACTGTGTAGAGAGAGGTTCAGAGGGTATTTACTGTGTAGAGAGAGGTTCAGAGGGTATTTACTGTGTAGAGAGAGGTTCAGGGGGTATTTACTGTGTAGAGAGAGGTTCAGGGGGTATTTACTGTGTAGAGAGAGGTTCAGGGTGTATTTACTGTGTAGAGAGAGGTTCAGGGGGTATTTACTGTGTAGAGAGAGGTTCAGGGGGTATTTACTGTGTAGAGAGAGGTTCAGGGGGTATTTACTGTGTAGAGAGAGGTTCAGGGTGTATTTACTGTGTAGAGAGAGGTTCAGGGTGTATTTACTGTGTAGAGAGAGGTTCAGGGTGTATTTACTGTGTAGAGAGAGGTTCAGGGGGTATTTACTGTGTAGAGAGAGGTTCAGGGGGTATTTACTGTGTAGAGAGAGGTTCAGGGTGTATTTACTGTGTAGAGAGAGGTTCAGGGTGTATTTACTGTGTAGAGAGAGGTTCAGGGGGTATTTACTGTGTAGAGAGAGGTTCAGGGTGTATTTACTGTGTAGAGAGAGGTTCAGGGGGTATTTACTGTGTAGAGAGAGGTTCAGGGTGTATTTACTGTGTAGAGAGAGGTTCAGGGGGTATTTACTGTGTAGAGAGAGGTTCAGGGTGTATTTACTGTGTAGAGAGAGGTTCAGGGTGTATTTACTGTGTAGAGAGAGGTTCAGGGGGTATTTACTGTGTAGAGAGAGGTTCAGGGTGTATTTACTGTGTAGAGAGAGGTTCAGGGGGTATTTACTGTGTAGAGAGAGGTTCAGGGGGTATTTACTGTGTAGAGAGAGGTTCAGGGGGTATTTACTGTGTAGAGAGAGGTTCAGGGTGTATTTACTGTGTAGAGAGAGGTTCAGGGGGTATTTACTGTGTAGAGAGAGGTTCAGGGGGTATTTACTGTGTAGAGAGAGGTTCAGGGGGTATTTACTGTGTAGAGAGAGGTTCAGGGGGTATTTACTGTGTAGAGAGAGGTTCAGGGTGTATTTACTGTGTAGAGAGAGGTTCAGGGTGTATTTACTGTGTAGAGAGAGGTTCAGGGGGTATTTACTGTGTAGAGAGAGGTTCAGGGGGTATTTACTGTGTAGAGAGAGGTTCAGGGGGTATTTACTGTGTAGAGAGAGGTTCAGGGGGTATTTATTGTGTAGAGAGAGGTTCAGGGGGTATTTACTGTGTAGAGAGAGGTTCAGGGTGTATTTACTGTGTAGAGAGAGGTTCAGGGTGTATTTACTGTGTAGAGAGAGGTTCAGGGGGTATTTACTGTGTAGAGAGAGGTTCAGGGTGTATTTACTGTGTAGAGAGAGGTTCAGGGTGTATTTACTGTGTAGAGAGAGGTTCAGGGGGTATTTACTGTGTAGAGAGAGGTTCAGGGGGTATTTACTGTGTTTGGTAACTTTAGAGTGCACAGAGTGCCTTTATAATGAAACCAACATTTTAACCGGATTTAAATAAGCATTTTATTTTTTTGTGCTGCCAAATGCTATACAGGTGTTCTTTGTGTTTAATGTGAATAATTATCATTGAAACATAATTATAATTAAAAAAAGAGAGACGCTTAAAGACCCTACATTGTCAAAATAAGAGGTACAATACAGGTCCCTTTTTGTTCCCTAAGGTACAAACTTAGCAAATGTTCCCTTAAAAGTACAAAAATGCACGTTTAAGGTACATTTCTGCACCTTCCGTTGTACAGTGTGTACTTTCTGAGGTGTAAGGTACATATTTGTACCTTTAAGGTACATTATTGATCCTCAAAGGTTTAATATTGTCCCTTAGAAGGTACAAACAGGCAGGGCTGTAGTCAAGACCACCTTAGTCGAGTCCAAGACAAGTCCAAGACCAGGACTAGTCGAGTCCAAGTCAAGACAGAAACAGTATCAAGACAATCATTTTGGGTTTCCCTTTCCCTCCAATATTATTATCAACATTATAAAGACACCTGGACTCGGTCCAGACCAGAAGACATATCTGGCAAGACCAGTGGCCGAGACAAGTCCGAGTCCAAATACTAGCGAGTCCGAGACAAGTCCGAGACCATAGAAAAACGGTCTTGAGTCCAAGACCGGACTCGAGTACTACAACAGCTAAGGTCCAAATGTGATCCTCTTATTCAAGGTACAACAATGTACCTTTGAGGGTACCACCCCAGAGACCAGCTCTTGTTCCTTAAAGGTCCTGGTTTGTACTTCTTTTTTTGACAGTGTAGTGTGAAATTGTGCCAGTGGCGATCCCAGACGGAGAAGCTGCCATCAGGCCGGAGCAGGTGGCTGTAATCACTGAGGTGTCCTCAGATGGTTTACTGGTTTTGGCCAGTCCAGGGTTGATAAGCAGCCCACCTCCCTTCCTTTTATGTTAGTTAATAATTTGCCTGGTTTAAATCAATTCTTGGTAGGTCAATCCCATCTTTAAGTTCATAAGTTAATGATGGCACAGTATAAAAAAACGTTAAGGCTAATTTTCAGGGCAATTACACAAGTCAGTCAATGATAACATGTATGGAGCCAACAGGTGAAAACCCCTGATGGTGAAAACCATCAAGGGTGGAGGTGAAAACCCCTGATGGACTACTTTATATTTGGTTTATTGGCCTCATCATTTAGCAGTGATGCTGGTTACTTACAGTGTGTAAATCAAGGTTTACAGTCACCTCTGATGTCTGTCAAATGCTCTCCATCCTCATGATGACACTAGTAAGAATAAAGTATTCTTTAAAATAACAATAATAGGCAGGGGGCGCCCGGATAGCTCAGTTGGTAGAGCGGGCGCCCATGCATAGAGGTTTACTCCTCAGAAGGAATGAAAATACAAAAATGGACCACAGTTAAAAATGCTGGTGCTCTTTTAATATTTAGATATTTTAAAGGGCATATTATTACCTTACATGTGTCTATTTGTATTATTAAATCACATTTTTAAAAGCTGTTGCAGTCATTTTACACGTGCTATTATATTACATTATTGTACTGTTACATTATTGAGTGCTACACTGTGAGAACCAACCACGCACGCTGACTTTATAACTACTGTATGTGTAAAGCACACAATCGATTATTTGCCATCTATTGACTCTTGTGTTGTCCTCAGGGTCAAATGTGACCGATTTTCAAACATTTTGATAACAGAAATATGGGTTTTTTTCAAGCAAATTGGCCAAATATACATGTGTGCATGTATGTTGTATGGAACCAATACAACATTTTAACAAATTAATGATTACTTCCATAGAATTGTGGGTGCTTTATTACATTTTTATAGCATTTGGTATAAAAAAAAAATGTATAAATGGTTTCAAAACGGTATCCTGAAACTAAACTTTGAAATTCTGTGATCCACTCAACATCCTCTGATCTTTACAATTAATCCAAATAATTCATAATTTCTGCTTTTTTAAAAACTAAAACGATTTGGTATGTCGTATAAATTAGGCTTATTGACCATGAATTTAAAAAAGTGTCCGAAAAAGGGGTCAAAAAGGTAAAAAATAAAAGCATTAAAAATGTTTTTGCCCCTGAAGGACAACAAGTTCTTGGTCGACAGGAAGACAACACAAAGGTTAAATACATTGCCAACTATTTGATAATTGATTATTTGGTTTGAGTAATGTTTTAAGAAAAAAAAAGTCTGATTGTAGCTTCTTAAAAATGTGAATATTTTGTGGACAAAACACATTTCAGGACATCCTATTGGTCTTTGGAAAACACTAATCCACATTTTTCACCAATTTCTGACATTTTATAACAACTAATCAAGGTCAGTTAGTTGCAGCCCTAAGTTATACTTACTAGCGTTACCGCCTCCACCAGTTCCAACTGTGTTGATGGTCGCCGGCACAGAGGATGATGGGTAGAGAAGGAGGTGCCCGTTCTCACAGCCCTGCTGCTGCGGGTGCCAGCCCCCGCCCAGCCCGGAATCTCTGGAGCTCTGCCACCCGTTGAGGCGGTCGTCCGAGCCGTAGCGCTGGTGGTGATGCAAGGAGAAGAGGTTGCCTGATGAAGAGGTGTTGGTGGAGGAGGAGGATCCCGATGAGGAGAGGGTGGATGGAGGCGTGGATTGGTGGTGGTGGTGGTGCGGCCCAGAAGGAGGAGGTCTTTCCAGAGA